>ML781381.1:435497-461047 GCA_009831015.1 Picea engelmannii | reverse complement strand
CCACGGATCTCAGACAGAGCACCCATGGGGTTTGAGGTTCGAATCTCGTTACATCCATATGCTCCATGTTTAAGTCATGGAGCAGTCGGGACCCAGCTTTGGAATCCACTCTTAAGTCAATTTTCAGTAGCCGGGGCCTGACTCTCTCCAGACCATGAGGATTATTATCTACTTAAAAACCCCGATTTAGGGTTTAATTTTTCCAAATTCACCAAAACCCAGCTGGACATTAAGCACCTACTCAACACATACAATGACATTATTGTATCATTCGGTCACGCGGGACTTTTTGAGGCTGCAATGCGAACGCTAGAGGACATGAAAAACAACGGCCATTTCCTTACGGAGTCGATTCTTATTACCCTGGTCACATGCCAGGCACGCGCCAATAAGGTCGATGAAGCTATTGAACTCTGCAAACAAGCCAAGGATTACAATTGCAAACCTTCCATATTTTCGTATAATAGATTTCTCTACTTGTTGATTGAGAAAAACTGCATTCAGACAACCCTGGGTTTCTTCAGAGACTATTTGTGCAAAGACATATGCCCTGATTTGTATACATTCAATATTCTAATCGAGGGGATTTCCAGGTATGGGAATGTTGATGAGGGTGTTAAGTTATTAGAAGTAATGGGGAATTATGGGTGTAAGCCTGATATTGTTACATTCAATGCCCTTATTAATGGGCTTAGCGGGGCCAACAAGGTTAAATATGACTATAGGTTTCTAAGGGAAATGCAGTCTAGTGGAAAGTGCGGACCTAATATAGTTTCATATACATCAATTATTTTGGGTTATTGCAGATTAGGGATGCTAGACGAGGTTGTTAGGGTTTTGTATGAAATGTTGGTTTCTGGTGAGAGTCCCAATTTGATGACTTACAGTATTCTTATTGATGGTGTTTGCAAAGCTAGCAATATGGAGGAGGTGTATTCATTGTTCATGAAAACTATTGATTGTAATGTTGTCACGTTTACCACTATAGTTGATGGTTACTGTAAAGATGGACAGACCGATGATTCCATCAAGTTTCTTCATGAGATCACTGCTAGGGGTTTGATTCCAAATGTATATACTTATGCGGTTATGATTAATGGTCTTTGCAAAGAAAATAGATCGAGTGAGGCCTGCGATCTTTTGCGACAGACGAGGGAGAGAAGTGTTGTTGGTAGTCTTTTTCTATATAATCCTGTGATTGACGGGTTCTCCAAGGCAGGGAATGTAGATGAAGCGAATAAGGTTGTGGAAGAAATGCAAGACATTGGTTCTTGTGCATATAAAGTTACATATATTATTATAATAGTTGGCCATTGTATGTAAGGGTGGATCAACGAAGCTATTAACCTTTTTCATGAAATGTTGCTAGTGGGTTGTACTCTAGACAAATTGTCTGTGCAAGATTTTAGATCTTATTTAATAAGGGCAACAATGCCTAATGAGCCAAAGAGTATACTTTTGGCCTTATTGCAAAATGGTTGCACTCCATACTTGTTTTCTTGTAGTTCAATCATTAATGACCTTTTCAAGGAAAGAAAGGAGCACGATGCAACTCAATTAATTAAGGCTTTGTTGGATAGAAAAGTTGCTTCTCTTGCAAGCGTTCATGTTGACATTGAAGTTTTGGACGTGAATAAGAGTTGATTTAGAAAACTAGGTGGTTGCATCTCTTTAGAGGTCAGCATGCAACAATGACGCACGAGAACCATTATCTGCGTAACTGTTAGGACAAGTTGGATAATTCCCTCATCTACAAACCATGGGATATGGTTCCCATCTGTGAATCTTCATAACTCTTCCCATTAGCAGAGAGTTATGTACTATATGCACAACACTGACCATTTTAAATATGAGAAGAGAAGAAAAATTGCTACTCTTCTCATTGGAGTTTACATAAATGAATTATTTTGTCCAAACTAGATTCATTTTCTAGTTCAAGGTGCAGGATCAAGAAGTGGTCTTTCAGTTGCAGTGAGATTGGGATCATTGTACTGTTACTAGTTCCAATCTTTCCATAGTTCAACTTTCTCTGTATCATACAGAGGTATTTTTGACTTCTCACAAGAATGTTATGATTTATGGTGCAAGTGCTTCTTGTAACAAAAGGCTTTCATTGTCTCTTATTGATTTTTTTTAGTTAATTACATCTCACAATTTTTTTTTCAATGTGGTTGGGATTCCTCTTTTAAGCAATTAGCTATGTTTTGTGATACCATAGTCTCCATTTACATCATAATTCTAGTATCATTGTAGTTAAGTGAGAAGATGTAACAGATGTCTACATTAGATCCCAATTTTGACAATCCTAATCTGATAGATTTTCCATTTAATATTTACCTCATCTCGTACTTTGGAAATGTTTAACATGAGAGCAAGTATTGATTTCCTGTAACAGTTTTATTCCATGCTTGCAATTCATGTACATAAATTTTGCTATTTATTTAGAACATATTCTTCTTTAAAGGTTGTTATGTATCCTACGTATAGATTGGGATGTTCTGAGCACTAAATACATTGTTTTGTTGTAGGAGAAGTTATCTATGAGAGATTGTTTAAACATCAGCCTGTAACAACCCAAATTGGCACAAAGACAAAATTATGTTGTGGGTGGTCAAGCCCAGGTTTCAGTTTTGAAACCGGACTCTGATGCCATATGTAGAGCCTGGTTGGATTCAAACTAAATAAAGGTTTTCTAAATTTCTTAAATAATAAACAACAACAACATAATAGTGATAAACAACAACTTAATAATGATAAACAACAACAACATAATGATAACAACAACATAATACAGACCTCCACCTGCAGGTTGGTTTATCTAGTCCCTTTTCTGAGATGATCTTATTCTTGTTCTTGCCCAGACTGAATATTAACCTCCCAGCCAGCTAGGAACAACCTCTCCGACTCCCTAGCTCCAAGAATCCTTGCAGTTTCCTGGCCCCCGAGCCCAAAATTCCTAGCAACAACAGTGCCATGTGAGAGTTCCCCAAAACAATTCTTCCAATTTCCTTCTCCTCCTCCTCCTCCTCCTACTCCATCTTTCAAAAATTCTCAAACCAAAATAAAAATGAGAACCTCTTCCAAGTCCTCCCCTCCTCTCTTATCCTCCTCTCTCAAGTCCCCCTCATTAATCCCCCAACAACCTTATCCCCCCATTAATTACTTCACCCACTTTTAATAATAAAATAATAAAAGACTCATTTACTATATTTTAATAATTAATTAAATTCAAATTTAAAAATTATGATAAAAATTAATCAATTTGGGTTGTTGCACAACAAGCTTAACTTGCTTGTCCAACTAACATATTGCAAGTATACTTGGCTTTTATTGTGTCTCGGGCATGTACTTCACTCTCGACGGGTCACTCAACTCATTTGGAAACCCTTGAACCTTCCCAAGACCCCTCTCTAAGCTCTTTCTATCATAGAGAATTGACCTCTAGGGACATCCACTCGTACTAATCAATTTCTATCTCATTTCCCCCTAGGGTCACCGAGATTCCCCCCTAGGGTCATCAGATTCCCCCCTTGAGGTGACTACCTCACCTCTAAAGTGACAAGGACACCTACCTAAGGTGACAGTGGGTAGGTGCCCTCCTAGTTGTCGCTAATTGGTGGTTGGGTCGGGCTTTCCCCAACCTACAACTTGTACGATAACATTTTAGCGTCGTTGCTGGGGAGGATTTTGAATCCTCTTCGGAACCCTAACGACACTTTGGCAAGCGATCTCGAAGCCTTTATCCCTTAGCTTGCCTGACGACTCCACCCAAGGGACATTCCCTTTCCACCTTTCTTGGTGAGCTTACACTAAAGCTCATATGGTGACTCCACCATGGGACATACTCGAAAGGGGCATTACCCGACTCCCAAAAAACCTTCCAAGGGTCATAAGTCCTCACCCAAAAGTCTATCCCCTTGACTTCTCTCATTTCTCGTAATTGTCCATCTACTTCTCCTAGCCCTTTATCCTCACCCACTATCTCCATGCATCCACACTCAAACATACCCACCTCACCAAATGCTACATGGAACTTGCAGGCCAAACAGGTGCACAAACCTTTGGATGTAACAAAGATCCTTGGATCTCCTCGTAAACTTAAAAAGGACTTCAAGGAATGGCTCCCCAGGATTTTGGGAGAAAATCTCACTCCACCTAAAGATCACTTACATTTTTTCCTACACGCTTTAGAACCTTATGACCAAGATGAGGATATCTTGATGAAGCTTTTTGCTTACACCTTTGTCAGAAGGACCAAGGGGTGGTTTGATAGTATTTCCCAAGGAACAATCACGAGTTGGGACCTCTTTCAAGAGATTTTCATCAAAAGATTTAGAAATAAGAAGGATTACCAAGCCATGTATAGTCAACTCCTTAATTGCAAAAGAAAGTAAGGGGAGAGTATCAAGAATTTCAATGATGGGTTTAACACCCTTGTAAGAAGTTTCCCTCAAGATTTAGGACCCTCCAAAGCTACCATCCTCAAGTCTTACATATCAACCATGAAATATTCGTATGGGGTTTTGATTGGGAGACATCATACAACTTTGTTTGAAGCTCAAGAGAGAGCATGTGAAATAGAAGAAAACTTAGCCTCCTCTCTCATATAGGGAGAATAATGTCTTAAAGAGACCATTCAGATTAATCAGATTGATGAATTTGTCTCACCAAACTTCCCGTTCGACATCAGAACTTACCTGTGAGAGGAACGAGAGAAAGTAGTTGAAAGAGAAGCTTGTCTCATGATCAATCTTTTAGAAGAAGAAAGGGAAGTAACACTAAGAAAAATGCCTTGCCCACCAAGCAAGATCTTGGATTTTGAAAAGAAACAAGCAACAAAACAAGTCGAAGAAAATTTCTTGCAACAGATTCAACATGTATCGGCAGAGCCTCTGAAAGAAAGGAAAGTTAAAATCATCAAAGGTGAGGAGAAACTTTCTTCCCCAAACAAAACCAAAAATGAAGGTGTTGTTAATCATGTCAATATAACCCATCAGGTTTTGGAAAAAGGAATTGACAACCCCTTTATCTTGGCTAACTCCCTTTTCCTCGATGTAGAAAAGAGGGAAGGATCTCGGGCCCTAGATTTCGACGGTGCACACTCAAGCATTGGCTCGGGTGCAGGGATAGTCTTAAGATCACTAAATAACAAAACTACCCTTTTCTCATACAGACTCGAGTTCAACTGCACAAACAACATTTGCGAGTACGAAGCCTTTATCCTAAGCATTAACCTTGCCATCAATATGAACATCAAGACCCTACATGTAAGAGGGGACTCCAATCTAATTGTTTCACAAGTCAATAAGAAGTTTGTTGCTAAAAACCCAGGGTTGAAGCAATATAAGGATGTCGTATGGGATGCCATAAAGAAGTTTGACAACTTTTCCATTGAAGCCATCCCCAGGGAAGAGAATCATTTGGCAGACAACCTTGTTGTCTCAGCTTCCACCTTGCAACTTTTCAAAGAAATAGGCCTCTACAAGGTAGAAGTAAATTGAAGACCCTCATTACTCGATAACTTAGAACATTGGCAAGTTTTCGATAACAACAGTCAACTTCTTCGCTTTCTCCAAAATGAGGGAGAGTTCTCTGAAACTCAGATAAATATATTGGTTGAAAAGGAAAATATTGATATCATCGATGTAGCTGATAGACCCCTACCCAAAGGTAACGTTCCTTTAGAAGATCTGTTTGATAGAAATGATATGTATAAAGGGAAACCCTCAAACAAAATCAATGACGAGATCGTTGAATTCAACATTGGAACCGAGGAATCCCCAAAACTAATTAAGTTTGGTAAAGGAACAACGAATGATGAAAGGGAAAAGTTGATTTCCCTTATGAGAGAGTTCAAAGATGTTTTTGTCTGGTCTTACGAGGATTTGAAGGCTTACCGAGAAGACGTCATACAACACGTTATTCCCCTCATTGATGGTACAAAGCCCTTTAGACAAAAACGCAGGTAGATGAACCCAACGGTTTCCCCACGAGTGCAAAAGGAGTTACAAAAGATGGTTGAGGTAGGAATAATTGAGCCTATTAGATAGTCATCATGGGTTTCTAATCCAGTCATTGTGAGGAAGAAGACTGGCGAGATCAGGATATGTGTAGACTTTAGAAATTTAAACCAAGCTTCGCTTAGGGACAATTATCATTTGCCAAACATGGAATATCTTTTGCAAAGGGTCACCGGTGTAGAAATGATATCCATGCTTGACGGTTTGTCAGGATATAATCAAATTTTGGTAAAAAAGGATGATCAACTAAAAATTGCTTTTACCACTCCTTGGGGAACCTATAAGTATTTAAGAATGCCTTTTGGACTGACCAATGCAGGGGCTACTTTTCAACGTGCCATGGACTATAATTTCGTTGATCTGATCGAGAAACTTATAGAGATATATCAGGATGATCTAACTACCATCTCCAAAAAGAGGGAACAACATATCCAACACTTAAGAACTATTTTCCAAAGATGTAGGGAGTATGGCATTTCTCTCAACCCTAAAAGATCAATTTTTGGTGTTGACAAGGGTAAGTTACTAGACCATATCATTTCTAAATATGGAATCACGATAGACCTTGCTAGGGTTGAAGCCATTGAGAAGCTCCCTCTCCATAAGGACAAAAAAGTCCTACAATATTTCTTTGGCCAGATTAACTTCATCAAAAGATTCATTCCGAACTTTGCGGAAATTGTTAAACCCCTCAACAAGTTTCTAAAGAAGGACGTTCGCTTTGAATGGGATAGTGAAGGTAAGTTGTCTTTTCAGCATATCAAAGAGGCAATAACTGTTGCACCATTCCTAGTTAGCCTGAATTTTTCCAAAGACTTCATCATATTTTCTTTTGCTTCAAAGGACACCATTGCAGGGGTTTTGTTACAAAAGAATGATCAAGGGGACGAACAACTGATTGCCTTCATGAGCAAAAATCTTAGAGACTCAGAGTTAAATTACACCATTATGGAAAAACAAGCTTATGCTCTGGTCAAGTCTCTAAACACTTTAAAACTTATGTGCGATACAACAAGAACAAAGCCTTTGTCCCCTACCCCACTGTAAAAGGACGTTTTCTCACAACAAGATTGCTTTGGATCAATAGGAAAGTGGGTTTCACAAATACAAGAATACGATTTACAGATCAAACCAACCAAGATAATCAAAGGGCAAGGACTGACAAAAATGATGTCATAAAGCAATCAAGAGGCCGTTGAGGTGGGAGAGAAAGAACAACTCAACATTGTCGTAAGTGAGATTGGGAACAAAATGGTAGTCGTATATCATTTATTACTTGAAAAACCTCACATGCCATGATCATTTAGTGGAACATAAAAGAGGAGCCCTGAGACTCAAAGCTATGAAGTATTGCATGACAGAGAATGGTCTCGGGTGGAGGAACCTAGATGGGGTGATCCTCATATGTGTTGATAAAGAAGAAGTTGATAAGTTAATGATCGATCTTCATGTAGGACATTGTGGTGGCCATTTTGCAATGAAAACCACTACCCATAATATTTTAAGGGCATGATACTATTGGCCTACTATTTTCTCCAACACACATCGATATGTTAGATCTTGTCAACCATGCCAAATTTTTACCAGCAAGCAATGCCTTCCTGCCCTTCTCCTTAAGCCAGCCAGAGTGGAAGCACCCTTCCAACAATGGGGATTGGATTTCATTGGTGAGTTCAAGGAAAACTTTAGCAATGGGTATCGATGGATTTTGACCGTCATTGATCAATTCACCAGATGGGTGGAAGTTGTCCCAGTGAAGAAAGCAATGGAAGAAGTTGTGATGAAGTTCCATGAGGAAAATATTATTACTAGATTTGGTGTCCCTGCTAAGATAACCACTAATAACTCCAAATCCTTTAGCTCAATGGCGCTCAATGGGTTTTGCTTCAAGTATGGGATTGTTTTATCACACTCCTCAAATTATTATCCTCAAGGGAGTTGGTTGGCAGAATATAGCAACAAAAACATTATGAACATTGTGAAAAAGATTGTTGAGGAAAACAATAAGAGTTGGGACAACAAAATTAAGTATGCCCTGCGGGATGACTGCACGACTACCAAGACCTCCATCAAAAATACCCCTTTTGAGTTGGTGTACGGGTTAGAAGCTCGCTTGCCTATAAATCTCCAAATTCCAACATTACAAATAGCCCAACAATTCAGTACATATAAAGAAGCATTGCAGGGATGAATTGATCAACTCATCTAATTGGATGAAACTTGAAGAGTGGCTTTTGATCAAATGGCAAAGAATCAAGAAAGAATGAAATGAACTTTTGATCAGAAGGCAAGTCAAATAGATTTAAAAGAAGGGGATCAAGTCTTATTGTGGGACAAGAGGAGAGAAAAACCTGGAATGCATCAAAAGTTCGACAATATTTGATTAGGACCCTACAAGACAGAGGAAGTATCTTGGCCAAACTCTTTCTACTTATCCACGACAGAAGGGAGGAGGATGCCACTACCAGTGAATGGATCTTTCTTCAAGCATTATTTCCAAGGCGACAGATGAATTATTCAGGGCCCGTGCCCTAGGTAAGTAGGTAGGTCATCTTGCTTTCCTTGCATTTACATATTGGTTGCCCATATTAGTGTATATGCATTTCATATTTCCTTTTGCTATACTTGCATATTGATTTCATGCTTAGTTTATAATTTTTTGAAAAAATGTCAATTTTTTCATTTTCTAGATTAGTTTTATTTTGGATTTTATGTATATGGATGAAGGATGATAATACCACCCTAGATGCTCTGATGCTTTTGTCTGAGTTTTTGCAGGCACAAGTCTACCGGGAGATGTTGTGGTTTTCATGCACTCTACGACGAGCACATGTCCCCAAGTAGGAGCAAGATGTTATCCCCATTTTGTGGGATAACTAAGGATATTATGTCTCGAGGCCCTCATGTTGCAGATATGAAGTGTTGAGAGACTACATGAACAACAATATCCACTTGCACATATGGAGACCCTTCTCACCACCACAAAGGTCATAGATTTTCATATGACATCCACCATACCGGTTGGCTTCCAAGAGGCACCGAGCCTTGCTCCATGAAGTACAAGTCAGGTATTATAGTAAGTGTCATTTCAATATTTGAGGCATTTGAGTATGTTGTATCTTAGACTGCTTTAGATTTCATGACATATGCTTGGACATTATGCCTTTTGCCCTGTTTCACCTTGGTGGTTGACATTGTGCCCTAGTAAGTGGTCTTCCTTGAGAATGGGTTTGCTACTAGGAAATCCCTTAAAAATCCATCGTATCGTTCCCAGCCATACTTACCACTTTTCATCATTAAAACCCCTCATTTCCTTGTCTCTTGGGATTTTAGGGTGTATTGACCCAAGAAGGGGTTGAAGGCCCAAAGGGATTGTTGTCAGGTAAAAGATAAAAGCCTATACATAAACCTTCCAGATGCTTCGCCCAGGGATCCCTCGAGAAAGCAATGAAACACTTATCTATAAGAAAAGGGGGACCCACAAGAATAAATGATAGAATGCCTAAGGGGTTAGTTGGAGGATAGGAGGTCTCATCACGAGTCGACATATCATGATCATGGGTATCTAGCGGTATGACATTACTATCATCTGGTCACCAAGCCAGGGTAGTGGCTCTCAGTTGCACAACTAAGAGAAAGGGGGTCTCATTATGAGTCAACCGTCTCATTTTTGCAAGGTATTTGTGAGTGACACTGTCATTATCTAGACACCACACTAGGACAATGGCCTTCGACTCATCCTTAAAACATGAAAGAAACAAAGAATGGAAAAACGATGGGCTTGGAAAAATTGCATTTGCAAACGAAGGTGCCACACACCCTCTACAAAGGCACCCATGAATGAAACACTACAACCCCTTATATGTCATGAACCCCATGTCCAGTGAGTCTTGATCCTTAACCACTTCATCCACTTTACATGGCTTAGAGAGGGATCTCTTGGAAACAATCCTTAACCTAAGGTGAGATCTATCCAATATGACACCTGGTCAACCCTCCCATATCTAAGCTTGGCAAGTCGAATAATGTCTTTGAGCATTTACTTGTTTGACAGGGTAATCTTTGATGCACATGCTTAGGTGGCTTATTTATTGACTTGTTTTACTCATCATGATATTTTGACTTGAGATCCTTGGAGGGTGTACTTATTTGTCTTTGCAAGACCTAGTTGGTGGACAATTTTGGAGGAACAAGCCTAGCTTGGGCTTCCATGGGGCTTGAAGCCCATAGGTTCGATGCCAGGGGCCCACATGTCGGATGAGAGAGGCATACCTTCAAAGGCCTAGAAGACATTGTGGACAATATGACCTAGCCCTCACATGCCAAGCTTTTTACCCAGGAGAGGTAAAACGTCACCTTTGGAGGCATGACATCATCTAGGAGGGCTAGGGTTTGGTGGTGAGGTTATTATTCATTGACACAAGGACGTTTTGAGGAGAATGGGGCGTTGACCTTGAAGAAATGAACTAGATGATTGGCATGTGGCTTTGGGAAACCTAACTACACTTCTCCAACACCAACGACTTACTCCTAATGTTAAAACGACCCCTAAAGGGATGACGTCACCTTAAGTTAGGGTTTCTTTTTGTGTAAAATTAAATTTTAAGTGATTGTTTAATATTGTTTGTGTAAAGGGGAAAGATTAGGGTTGTGACCCCTAGTCTTGTGGTTTACCCTAAAATTATGCGAACAAACTATTTTGGTGACAATTTGTATAAATAGAGATCATAAGATCTCATTTTAAAACATAACTCTCCCATTGTGAGAAGTATTGGACATAAATTTTCGCTATCTTTGGCTAGTTTTCTCTCTTGTGCTCTTGTATTTGGCTATCTCTTTGGTTATTGGTTGATGGAAGTGATGCGCTAGCCTTGGAAGGCTTTTCTCTAGCTATTGTGATGGTTTGTCTTAGCTTTTTTTCCTTGAATTGGTAAGGCTTTTTACATTGTGCTATCATTTGTTATTCAAGTCAAGGTTATTTGCTAGAGCTAGGTGAGAAGTATAAGGGCATACACCCCCACCTTAGTCTCCATCATTTTATGCTTACATTTGATTGGTTTAACAAGGGTTTGCTAAGAGAAGTATAAGGGCATACACCCTCTTAGCCTAAACCCTAGCTAGAGATACTTGCCTTGGGGAGTAAGAGAATTTAGCTGCCCAAGGAGGTAGTACCTCTAGCTCTTTCTTTGCTTGACTCCATTAACCCAATTATTGAAGGCACTAGTCATTACTTGTTGCATTGGAGAAATAAATTGATGCCTTGGTAAACATGAATTTTCAAGTTTTAAAGTTGTCTCTTTAGGAAATTGTTCCTTGAGCCTTTGGCTCCCTTGCCTCATTGAGGTGTCCCCTTTCAACCACAAATTCTTGTCGTTGTTACAAAACTAACCTACAACCATTAGGGCTACATAAAACTAACCCTCTAACGCTTAATAACTCCTAAACTAACCCTAGGATTTAGCCCTAACTTTGCCCCAACTCTCTACTAACCCTAGCACAACCATTGGGCTAGTTAGAAGTGGTTTCTAGTGGCTGATTTTTCTGCTGTTAAGCTTGGTTTTCTACAACCATAAGGTTGATAATATCACTGTAGCAACTTTTTTTTTCAACCTTGCTTTTTGTGCTAGAGTTATTGTTTAATCATTGATGAGTTTAGCTAGCTTTCACTAGCTTATGTCTTGTTTATTTTATCGTATGCTTAGCACTTGTATTTCAACCTTTGCTATCTTTATTGAGCTGATATATATCATTTTCTTTTTCTGCAACTAGGGACATCAAGATTAACTTGCTTGTCCAACTAACATATTGCAAGTTTCCTTGGCTTTTATTGTGTCTCGGGCATGTACTTCACTCTCAACGGGTCACTCTACTCATTTGGAAACCCTTGAACCTTCCCAAGACCCCTCTCTAAGCTCTTCTTATCATATATAATTGAACTTTAGGGACACCCACTCATACTTATCAATTTCCATCTCATTTCCCCCTAGGGTCACTAAGATTCCCCTTTTGAGGTAACTAACTCATCTCTAAAGTGACGGGGACACTTGCCTAAGGTGACAGTGGGTAGGCGCCCTCCTATTTGTTGCCAATTGGTGGTTGGATCGGGCTTTGCCAAACCTACAACTTGTGCAATAACATAAGGCATTTTGAAATCACAACTGTTAGCAAATGTGTATGGGACTATTCTGCATATATGTTTGTTATTTAAATTTCTTGGATGATTGTCACGTGAACTAATTATGTGAGTAGCATTTGGGATGTTTATGGTTTTGTGATTTCTAAGTGGATATAGTGGTAATGTTACAGGTTCAATCTACAACTATTTGTGATTTAATTCGTAGCATTATTGTTTTAACATGTTATTAATTGACAAAAACTAATTTTAAAATTTATGACAATATTTCATGTTGTGTTCACCTTGTTAGTTTTGCTCCTAATCATGATAGGCTAGTATTAGATTAGAATCGTTAGTTTTATTTTAGTTTTAAGTAGTTTACCTAAATTCTAACAAGAATTCTTTGGAGGACAATCTGTCCTCATCTTTGTAATTAACAAATTCATGAGTGGCAACCAGGCCCACATACTGGTCGGAATTTTCCTTACCAAACAAGAATGAGCCTAATTGAGGCTTGCCATTGGGCATCTTCCCTTGCCTGCTTGACAGGCCATTTGGACCCGTCAACACTTTCTAAGAGTAAATCCTAACAATAACTCAACTACTACCCTTTTTAAAGAGCTTTTACATTCTATGAGAGCTAACGACTTGAGAGGCTGCAGATTTTAACCCTTCAAGATCATATTGAATTCCTTCCAAAGATGCGTTATGAGCTAACTTAATTGGAATAAAGTGAGCAACTTTAGTAAAGCTGTCCACACTATCATTATTTAATCATGTTGCTTTGCCAACTTGGGTAACTTGGTGATAAATTCAATAGTTATCACTTCCCATTTCCACTCTATAATCGATAATGGTTGTAGCAAACCTACTAGATGTTTGTGCTCAACCATTACTCTTTGACATTTCATACACCTAGCTACATAATCAACCACATCCTTCTTCATTCCTTGTCAACAGTATTGACTTCTTACTATTGCAATTGTCTTGTCATAACCGATATGTCTAGCATATGGAACATTTTGCATTTATTTTAATATAGGCTTCCCTAATTCATAAGAATTAGGAACACACACTATGTTTTTATGCATAAGAATTCCATTATCTTTGAACTTATAACCTTCATACTTCTGTAGTACTTTCTCTTGTTGTAAGTTTTCTTTTATTTGAAGATAATGCTTATCGAAGGTAACAACCTCAATAATTATGTTCCTCAAATCATATTTACACATACTAATGTTTGTAGCATGCATCACATGTACTCTTAGGCCAAGTGCATTAGCATCCTTCTTCTTCTTCTCTCTAACATGTTTAATGTCAAAGTCATATTCACTGAGAAATTCCAACCATCTTGTTTGCATGGCATTCAAAGTCTATTGTTCAAATAAATATTTCAAATCACCAAGGTATGTTCTTAACTCAAACTTTCTCCCCCATCAAATAATGTCTCCACATCTTTAGTGCATGAACTATCACAACGAGTTCAAAGTCATGTGTAACATAGTTATTTTCATTCCGCATGAGTTTTCTTCACACTCTAGTCTCCAGTCAAATTTAATTCCCTTCTTGTGTAAAGATGAAATGGGATGAGCAATCTTGGAAAATCCTTCTATGAATCTTTTTTAGTATCCAACAAGCCTCACGAATGACCTTACCTTGGCTACATTCTTAGGTGCAGGTCATTCCTCAATAACTTCAATTTTCTCTGGATCTATTGTTATTCCTTCCTCTAAGATGATGTCTCCCAAGTAATGAGTATGCCTTTGATAAAAGGACCACTTACTTAACTTCACATATAAACAATGTTCTCTTAGTATTTGTAATACTAACCTCAAGTGTTCTTCATGCTCCTCCTCTGGTTTTGAATAAATAAAAATGTCATCTAGGAATACATTGACAAACTTATCCAAGTAATTTCTAAATATTCAATTCATTGAGCACATGAAGGCAGATGATGCAGTTGTCAATCCAAATGGTACCAATACATATTCATAGTGCCCATACCTGGTTCTAAAAGATGTCGTATTGATGTCTTCATCTTTTATCCTTATTTGATGGTAGTATGATCTTAGATCTATCTTTGAAAATATCTTTGTTTCTCTCAGTTGATCAAATGGGTCATTGATTCTAGGTAGAGGGTATTTATTTCTCCCAATGACCTTGTTCAATTGTCTAAAATAAATGTACAGTCACAAAGTCCCATCTTTCTTCTTACAAAGAGTACTGGCGCTCTTCAAGGAGAAACACTTGGGCATATATACCCCTTCTTTAACAATTCTTCCAATTGCATTTGCAATGCCTTAAATTCGGGTGTACTCATTCTACACGGAGTGTTAGATACTGGAGTAGCTTCAAGCATCAAATTAGTAGAGAAATCAATATCTACTTTTAGTGGTAAACTTGGTATCTCCTCAAATACACTTGCATACTCCTGTTGCAATAGACAGTCCTCAAGATTTGGGCTTGTACACTTGCTTGGGTCTTCCACATGCGTTGCATACAAGTGACACCCTTTCCTTAAGCATCTCTCCAATTGTATAGAGCTAGAATAACCCCCCCATGGCTTAATAAAACAAAGTTTGGTTAATAATCAAGGGGCATAATTAAGGTTGCAAATATTTTGAGTTAAATCACTTACTAAGGTCCTTTTCCTTAGCTTACTTAGCCCCCCTTGTCTTTTCCCTCTCGTGGAGTCATGCCCCCCCCCATTCTTTGGTCCTTCTCCTCTGCAACCGTGATGTATTTTATTAACATTCAATGTTCAATTACAAATTACATTTACTGGCTTATAGCAATTCATCATGTACATACACAATACTAAATAGGGGATCAAAACCATGGTATTACAAGGCCCATTAGATAGTAGTGGATAATTATTTAATGTAAAAGGGTCCAGTTTATAAGGCCCACTAGATAGTTGGTAACCATTAGTGATGGGAGCACAAGTAGTCAAGGATTTGCTATTGAGATTTTGTTTAAAGAGATAGGAGGCTATGAAATGTTCGATTGTGTATTATTGTAGTTGGAGCTTTTCTCATTGAAAAGTTGGTCGACCTTAAGAGGTAAATGAACACTGCTTTCTTTCTTTCGATTATCACAATAAAAGAGTATCTTTTGCATATTTTATCTTATTGTCTCTTGTATCTAGTTTTCTACAATTATATTCTTTGTATACCTAGTTGTGTTTCAAGTTAAAGGGTTAAGGAACACTCCACATAATAGTGATGCAAACTTTTTGGCTAATGTTAGCATAGGCATGCATGAAGGTATTATAAGAATAAAAGGGCAAGTGCCTATCTTCTCTCCCCTCCCGTGATAATTACTTGCATTTAAGCAATGACATGATAGTGCTCTACACACGTGTTGTCACACAAGATGCTAAGTAGAGATTGATGGCTGATTACTCCCTCAAACTCTAGATGCTTCTATTACTCGGTGCCAAGGCATTTCAATGATATGATGGTTTAGCTCTACCATGAATATGGTTTATGGTCTAGGTTGGTGTGTGGTTTATTGGTGCTATTTGTGGCACTTACTTA
Organism: Picea engelmannii; assembly: GCA_009831015.1. Classification (NCBI taxonomy): domain Eukaryota; kingdom Viridiplantae; phylum Streptophyta; class Pinopsida; order Pinales; family Pinaceae; genus Picea; species Picea engelmannii. The sequence continues at coordinate 445,373 of ML781381.1, read as the reverse complement.
TAATTATGAATCAACTTCCCTTCACAATGGAGGTGAGAGCCCAAGAGTTTGTGTTTGCAGTTCGTCTAGGGGTTTGGTGAAGGAATGCTATGTCTTCCTAAAGAAGGATGGCATCGTTGTCTCCTGTAGGTATCTTGATTGGTATTCCTCTTGTTGTAGTCTAGTCATAGCCCATATGGGTCGCTATGTTTGGTGCAACTTCGTTGAAGTGAGGAGGAGTGTTAGGAGATGTGAGCATGATGTTTCAAAGAAACTAAATCTTGTGGTGGCCTCATAAAGCTAATGGTGTCATTGGCATGCAGATTGGTAAGACAAATTGTTAATTGAAATCCAAGAAAGGGATAGATATGTTGTGGAAACCAAAATTTAGTTGAATTTGTTAAGAGATTTGAAGGAAGAGATGTGGGCTTTCCTATAAGTTCAAAAAAGTGATCTCTTGAAGTTGTATTTGAAGGTTGTTTTCGTTGTCTCGCAAGGCTCTGATGTTGGTAATGGGTCAGGGGTGACACTCCAATCTTCCTTTGAAGTAAAACCTCTAATGTCTTAAAAAACTCATGAAGATGGTTGTGTGAGATCCTTCTCGAAGTCGAGTTGGTTGCAGACTACACCTATAAAGAGTAACACCCATAAGAGAGCATATGCCATGGGAACCTCAACCTTGAATTAGACCCACCTTTTAAAATTTTGAATATATAATGTTTTGTGAGTGTATTTTTTTTTAGGAAAATTTGTTTGGCAATTTAGCTGTCCTTTCTTTCAATTAATACCCTCGATAAATTATAATGGGGTCTTTTGGTCTAGAGAACAACAATTTTGGTCAAAGACTTTGGTCCTTTTTAAAATCTACAACTAGGTCATAATGTTTTTCTAATATAACGATCGCTCATTGTAATTGTTTATTTAAAAATAAACCTTAATATCCTCCACGATAACAATTGACTTACGTTCGACCATCCCCTTTTTAAAATCGTCGTATGAGTGGAATAGATTCGCTGAATAAACCCGCTTGATGTGGGAACCTTGATAGTAAGGGTTCACACTCCTTTAACCTAAATCAGCGCCACTATGATGGAATTTCTAATTTATAATGTATATGTATTTTTATAATATTATCCTCCTTAAATCCTTGCAATGGGGGTGGGGTGTGACAGTTTGACAATTTCGTTGCACTTCGTTTTGAGGATTTGGGTTGCACTCTGGACCTGTCAAGGTTTTTAAGCACCGAAAACTTTTCATGGCTCTGTAGGTTGTATATGTGGATGCCTTTGCTGACATCGAAAATCTCTTGAATTCTGCCAATTTTATAGCAGAGTTTCAGGGTTTGCATTGTGCAGGGCGCACCATATCTATCTTAGGGTTTTCTAGGGTTTTAGCTTCCGGAAATGGCAGAAGAGGGTTATTCATCCTCACGCTCTGACCACAAAAGGAAATTTGATGATTCTGAAAGGGTTGGAAGGAAGACGGGTTTCTCCGATCGGCCGAACGGGGAGAACCAGGTTTCATACAACAGTGCTCCGCCGCCGCTGGATGAAGTGCAGATTGCTAAACAAAAGGCTCAGGAGATCGTTGCTCGTCTTGTCAGCGATGCCGAGGCCAAACGCCCTCGCACGGAGGACGACGACACTAATCGCCCAGGTCCATAATTCATTCTTTTACTTCTTCTCCTTAATTCCAAGTTAAATAGGAATTGGCTTAACAAAAATCAGAAACCCTCATATGGTTTTTGCAGCGTAGCATTCGCAACTACTATGTTATTAGAAATGAGAAAAGACAACGAGACAGGGCCACCTCAACATATTATATATAAGAAGTGCAAATGAAAGGAGATTCACAACAGAACAAATTTTTTTTTATGGGTAAATTTCGCTTTTGATTAGTCCGTGGGGATCTACAAATATAAATGCCACATTAACTCGGTACAAACCCAGAACCGTAAGCATTAACAATGCCTTTACCTATACAGCACGGTGTAATTCCTGAACATAAAATCACATCATATAACAGGATTCTACTCAATCAAAGTTTAACAAGACACATCAACATCACAATAGGTTAGATCAGTGGAAACATAATAATGTGCAAACTGTGTTATGCACTTTAAAAATTTACACGACCAAAGTGCCAGGAGATAACAGAAACAAAATTACTGGATATTGACATTAAACAAGCAATAGCAGAGTCTAAACTAGTAATCAAATTATTCATTACCCATGCCATTCCCTGACTCATTTTTTGTTTACTAAGGCATAGCCACAAGGTTGACCTTGATCACCGTGGGTGATGTCATTTTGCAATCTATCTGTATCATTCTGGCAGCTGCAAATTCTTCAAAGAGAGGTTAATGTCACCATCATCTTGCAAGCCACCATAATTCCACATTCTAGTGGATATTGACATTAGACAAGTAATAGCAGAGTCTAAACTAGTAATCAAATTATTCATTACCCATGCCATTGCCTGACTCATTTTTTGTTTACTAAGGTATAGCCACAAGGTTGACCTTGATCACCGTGGGTGATGTCATTTTGCAATCTATCTGTATCATTCTGGCAGCTCCAAATTCTTCAAAGAGAGGTTAACGTCACCATCATCTTGCAAGCCACCATAATTCCACATTCTAGTGATTCCAACTCAATAATCTCGTTGTTGTCAAAATAGAAGCAAAGATTTGAGTAAACAAACCCCAAATATTGCCTCTTTGTGAAGGAAGGAGGCTCCCGTCGACAGAGTGGATGAATGCATATTCTCTCGAATTCTGTTCTCGCGGTGATAATCAAGTGGTTTGTGGGTGTGAAGCAAAATGGGCTTTAGCCTTAATCTTGAAATTTAATAAGAAAGAACTTACGACTAAAAATGTAAATAAAAGTCGAAATTAAAATTCAATAAATTTTTGAGTTTACCTGTAAAAATAAACGGATAGCAAACTGACAAAACAAGGGAATACTTGCTTCATACTGCTCTAAGAAGTCCAGGGCTCCAACTTGGTTACTGTCGTATGCCCAATTCTCATTTGCAAATTGGCATTCCGATCTCAAGTATTTCCCCAACTCAATCTGTATTGTAATGTTATCATCATGAGCATAATATCTATTGATAAAGTTGTTATGACCGAAAACTTGAAATCTGATTTTTGTTTTGTTAAATTTGGAAATCTAAATAGTAAAAATTGATAGGGTGCTAACAACAGCAAACAACAGAAACAAAAAACAGCAGTAATAATTGTGAAAACCTGCAATAGCAGATTCTACACTAGCAACAGAAACTTCAACAAATTTTTCACAGTAGATTTGCTAGCAGATTCTATAGCAGTAACAGCAGAAGAAAAACCAACAGTAGTGATGGATAACAACACTTGAATTCTCAAAATCCTCTGCACATAAAGTTTGAAACTTTCTTGAGAATGTATGGACGCCAACTCAGGCCAAATCCAAGGTGGTATGGATGCTGCTCTTGCCCCAAATAGTCTCTTCCAAACAACCTGCAATATCACAGTTCACAAAAACCCCTGCTTTCATGCCTCAGAGCCCTTTTTATTGCCAATTTGCATACTAGAGGAATCTAAGAAAAGAGAAGTTGCAATCCTCAATGATTGGCACTTATGAGTGGAAGTTATTTGTCATGTCCCCTCCCAGTTGACCCCTGGAGGGGAGGTACGCACTGGCTTAGGGGGCTCCCCGTAAGCCACAGTCCCCAAAAGGAGGGGAGGCGCAGGTACAAAAACAAAGGAGAAATTGGTTTTGCCGACTTTACCTACAAGAATATGAGAGCCGACCTGATCATTCACCAAAAAGGAGAGCTGAATTTACCAGTGGGAGAAATACAACGTGAGGAAAGAGTATAAATAAAGGAGGAGGCTCATTTGGATAGGGACAACTCGAATTTGATTGGTGATTCTATCTGAAATTGGGAGGCGCTGCCTCTGTCCTATATCGGGTTGTTTAACCCCTTTCCTTGGCTGAGTTTCGGTGGGTCTCTCACCCTAGCTCAGCACAGTTGCACCCTGTTTCAGTTAGTGGCTGTGGGATATCATACGTGGAGGAAGATTGCTGAGGGCCGAGTTCTGTCTTATCTCAGATCTGTCTCGGGATTGGAGGGAAGCTGAGCTCTGGTTCTATCATTTGAGGGGCCGAGCCCCCTTATTTACTGCACAAGCCTTGGAGATTGAGTACAGTAAGGTGGCAAACTCTACAGGAGGAGAGCGGTACTGTGGAGGGCCACTCTAAACCAGATTTACATGTATTACGGTAGAAACTAGGGTAAGTTCTGTTGCAAAACTGTCATACCTAGCTGGTTAATAAACTTTGTGTTAAACAGCAGCCTCACAGGAGGGTTTACTGCTGATTGCCATTGCAAATTTGGTGTATTGTGGGAGGACACTACTGCTGGTTTGTGCTACTGTATCAGACATTACTACTGCTGGTTATTATTGCTATCATTAATGTATTACTACTGTTATTACTGGTATTCGTCACTGTCATTACTGCTGGTTGTATACAAGTTCACTACCTGGTTGAATACTGTTCAGGTAGTGCTCTTAGAAGACTGTTACTGTTCACTAGGAAATTGCTGTTAATAACTGTCTTGTGTAAAACTGTTGTATAATTATATTGTTTACCAGCTGCCCTAACACTCTAGGGCCTAGAGACCCTAGGGATAGTACAGTGGGATCAGAGCCTTGATCCTGCCAGCCTGTGGCTGACTGGATGACGAGGAAACGAGTGACCAGTGAAACAAGGAGCACCTGAAATATCAGAAGAAGAAGAAACAGGGAGCATGGGGGACCATAACGATGACAGTGCGCTGCACATCTGAAGTGATTTGGCCAAAGGGAAGAATGAAATGAGGAAGCCTTTGCGAAATGAATTAACACCCTTGTCCAGCTATTGAGCCCACTCCAGGGCCTAATCTCCAATGGGGCAATGGGCAGACCAGGTCTCATGCAGAGGGGAGTAACAATGAAAATGGACAGCACAGTCCACTAGCTGAAGGGAACAACAACGGGGTCCCAATAGGAGGAAGCAATCCTCATGTGTCTAGACAAAGTGTGCAGCCCACCACGAGTAGGAGGACACCCAGACCTCTCCTACCCAGCTTCATTGAAGAGCAGCAAGCACAGCAGAGCCATGGTGAGGATTTTTCCACATACTTCCAGGAATACCAAGCACTTGGAGAAGAATTTTAGGCAGCTATGACTTTACAGGACTATTGCAACATTAAATACAGGAACTGGCCCAAAGAGGGGCATAGAGGGGCACCAGGACAGCAGCAGAATGCTGACCTAAGGAGAAAGGCGGGGAAAATGTCCATCCCATCATATGACGGTTCATCTCAATGTTCGGCCAGATCATGGGTCCAAAAATTGGACACCTACCTCCAGCTCAATCCAATGACAGAAACTGAAGCCATCAAAATTGCCACACTAGATTTGGACGGTGAGGCTCATGAATGGTGGTATCATAGGCTGGTGACACTAGGACATTCCAACATTGCATCTTATGTGGAGTTTACACAGAGACTAATGGATAGATTCAATAGGAAGGATCTTGAGATCTCCTTCTGTGAGGTGGCACAACTGAGACAGGCAGGAACACCTGAGGCATATATTGCAGAGTTTGAGAAGGTTGCTGTGCAAGTAATTGACATCTCAGAGCAGAGATTGGTGATGTTATTCATAGAAGGTTTAGCAGAACCCCTGCATGGGTGGGTCAAGGCCTTCAAGCCAACCACACTACAGGATGTGGTTATGAAGACACTTGACATGACGGATACAATACCGAAGACAAAAGGGCCAACCAAGCCCTACATTCCCCCAAACTCCAGGATAACAAGTCATTTTGGAAAGATGCGATCGAGAAGGATTGTATGGATGAGGAGACTAAGAGGGAACTTAGACGAAAGAAGCTTTGCTTCACGTGTAGGGACCCCTGGGAGCCGAGACACAAGTGAAGAGACACACGATAGCCCTAAGGAGGAGCAGCCACAAAGTACAGTCAAAGAAGATGAATCACCGCATAAGGAGCCCAAGAAGGCGGTCATAGCCACACTATCAGGAGTTCACAGGTATCACACCTTCCGGATCAAAGGGGTTGTACAGGGACATCGGATTACTCCACTGATTGATAATGGGGCCACCCACAATTTTATTGACTCAACCCTAGTTGACATGGAGGGCATTCCGACAGATGAGTTCGAAGGATTTAGTGTGGAAGTAGCAGACGGGTACACCTTGGAGTGTATTCACATGATTAGAGGATGACACGTGATGTTGGGTAACTACACATTGATCGATGATTTCTACGTGGTGGATCTAGTGGACACTAACATAGTTTTGGGCATCCAGTGGCTCTATTCATTGGGGACATCAAAATGAACTACCAAATCATGAGGATGGAGTTCAGAGACAAGGAAGGGAGAAGGGTTGTTCTGAGGGGAATGAATATAGATCTGTCCAGGATCGTGTCATCTAAGAGGATGGAGGCCGCCCTCAGGCATAGGAATACCGCATGGGCAACAAAATGTGTGATTACCCCCCAGAAGAAAACAGAGGGTCGTCAACGCTATCATATGGACATACAAAACCTTATGGGGAAGCATGATAAGGTGTTTGGGCAGATCCCATCTGGAGTATCACTAGACACGGGATTTGAGCATACCATTGAGCTCTAGGAAGGGGTCAAGCCCGTCATTATGACCCCATATCGACATCCAAAGAGATTCAAGGACGAAATTGAGAAGACCATCCAGGAGCTTTTGGAAATGGGACACATCAGACCCAGCTCTAGTCCTTTTGCTTCGTCCGTAGTACTGGTTGAGAAAAAAGATGGATCCTTGAGGATGTGTATAGAATCTAGATTACTGAGCTTTGAACAAGAAGACCATTAAGAACATTTACCCGATTTCGAGGATTGATGAGCTACTTGATGAGCTGCATGGAGCGGTCTACTTTTCAGAGATAGACCTCAGATCAAGATGTCATCAGATCAAGGTGCGAGAAGAGGATGTGCACAAGACAACTTTTCGATGCCACTACGGACATTATGAGTTTCTGGTCATGCCCTTTGGTTTGACTAATGCCCCGACCACATTTTAGTCATGCATGAACCACATCTTCACCAAGCAATTGAGGAGGTTCTTGCTGATATTCTTTGATGACCTATTGATCTACAGTAAAACATGGGAGTATCATCTGCGTCACATAAACGAGATACTCAACATCATGAAGGAACAGTCACTTTACGCCAAGGAGACAAAATGCGAGTTTGGCATGACAAAAATCTTGCATTTGGGGTATATTATTAGCGCACAGGGGGTACGAGTCGACCCAGAGAAGATATAGGCGATACTTACCCCGATCATTGATTGAGCTACAGAGCTTTCTTGGACTATGCAGTTATTACTGACGCTTCGTGAAAGGGTTTTCCTAGCTTGGTGCTCTATTGTCCAATCTCACAAAGAAGGGCGCGTTCAAGTGGATAGAGGAAGCCTAGAAGGTATTCGACCAAATGAAGGAAGTAATGAGCACTTGCCTAGTATTGGCACTTCCTGATTTTTCTCAGACCTTTGTTCTAGAGTGTGACGAATCTAGAGAAGGGATAGGGGCGATATTGATGCAAAACAAACACCCCATAGCTTTTTAGAGCAGTAAGCTAGGGAAAACTGAGAGGCTTCTTCCCATCTATGACAAGGAAATGTTGGCCATCATGCATGCATTGGCCAAATTCAGACAATATCTGGTTGGAGGTCGCTTTGTGGTGAAGACAGATCACAATAGCTTGAAGCATTTCTTAGGGCAGAAGGATCTGAGCGAGAGACAAGAGAAATGGGTCAGCAAGGTACAAGCATATGATTTTGACATAGAGTATGTCAAAGGTAAGAATAATGTGGTTGCAGATGCCTTGTCTAGGAGGCCTACAACATTTTCCATGCCTGAGATTTCAACAGATTGGAAATCTACCCTTTTGGTAGAGTATTCCAAGAATGTTTGGGCAAGAGAGCTGATAGATTGCAGGACACAGGATGACAAATACACGATAATAGATGACGTCATCTATTACAAAGGCCAGAGATATCTTGTTCCAGAGTCCACTCTCAAAGAAAAGATCTTGAGAGCCATACACAACGCACCACTAGCCGGGCATCCAGGATATCTGAAGACTTACAGGCAGGTACGTGATAGATTCTCTTGGAAGGGTCTCAAGGGGGATGTCTTACAGTATGTGAGGGAGTGCTTGACTTATCAACAAAATAAGTCTGAGCTCACACACCTCGTAGGTCTACTACAACCTTTGCCTATTTTTGAGCAGAAATGGGAGAGCATTTCTATGGACTTCATCATAGGACTTCCAAAGGTATAGGGCAAGGTCTGTATTTATGTGGTGGTGGACAGATTGACAAAGTTCACTCACTTCTTTGCCGTATCCTTTGAGTACAAAGCCCCACAGGTAGCAGAACTCTTCTTCAGAGAGATATTTAGCTTCACGGACTACCTAGGGTTATGGTGAGTGACTGGGATAGCAGATTCCTCAACGCCTTTTGGCAAGAGTTGTTTAGATTGGCCGGGACAAAGTTGACACCTAGTACAAGCTACCATCCCCAAACGGATGGGCAGACTGAGATTGTCAACAAATGGGTTGGGGGATACCTGCGTCACTATGTTTTCGGGCAGCAAAAGGCATGGATTAGATGGTTGCATCTTGGTGAGTATTGCTATAATACCACCCATCACATGTTTATTGAGATGAGCCCATTCAGGGCATTGTATGGATATGAGGGCCCATCTTTTGTAGAGTTGGCATTTGGCGAGAGCAGGGCTCCCAAAGCCAAGGATTGGATTTAGGAGAGTTAGGACATTTTGAGGGTCCTTAAGGACAACCTGAGGATGGCACATAATCAACAGAAGACGTGTGCAGATCGATGCCGGGTGGAGTGTAGCTTTGAGGTGGGTGAACTGGTTTTTCTGAGTCTCCAACCATATTGACAATCTTCTCTGAAGAAGAGTGGTGCAGAGAAGCTCCAACCACGTTTCTACGGGCCATACCGAGTGATCATAAGGGTTGGAGAGGTGGCCTACCAGTTAGAATTACCGGAGGGCAGTCTAATTCACAATGTGTTCCATGTTTCTTGCCTCAAGAATGCTTTGGGCCAGTAGGTTGCCTCTTCCACAAATCTACCACTCTTGGACGAGGAAGGCCATTTGATTTTGGTTCCTGAGCAAATCTTGGTGTTCAGAGAAAAATGCTCGAGGAACAAGACAGTGAATGAGTACTTGATAAGATGGAAGGATCTGTCGGAGGAGGATGCCACTTGGGAGGGTGAGTAGATTTTACAACACCTTGGGTTGCAATTGCTTGAGGGCAAGCAATCTCGGGGAGGGAGGACTGTCATGTCCCCTCCCAGTTGACTCCCGGAGGGGAGGGATGCACTGGCTTAGAGGGCTCCTGGTAAGCCAAAGTCTCAAAAGGGGGGGAGCCGCAGGCACAAAAACAAAGGAGAATTTGGTTGAGCTGACTTTACCTACAAGAATATGAGAGCTGACCTGATCATTCACCAAAAAGGAGAGCCGACTTTACTAGTGGGAGAAATTGATCATGAGGAAAGAGTGTAGATAAAGGAGGAGGCTCATTTGGATAGGGACAACTCGAATTTGATTGGTGATTCTATCTGAAATTGGGAGGCGTTGCCTCTGTCCTATATTGGGTTGTTTAACCCCTTTCCTTGGCTGAGTTTCAGTGGGTCTCTCACCCTAGATCAACACAGTTGCACCCTGTTTCAGTTAGTGGCTGTGGGATATCATGCACGGAGGAAGATTGCTGAGGGTCGAGTTCTGTCTTATCTCAGATTTGTCTCAACTCTCAGGATTGGAGGGAAGCCGATCTC
>ML781381.1:412809-435187 GCA_009831015.1 Picea engelmannii | reverse complement strand
AAAATCATATCAAATGATCAAAATAAATGTATCTCATGAGATGAATCATCATGAGGCATCTAGATACTAAATAGTACATGATAAAATGAAAATGATAGATCATAGGAATCCAAAATTCAAATCATTGATTCCCTCTCTGTCGTCTTGTTGTTGCTCTAGCCCTTTTACGAGTAAAGGGCACAAATTTTCCTTTGGAAGCAGTAGGTGGTCGTGGAGGTACTCTAGATGAGCTTGGAGTGGAAGCTCTAGCTGCTCCAGATGCTACATCTGAGGTTGTAAGTGATGGGGACGAGGTGGAAGGAAAAGTGTGTTGCCTCCCAGTCCCAAGGGACCCAAGTCCGACTCCAGGTATAGCTCTCCGTGGAGGTGGCGGTGGCATTGGATCCACTGGAAGTCCAATCTCCTCCTCAACCTCTGTATTCACTGGAAGTGGAACATCGTCCTCCTCCTCCTCTGTTGCCCCCTCCTCCCTCAAATCATTTGCATGCTCATCTTCCATTCAAAAACAACAAGAAGCGRCACATTGCAAACCTTGGCCTAACTYTAAAAATAAAAAAAACAAAGTTCAAATCTTCAAGTTCAAACTTCAAACAAATAAAAGAAAAACGTTTTTTATCATACCTGGAAATCTTGATCTCTCCGTTGGCGCTAATGGAAGCAAGATCCTTGGCTTTCTCCTCCTTGGATAGATGCACAATGGCTTGCCTCACACCTCTCTAGCTCTCTCACACTTCACAAATGAAATAATGACCAAAAAAAGGCATCCGCAGCCTCTAAAACCCCACTCACATGCACTTTACCTGCAAAAAAACTCAGTAGGCCGACATATTGGAAAATGTTGGGACACATTGGCAAAATGTTGGGACACAATGAAAGTGTTGGGACACTTCCAAAGTGTCGGATATGTCGCGAAATTTTCGGGGGAAAGTTTCGGCTAGGGGAAATGTCGGCGACATATTCGACATATCCGATATTTCAGAGATATATTCAACAGTGGAGTGTGGCACTGTGGAGGGCCACTCTAAACCAGGTTTACATGTATTATGGTAGGAACTAGTGTAATTTCTGTTGCAAAACTGTCATGCCTAGCTGGTTAATAAACTCTGTTAAACAATAGCCTCACAAGAGGGTTTACTGCTGATTGCCATTGCAAATTTGGTGTATTGTTGGAGGACACTACTTTTGGTTTGTGCTATTGTATCAGACATTACTACTGTTGGTTATTATCACTATCATTAATGTATTACTACTGTTATTACTGGTATTCATCACTGTCATTGTAATACCCCTAGGTTGAACCTCAAATTGTAAATGCAAATGTACTTAAGCCGGTGAGCCGTTTTATATCATTTTTTCATACACCTTCCATAGTATACTGCGCAAATGAACTGCGCACTAAAATGATGAAGTGTGCACATTCCAGGATACTGCGTGCAATTTTGAGGCCAGAGAGCTTTTTGTATATATGTTGTGTTTTATAGGTTGGTGGGCCAGTTATTATAAGCTAGGAGGCTTATGTGTTGAATTAGGCTGGAGAGCCTAGATGCTAAAGGCCAATGAGCCTATTTTTGTATATGTCTTATCATTAATATAATACATCGCTGCGTGTAGACCGACCACGATAAAAGAATATGGGGGACTAAACTCCAATAGTTAGGGAAAGGGGGGCTAAGCTAGGGAGCTTAAGCCAAAAAGGAATATTATATTAATATTCCTTAAAGTATAAAGTATGGATAATTATTTTATCCTAAGAAGGATGGGGACAAGTGGACCAAAATAGCTCTCAACATGACAAGTGTCAAGTTGGGAACATGCATACATATAGTTTGGACTTAGTTCATTTAGGGGATTCATTCATTCTATTATGGATTCACTCACTCATTCAATTGTCTATCGTACATGTACCTGTACCTGTAACTATATCCGTACCTTCCTGTCACTGTACCCGTACCTGGTTAGCTTGGGAGCTGGACTGAAGAGGTGGGTTGTCAGGCACGTGGGATACTAAAGAGGCGGGTTGTCAGGCCTGTGGGCAATTTCTTTCTAGGTGAGAGAATTGCTGGGTATTGATTTCCTACAGCTACAGGGCTTTGAGACTTCCTGTTCGGCCTGTTGCTGAAGCCCCGGAAAGGAAGTGGGCCAGCCGAAGGACTGTTGAGCAGAGAATGAACACACTTCCTGGGGTGGGACAGTCATGTGGGGAATGAGGGACTGTAGGCTATTAGTTTGAGTTGACATCTGTGACAGAGTCTTTCCTGTTGTTTGAGATACATTAGCCTGGTTAGGAATCCCTTTACCTGGGTGGAGTTTAGTCTCAGGTAGGGGCTCACCCACTGTTGAGAGTGATGAGCAGCGTGGTCTAAGGCTGGGAGGTTCGTGGAAGGTCTTCATGCAGTTGGTGACATGTTTACAAGATAAGTGTCCATTTTGTGTTAAATTACATGCTGCATTATTATGTATGCGTTTATTTTTATGGGTTATTTCTGTGTGTGTTGTATGTATATTTTTATTATCATTTTGGATGAATTTGTGTATTTGCAGAATGTATTTATTCGTTTTAATTTTATATATAATGTTCCGCAAGAGTTTCTGTGTGTATATGTTTTTATTTGTATACAGTCGGGAAATTTTATGTGGCATAGCCCAGTTAGATGCTGGGGATGTTACAATATGGTATCAGAGCTCCAGTTTTCAACACTGAGCCTGGATGGGCCGAGCAAGTTGAGTTGAAGTGAAATTTCACAGAAAATTGATTTCAAAGTGGCCAAATTTCAAGTTACAGAGCGTCCATGGTAAAAATTAGAAGCAATTGCGTGGAATTGGGCAAAAGCCCCAATTTTTGTTGTTAAATTCATGGGAAAATTAAGAAATTTGGCCAAGTAGTGAGATATTCTTAATTTAATATCTGTTCTAGCAAATTCGGACCTGGAATTGGTTGAATTTGAAGTTAGAGGGAAGCCATGACAGATGGAGCGAGATTAGTTGATTAAAATTCTCAATTCGTGAATTGAGTGTGGGAAAAATTCGTTCCTGGAATGTCAACCAACAATGATTTGTTGTTGCAGAGGTTGAATTGGTGTTATCGGGGTGAAATTGAACAAATTTAATAGTTGCAGAATGTCTATGGTGAAAATTGGTAAAAAGTTAGGCAAAAGCTTCAATTTTTGCAGTGGAATTCACGAGGAATTGATGCGCATAAAAATGAACGTGCGCAGGTGTGTGCACTAAAAATGCATGATGCGCAGTGAAAAGCTTGTGATGTGTGGAAAATATTGTTGCGCGGGTGTGCGCACTTAAATTTGGCGTTGCGCGGTGCAGATGGTAATGCATGAAAAATATTGGCGCGCGGGTGTGCGCACTTAAATTTGGCGCTGTGCGGTGCTGAGTGGCAATGCGCGAAAAATATTGGCGTGCGGGTGGGCGCACTTAAATTTGGTGCTCCACAGTGCAGAGTGGCAATGTGCGAAAAATATTAGTGCGCGGGTGTGCGCACTTAAATTTGGTGTTGTACAATGTAGAGTGGTAATGTGCGGAAAATATTGGTGCATGGGTGTGAGCACTGAATTTAGCATTGCGCGGTGCGGATTGAGTGGCACATGCGTAATACTGGCGCACGTGGTGTGCGCACGTATAATAATGGTGTGCGTGGTGTGCGAAGTATTGACAGAGCACAGAGGAATTTCGTTGGTGCACGCGTAATGTGGGTATATTCCTGTCGCCCAATAATTTAATTAATGTTGCACGCGGAGTATTGGTGCGTGGTGGAAGCGTACTAAACTTCGGCATAGTGCAGCGTGTAGAGTGCAATGCGTGCGAAATATTAGCGTGCAACACAAAATTTGCGTGCAACAGGTATTAGTGCATGAACCAAAATTGTGCACGGTAGATATTTGCGCGCGACACAAAAGTAGTGCGGACCAGGTATTGTTGCGATAGAGAAGTGATCCACATTGGTTAAAGGTGCGTAGAGCATGCACTACCTTATGGTGTCGCTGCACAGGTTAAATATGGGTGTAAATTTTCAAATTTGTGTGCGCGAAGTCGTTTGGATGGTCTACAACCACATAAAACTAGTGAATTTTTGTGACATTTTATACTATTTGAAGGTTATCTTTTTGTAGCGCGTTTTTGAGGCCCTAAACAACATTTTTAGCTACTCAAAAGCCCCGAGAACAGAGTGTACTAAGGTACACTCAAGGTACACTTCAAAGAGCTCAGAGAGAGCTTTCTAATGGTGTAAACTGTTCGTTAAACGAAGCTTTTATGAGGAAGTTACAGGACAAACAGTGGAGGGTAAACTTTAAAACCCAACTAACTTCGAAGGGCCATAACTTTCTGCTTCGAAATTAGATTGAGGCGCAAGAGCAGTCTATGGAAAGCTATTGAACCATAGAAGGCAGTCTTGGAGCTGAATTAAAATTCTGGGCATGTTAAAAATGTTTAATACATCGTTCCAGACCAAAAACACTAATTGGCCTAGAACTTCAACATGCTGTAACTAGTAGCCCAAAACCCAGAAATAGGTGAAATTTGGATAGACTGTCCAAAATATGTATATGAAGAAAAAAAACAATTGAGCTCTTACCAAAACTCCATTGGAGTAGGTGCAAAAATGTATAATTACAGCGCAAGTTTGCACCAAGTTGAAGTGAGAACAGAAAAATTAATGGACAATTTTCAAATGACCATAACTTTCTGCTCAAGACTCAGAATTGAACAAGGGAGCAGTCATTAGAAAGGTCTTGGATAGAGGAGTTTAATTATCCACCCATAAAATTGATTTGGGCAGTTAATTTTCACAAAAGATTAGAAGAAGGAATTATGATGCATTATTGGAACATAATTGTACATTATTTCATAAATTTGTTAAATTATTTAGCGTAACAAATTTTGTCGGCTACACATTTTTGCAGAGTTAAAAATGTTTAGTTCTTAAGAGTTGAGAAGGTTGAAATTTAGTTAAATATAAACAAAGGTACTCAGGGAAAAAGTGCTATGACAAAAATCTTTCATAAGATGATAAAAAAATCCAAGACTACAAAATGTTATGGAATGAATCTGGGTGCAGCTATAAAGTCTTGGGAAGTCACTACAGGAAGTCCACTCATGTTAGTCAAGTACTCAATGGAATCTAGGTAAAAGAATAGATCATGTAGTGAATGACTTAGTGAAAGTACATTCATTCCCAAAGAAACCAATATATAGATTAAGTAATACATTGGAGTAAGATCTATTATAAAAAGGAATTGACTATCAGAATGATAGTAATTAGATAAAGAAAGAGGCTTAATGCATATTTGGATAAAGAGTGCATTAGATCCATGGATTAGCTATGCAATTATAGAGTAATGCTTCCCTTATGGTTATCAGAGTGCGCAGTGGAAGCATGGTATGAAGGGCATCACTTCAAGGGTAAAGAAATGAAGGTGCACATAAGTAAGGAGTGTCGGTTGAGGCATAGGTGCATCAATATGGCATGATGGAAGGGGATTATGCAAGTCAGGTTGAAATCAGATTGGTAAAGACAGGAGAAAGTAATAGTCATTAAGCAAATCCAAGTGCTGATATGATTATATAAGGAAGGGATAAATCAAGTACCTCAAGAAGGAAGTTGGTGTTAACTATCCAAGGTTGCTCAGAAAACATGACTGGAAATATAATTGGGTCATGTAGGAGTTGGATCAGAGGAATCCAAATAATAGTGGAATGTTGAAAATTAATATCAGCATAATATGTAGTTGCAAGTCCATGAACATCCTAGGATAATGGAAGAAGAATTCATGAGGTAGATATCATGGTAATGGGAATGCAGAACAACACTCCAGGAGGGAAAGCAAGAATAGTAGAGGATTGTTGATGCATTCAAAAGATATTGAAGATATTTCCACAATAGCATGGAGATGTCAAAGCCAAGAAAGACTTAAAAGTGAAATGAATCTATGTAGAGAGTCAGTAAGGAACCATGAAGAAGAAAATGGTTCTATGCATGGTTTTGAATGCAAAAGAGATGGCGCCTGAGAAGAATCCATCTCAAGTGGCATAAAGCCATGAGTGACATTTCCAGGGAGTGGAAGTATCACTTGAAATTATGATGGTAATTAAAAGAAGTATTAAGTACTTTTGATTAATTCTATGTAGCTAGAAGATGAGGCATATGTGCATCCTTATAGTATGCTAGAGATTGGCTATGCAAGCCAAGTTTGAGGCTATTTGGCAAGGAGAAGAGAAGAGAATAGTGGAAGAAAACTCAAATACTAAAGTATTTATTCAAGAAAGAGTTGAAGTAGTTCAGTCTGAAAAGTAAAGGGATGTTGAAGATACAAAGTCTATAAGACAACATGATTGGAATTATAATTCATCCAAGTATGAGGTGGGATAGATGGATCTAGGAAATAAATAAAAGTTGAAGGTTAATATCGATTTAGTATTTGGATGGAAAAACAAAGGTAGCCAAGAGTGATTTGGCTAGAAAGTGCTCAGGTCAGAAACAATCATGCACAGTGGTTACAGTGAAGAGCACATGAAGATTCAGGAATTTAGAAGAATTGAAGACTTCTGGGATAAACAAGGAAAAGTGATACAGGGAGAAATAAGTTGCTGCAATTACTGTAGCAGCAAGTATGTTCTGGCTTGTTGGGACAACCATAAAGTGAGAATGATGGCATGTTTGCAAGTGTTGTTGATAATGTTGCAACATATGGAAGGAAGCAACACAAAGTTGGAATGTTGATTATAAGACTGATAAAGAGGCATGGGAGCTTCCACTGTCATCAACTAATTAGGTAGCATTAAATTAGTTTAATGGCAACTATGTAGGTAAGTATTTCTCTTTTGAAATTATGTTGCATAATTGCTAAAGGGAAATTCAGGTAAGAATTTCCCCAAATTGAATTTTTAAAATACGCAGTATGGTATTGTTTAAGTGCATTAACAGGAAGAAGTTACCGTTTGGTGTGGTAAAGGCGAGAGGCCTGTTATAGTTATCAAAGCTTTTTAGATTTTGAATGCACACACTGACATTGTAGCATGTCATGTTAATTTGGTTATGAGGTAATAACCAAAGAAATAAAAGCTAAGAACTTGTTATAGGAATGATGCCAGGAAAGCTAGTCATGTATGCGACCAGGACAAGGTTGGATATGGTAAGGTATGGATATAGAAAGGTTATGTACCACACAAATACCAATGAGCTTCCTACCTTTAAGTTGGACTGCAACCTTTTTGCTAACACTAATGAACACCACAAAATTGTATTCTTGGTGTAGTGTTTGGGCCGAAAAGGAAGGCATCCAAGCAATTAGGAAGACAATGGGAAGTGTGTGGAGAATGTGTCAAGACATTGGCTAGATTTCCAATTTATGGATGGTGAGATACATGACTTGGATAAAGATCATTCTGAAAATCAATGCAAAGGTGCATTAAATAGATATGCATAGAGAGTTGCACTCATGCCTAGTAAGTGGCAGAGTTACACTCATACATTATAGAATTGTATACTTAAATGCATTTGCTGAATGCATTTTGTGAGTGCATGTATATATGTTTTTGAATGGAAATAATTATAGTAACGACATAAATGTTGCTAACTCATGGAGATGAGAACATTACAGGAATTGTTAGACATTGCAACAGGAAAGTTGCAAGTCAGGTAGTCACATGAATAGTGACTATAGAAAATTTTCTGTTCAGAAAATTGAAATAATGAACTTACTGTTATTAATTGCGAACATGCATATGCATAGAATGATGAGTCATTCTATCTAATAAATTGTTTGGTAATTGTGATTGGATTGCTAGGTGTAGGCAACTCTAAGATCACTACATAAGGTTTTTGTACATATTGCAATTAAAATATGAAGTACATGAAATACTGACAATCTATTGGTTGTATGCAAGATAGAACCATTGTAGGAAAAATGGTATTCAACATGGTGCTTGCTGAAAACCAGAAGGAAGACTGCATCCTATTATTGCAACAACAATAAAAAAAATTATGAAATAGAATTTCATATTTTGGGAAAAGTCGAATTCCTTATGAAATTAATTTGATTTCTAAAATGGAATTTTTATAATGTTCTCTCAAGATAACTGCATGTGTGTGATGCAGATGAGAATCTTGATTAAAGTTGGAATGCCGGGAAAGAACAACTATTGTTGAGGACACTAAAGCCCTATAATTATAGAACCTTGGTGGGGTTCTGGTAATGGGTTAGCGCTCTCCTTGTGTGTGAAAGCCTTGGCAAGATGGATCACTGAAGGACTGCGTAGCAATGAAGGGATGCCTGAGCCTGGAAGGGTGAGTGCAACGAGGAGGCAACCCAAGGATGCTTATGGCATGGTAGCTGCCATAAGGTGGGTGTATCAAATGGAACAGTGAGCTGAATTATTCTCGGAAGCAACTCTATGGAATAGAGCAATTGACTTCCAGCTATAGTATGAATACCAGAATTGGTGTTGGAAAGTAGAGCACCAGATGGATAACAAGCTTCCAATAGCTAAAGCTTGGAGATTTTTACAGAATTTGAATGGTACATGGTATATAATGCACTGAGGATAGTGCATAAATAAGGGGAGAGGATTGTAATACCCCTAGACTGAACTCCAAATTGTAAATGCAAATGTACTTACGCTGGTGAGCCGTTTTATATCATTTTTTCATACACCTTCCATGGTATAGTGCGCAAATGTACTGTGCACTAAAATGATGAAGTATGCACATTCTAGGATACCGCGCGCAACAAACTTAAGTGCACGCGATTTTGAGGCCAAAGAGCCTTTTGTGAATATGTTGTGTTTTATAGGCTGGTGAGCCAGTTATTATAAGCTAGGAGGCTTATGTGTTGAATTAGGCCGGAGAGCCTAAATACTAAAGGCCAGTGAGCCTATTTTTGTATATGTGTTATCATTAATATAATACATCGCTGCGTGTAGACCGACCACGATAAAAGAGTATGGAGGACTAAACTCCACCAGTTAGGGAAAGGGGGGCTAAAAGTTAAGAATAAGGGGCTAAGCTAGGGAGCTTAAGCCAAAAATGAATATTATATTAATATTCTTTAAAGTATAAAGTATGGATAATTTTTTTATCCTAAGTTCTAAGGATGGGGACAAGTGGACCAAAGTAGCTCTCAACATGACAAGTGTCAAGTTGGGAACATACATACATATAGTTTGGACTTAGTTCATTGGGGTGATTCATTCATTCTATCAGGGATTCACTTACTCATTCAACTGTCTTTCGTACTTGTATTCGTATCTGTACCTGCAACTATATCCGCACCTTCCTCTTACTGTACGTGTACTTGTACCTGTACCTGGTTAGCTTGGGAGCTGGACTGAAGAGGCGGGTTGTCAGGTCCGTGGGATATTAAAGAGGTGGGTTGTCAGGCCCGTGAGCAATTTCTCTCTAGGTGAGAGAATTGCTAGGAATTGATTTCCCGAAGGTGCCAAACTGCAACTACAGGGCTCTAAGACTTCCTGTCCGGCCTGTTGCTGAAGCCTCGGAAAGGAAGTGGGGCAGTCGGAGGACTGTTGAGCAGAGAAGGGGCATACTTCCTGGGGTGGGACAGGCATATGGGGAATGAGGAATTGTAGGCTGTTAGTTTGAGTTGGCACCTTTGACGGATTCTTTTTTGTTGTTTGAGATACATCAGCTTGGTTAGGAATTCCTTTACCCGGGTGGAGTTTAGTCCCAGCTCGGGGGTGACCTACTGCCGACAGTGATGAGCAGCGTGATCTAAGGTTGAGAGGTTCGTGGAAGGTCTACACGCAGTTGGTGACATGTTTACAAGATAAGTGTCCATTTTTTGTTAAATTACAAGCTGCATTATCATTTATGTGTTTATTTTTATGGGTTATTCCTGTGTGTGTTGCATGTATATTTCTATTATCATTCTGTATGAATCTGTGCATTTGCAGAATGTATTTATCTGTTTTAAGTTTTATATATAAAGTTCCGCAAGAGTTTCTGTGTGTATATGTTTTTATTTGTATACAGTCGGAAAATTTTATGTGGCATAGCCCAGTTGGATGCTGGGGATGTTACAGTCATTACTGCTGGTTGTATACAAGTTCACTACCTGGTTGAATACTGTCCAAGTAGTGCTGTTAGAAGACCGATACTGTTCACTGGGAAATTGCTGTTAATAACTGTCTGGTGTAAAACTGTTGTATAATTATCCTGTTTACCAGCTGCCCTAAGACCCTAGAGACCCTAGGGATAGTACATTACTAAACACTAAATTCTGGTGCATTTCATGAGTGAAAGAGACATTAGTGTAAACATGCATAACAAGTTGCAACCATTAATGTGAGCATGCATAATGGTAGCCATTAATGTGAGCATCATTAGTAATTCTTTATACTAAGAAAAGAACATGTAATTATTATCACTAACAAAACGAGGCAATACATTAAAACAATAATTTGTTAGTGCTTTATGGAGTTATGTTTTCTCTTTATGCTATACCTAGTTACCAAAATTAGAAATGTCAATATGTTAAAGCAACACTTCAACAAGTGTGGGCCATGAAAGGACTTGGGCTATTTAAATACTTCCTTGGCTTTGGAAAGACTCTCTTGGTTCTGTAAAGCATTCCTGACTTTGTAAAGACTTAAAGACTTTCTTGGGGCTTTGTAAGAATTTTCACGGACTTCCTAGTGTTTACTTCATTACATAAGGCTGGAAAGGTCGCTGCATGTTACAAAAGTCCTGGCAAGGCCCTTACATGTTACAGGAAGGCATCTTTAAGAAGGGGACAACTTTAAGAAGAAAATACTGTTTATAATGATCACTTCCTTACTGAGCCAATTTTTTGTGCTATAACAAAGTCATGATATATCTTTGTGGAAGCTTGCTTTTAGATCACAATTCATTCTTTTTTGAGCTGTTAACTATTTCTTTTTATGCACAAAATCGCTCTATTCTTAGTAAATTTTACAGGAATTATTCTCAGTAGCACGTTGATTCTAAAAAAGTTTGGTATGCATCAAATGTTTTCTGACAGTTGTTAACTATAGTGATGTTCTCTACTTTAGTATATTGATCATACTGATACTGATTTAATTGCATTGTTTTATTTAGGTCTGCGCTTTGATCTTTTAGTGAACTGCTTACTGATTGGTAGATTATATTAAGAATAATTTCTTTTGTCAACAGAGAAATTTCTAATGATCTTATACTATAGAGAACATCGTGACTATACTGAATGATGGTAGCCTTTTGAATGCATTTGATTATTACAATCCTGCGATAGTTGCAGGTTTACCAAACTCTTTTCTTATAGGCTGTCGCCGAAAGTTTGTTAAGAAAAGTGACAGGATGAATTTACTTTCAAATGTCGGAACTTTAAATAATATGCAGGATGTTTTCTATGGGGAAGTTTGCTCTCTTTTTGGCTGTATGTCAATGGATTATTCTGTGTCAGATTCAAACCTGATTTGCTGGAAAGAGAATTTGTAGCAACTAATTTTTTTATCCATCTTATGTTTGCCACAGATCAAAGTCTGATGCAAAAGCCTCTAAGTCAGTCTGGTGCAAATCTCCAATCTGGAGAATTTTATTCAGCAACACAACAGAGTCAATATTTTGATTTCCAAGGCTCGTCTCGGAAGCTTGATGTACCAAATTCCAAGGTAAAATACCTGTTCACCATGTAAGACATTGCCTTCTACATGCCCCAATGCAAAGATGCATCTTGAGTGTAGTACTTTGGTCAAATTTGCAAAATGCCATATGCTTTTGCCTAATGAGTGCCCTTGGTTACATTGTTTTGTTGAAGGTTGGTCTTCTCATTGGTAAAGGCGGAGAAACTATTAAGTATCTTCAGCAACACTCAGGTGCCAAGATTCAGATAACTAGAGATTCTGATGCAAACCCTTTTTCTCTGACCCGGCAAGTGGAGTTAATAGGACCTCTAGATCGTATCGACAAGGCCGAACAACTTATCAAGGATGTCATGTCACAGGTCTCTGTGCTTTTCTTGTACATGCTTGTGTTCTAAGGCTTTTGTATAACTCATCACTGATCAGCAAAGCTGACTTTTATTATAGGTGGTCTATATGTGGTCAATGATGACTCGTGTGATTTTGCACCTTTAATGTTTAGTAAATCAAAAGTTTCCTTGCATGTGATGAAGGCTGATGCAGGGGGTTCTGGTATGCAAATTGCACGGGGATTGAATACTTTGCAGTCTGGAGGGGAGCAAATCCAATTAAAGGTTCCAAATAACAAGGTGGGACATTCTGATTTGAACTTATAATTCTTGCAATAACTGTTCATTGTCTGCCATATGCTTATTAGTCACCACATATGGCGAATTAAAAAAAAAAACACTTGAATTTTGTTGGATCTCAAGCAATGACAAATTGAATGGAGAATTAATTGGCCCAGAAGAATTTTTATAAGTTTCAAAATAAATGTTAAAATCATATGTATGTATGTATTCAATCTCAACATTTAATTTCACGTCTTTGTGTCTAATTTGAAGCTAAAATGGAATTTTCTTAATTGTGTTATTGAACATGATGATGAATTTTATCATATTTTTTCGTACTGTTGAATTTGTTTTGAATTTCATTGTCCCCAATTTCGAAGTTCGAACACAAACATGAACACGAACTGTTTGACTTCATGTACTTTGAGACAGGGTTATAATTTATTATAATTTCTTTTTTTTTGAACAGGTGGGTCTGATCATTGGCAGAGGAGGTGAGACTATCAGGAACCTACAAAGTAGGTCTGGAGCTCGGATTCAGGTGGGTAGGATGTTTAATTTGTGAAGGTTGATGTTAAAGGGCAATGGCTAGCTAATGACTTGAACTTACATATGATGATTCTATTTCAGTTAGTACCATTGCACCTTCCCGAGGGAGATATATCTACAAGTAGGACTGTGCAGGTGATTGGCAATAAGCAGCAAATAGAGGCAGCTCAGGAAATGATCAACGATTTGATAAGTGAGGTGTGTATTACCAAATGTTTTTTCTTTGAATTAGGTGCTTAGACAGGTTGAGTTGAATCGTTTGTCAGAATCTAGAATAAAGAGTTTCCAGTAATAAATTTATTTTCACTTCTAAATTTACAGAAACACACTAGGAGGCTATACATAGATGATATATATTATTCTCGAAATTTATGGTTTCCTTAGATGTATAAGTACCCTTTGTTAGTTGTTACAGTATATCCAGTTCACCAACTTATAGGCCAATCAAACTGTGAGTAAGCAGTCTGTTGATGCTTGCTATTCATTTGTCATGTTAATTTCTTGCGAGTTTAACCTTTTACAGCTAACTGTAGTTGAAAATGTCTTACATCTTATGGAAAATGGTATGAACTTGAACACAAATTAGGTTTCCTCTTTTTGTATATTAAGCTTGATGGCTTATTATGTTGAAATATATCCTAGGATAAATATACTTAATCTTGGGATCTTATCCATTGGTGGGTACAGTTGAATCAAACCGAGTTGACTAAACTTCTGGGTTATATGATAAAGGTTATGGCATCTATCCAAAACCTTGATGTTTTATGTGGCCTAGAAATATGCAAGTAGTAAGTCAGGATTTGGTCAAATGCCAACTTATGGTGGAAGATAGGGCTAGGCTGGCATTTGTGTTGTTCATGTTGCCCAGGTTGTTATCTTTGTGCAGATATTGTCTGTGGATGAAATATTTTCTTCATCTTTGTGCATGATTAGTAGTTTTTATTTTGTCAATAGTTTGTTTGTATCAACCTTGTTTGGGTAGGGTGCGGAGTTGAAACTCAGTGCTTTATGTTATTCTAGAGCTTCAAAAATTGTCTCTTTCATATCTTTCTATTCTGTATTTCATACCTGTCTCCAATTTAATTTCTCAAACCAAATTCAATCTCAACTGAGGAAGGATGGGGCCCCTGCTGACATGCTGATTGCCTGCAAGGTCACTGTTCTGCAAACATGGTGAGTGTTGCGGCAGCCCAGTGGTTTTGCTTCTTAGTTCAGCAAATGGGAACTCAGTTTCTGCAGTTTAGGCTCAAATCTAAATGTGGATTGATCTTAGGGTTTAAACATGACATATTTGTTCTTGTGTGTTTTTTCTCATCTTCCTTGCTTGATATTGCTGCTAATCTTCACATGGCAATACCCAGAGCTTTTGGCAAAACATTGTACACTGGGTTGCTTTTATATTGTGCATTCTTATGTGTGAGGATCATGGCATTGGTAATTACAACTTAAAAAATTCATTTGCAGAACCGTTCTAGAAGTACACCTATGATGGGGGGTTACAATCAGCAAGGTTATCGCCCACGTGGACCTGCACCACAGTGGGGTCCTAGAGGGCCACTTCCAATGCAATATCCAGGTTATGGATATCAGCAACAGACACCATCACCATTCCCAGGACCTTCCCAGTATCAATCTCAGCCATATGGTGATTATCCTCAACAGACTCAAGGTGGCTATGCTTCTGGATGGGATCAACGACCTCCTGCACCTGGTCAAGCTCCACGACAAGCTGGAGAATATGATTACTATGGACAACAGGGCCAGACAGGGACAACACCTACAGATGGGAATTATGGTTATGGGCAGCCACAAGATGGAGGATATGGACAGCCAGGCACTTATGAGCAACCTGGTTTCTCTCAACAGGGCTACAATCAAGGATATGGAGATCAAAACTATGGAGGTCAAGAACCATCCCAGCAGGTTTCTGGACAGCAAGGGAACCCACAACAAGGGTATGGGCAGCAAGTTTATGCCAACAAACCCATTTATGGACCACCAGGAACAACTGAAACAGGAACTGTGTCACAACATCCTCCTGCAACAGAAGCAGAGGGACCACCAAATTCTTCTCTGCAAGGATATCCAGAACAAGTGTATGGAGGGCCAGGAACGTTTCGTGAAGGATATGATCAACAGTCACCTGCTACACCTGGTTATGGACAGCAGGGAACTCAGTCTGGCTATGGGCAACCTTTATCAGCTCAGCCTTCCTATGGACAACAGGTGCCCTCTCAACCAGGTTATCTGCAGCATGCATCATCTCAGCCAGGATATAAACAGCCGGGTTTAAACCAGTCAGGCTATGGCCAGGTTTCAACAGAGGCAGGTTATGGGCAACAGGGATCAACTCATCCTGGTACTGTGCAGAAGGAAACATCTCAATCGGGCTATTATGAGCAAGAGGGCTTATCTCAGCCCGGTCCTGTAAAGCAAGAGCCTTCTCCAGTTGGCTATGGGCAAAATGTATCCTCTCAGCCTGGATATGGGCAAAATGTATCCTCCCAGCCTGGGTATGGGCAACACGAAGCCAATCAGAAAACATACGAGGGATCTACACAACAAGGATATGGTGAACAGTCTTACAATGATGGATATAGCTATGATCAGCTTCCTGCTGATGGTTAGCATAAAATAGTACCTGCATCCACCACACTATCTCATGTGACGTCCCTGCAAATGGAGGCAGCATTTGTGAGTCAAGTTTAAGCAATGGGGGTTTAGTTTACGAAACCCTAAAGAAACATCTCAAGTTGAAATCTGTTATTGTCTATTAGATAATATGGTTGTTAGCTTGTACAATAATGACTGGTATAGGAGGTTTCAAGCTCTAATAAGTTTATAGCTCACATTTCCCTTTAATTGATTAGATAGGTTATTTGATAGGACGTGGCACAATGATATGGTAGGGTATTTTTACTTTTCCTTGTACTTTATTAGCTGCTTAGCATTCTTTGGATCTTTAACTTGATTAATTTTTTGTATCCTTTTTCAGAGTTTCTGGTGTTAATTTGTTTCTTGGAAATAACAGTGGAATCTCATAAACCAGTGGATATGATTTGTTTATTCTTCACTAAGTCAATGATACTGAACATATTAGTGCTACTGCTACTTCATGACTACATATCTTGATGGATCATTTTATGGTAATGTTTTTGCAAAAATTCTTTTATTTTTCTATTAATATAAACATTAATTGGCATAAATATTTTTTTGCAACCTGTGTGACTAAAGCCACTATTTCCAAAATTAAGTGCCCTGGACCATGCATGGATAAGACTTGCCACTTGACACAATACTAAAATGTTTGCACCAACCAAAGAAAATTTTTAAGCAACAGCCTGGATCATAAGAGAGGCTGGTGGACCATCTTTATTGTTGTTTGGAGGGTGCCCCCCGTCATTCTACGGCTCCTGCTCAGGGACATCACCTTCCCAGCCATTGTCAGCTTGCAACTGTTTATCATTTTCAGATAACTGATGGAATAGTTGGGAATTTATCATTTAACAACTGTGCTGGAGAATTGCGTGGCCAATTGTGCTGGTGCTCTCTTTGTTCCCTCATGGCTCAGCCAACTCACTGGAGAGACCAGCCATTTGAGCCCTAGGTTGCCTTGATCTATCAATATTGCAGGTGAGTCGGCAGGGGGCTTGCAACTCATAGTGCAAGGAGCACCTCCCCAGTAATCTAGAAGTTGGTGTATGTGGGCGACATTGAGCTTCACCTTTTGAACTTACACAATAATTTGCATTGATAAATTCATACAAATAGCAATCCTATAGTTTTCAGTCCATGAGAATTGATGCAGAGCTGCTCTGACCCTACTCTCTGCTTGGTATTTGTCCATCTTAAGTCAGCTATGTATACAGGCAGAACAAGATATGATGCAGAGCTGCTCTGCCTCTAGTCTCTGTTTGGAAGTTTTCTCTCCAAAATCAGCCCTGTATAACTCCAGAGTAGTTTTTCACAGAAGTCAAACCAGACAATATCTCAATCCATTCAAGAGGAAAAGAAACAAAGTAACCAAAAGTTTCAGGTTCTATTTTTCCAAAATTCTTCAAAAAATACTTCTTTTTGTTTACTTTCTTCTACTTTTAAAAGAGATGTACAAGTTCCTAAAAGCATTCCTGGAAAAGAAACCTGTTACTAATTTTTGGAATACCAAAAGCCTGGGATTGCAATCTGTCTGCTAAATTTCTCAATTAGGAAACAACTCACTACCCTTAAAATACTATGAAACTAGCTCAGATTCTGTGCATGCCAAGTGCCCCTAAACTTTGGCAGATTGGTTCAATTTGCGGGCCTGCCATGTGGCCCATGTTGCATGCTCTTACATCATTCTCCCCTTTTTCAAAAAACTTCTGAACCTCTTGGTTCAGAGTTGTTAGGTACATTAGGGCTACTGTATTTAATCAATTCAGCTTCCACAATCCAAATACTATTTGATTCCAATAGTCCCTTCCATTTCAATAAACTGCATTTTATTTTGCCTGGATCTTGTAGCAGCAATCTTCGTATTTACAATTGATGCAATCTGCTCTCATCTCTTCCTAGGAAGATGTTTAGCCCATTCCTCAATCACTCTGTCATCCTGATCAGCCTCTGAACCTACCTGATAAGAATAAAGATTCACTGCATTAAAAATGGGACTTATGACCAAATCTTTAGGTAAGTCTGTCAGGTATAAATTTTCATTAATCCTCTTTAATATCTCGTAATGGCGGAGCTTCTTTGGTTTTAACTTGTTATAGGTGTCTTGTGGGTACCTTTCCTTACACAAATGAACCATGACTAGCTCCCCCCATGGAATAAATTCTCATATTCCTTATTTATCACCTGTAATTTATGCCTTGTTGCCACACTTCCTGAATGTGCTCCACAAAGTCCTCAATTTATTTTCTAACTCCTGCTCCTTCAGGCAAGTCAAACAAATACACTATGCCTTTATGATTTTGTCCATAAACAATATGGAAAGGAGATTTACCAGTAGATCTGTTAACACTTGAGTTGTAAGAGCCTGTGCCGAAATCATATCCCATTGTCTTAGGCTCTCACCAACTAGACTAAGCAGTAAATTAACCGAGCTTTGATTCATTACCTCTATCTATCCATCTGTTTGTGGATTATAGGCTGGCATTTACTGTAGTTTGCTGTCCAATTTCTTCCACAATGTTCTCCAAAATTGCCTTGAAAATTTGGTATTTTAGAAAAAAACTTCACAACCAGATCAGAGACGAGCCTGGAGCCATCGGAGAGGTGGTGAACCCCAACTCTATGATGAGGACAACTTTGAACAGCTTCACCAAATCATGGGGTCCATTCGTTCGTGGCATTGTTGCCAGGGAGGTCATGCCTACATGGGAGAGGATGTGGGATGACTTCGTCCAAGAGGAGGCTAGACTTGTAGCAGAGGCCTCTGGACAACAACAACAACAGTCAGGTCAGGGTGATGAGGATCTTGCTCTTTGGACAAAGGGCAAGAAGAAGGCCGGCCGTGGAGGTCGGCAGGGTCCCAAGTTTGGGGCCCCACCACACGGAGGAGAGAGCAACAATGGGATGAAGAGAGATATGAGCTCAGTGAGATGCTTTGCTTGTAGGGATTTGGGTCACTATGCAGGACAATGTCCCAAGAAGAAGAAGTAGCATGGTGTTTCAGCAGCGACAACAAAGGAGCTTGAGTTTGATGAGCAACTTGCGAGAGAGTGTGCATTCGTGACTACTTTGTCTGCTGTTACACCATCCAACATTAGATGGGGAAACAGAGTTGAGGAGGACCGACTGACTCATAGCAGTGATTCAGAGGGAGATCAAACTCAGTTTCCTTGGACACCATCTTCAGAGGGGGTGATTGGTCCACCCAGGATAGCTTCAGTTTCAGAGTTGTTGAGCAGACAGAGAGTTGGTGCTACAGCTTCAAAGCATCGGAGATTGATGAGGAGGAGCGGCAGGGCACCACGGAGGCTTGAGCGTCACTTGGCTACAGAGACAGGTAGATTAGGTTTTGGATCCACTTCAGGTGGAAGCTACTTGGCGAGAGGCCAAGTTGAGGATCTTGGTGAGATGCCGAGATCCTGGTCCTCTTGGTGAGATACCAAGAGGGGGAGACTCTTGGTGAGATGCCAAGAGTAGTGACCGTTGGCGAGATGCCAGGAGGTAGAAATCCTTGGTGGGAGACCAAGGTGGAGATTTTTGGTGTGATGCCAAGATCTAGGTGATCTTGGATAGGTGGAGAGACACTTCCATCTATAGATCACGCAGATTGAGTAGATTTGTGTCAGACTACTTTCATTGATCATGGTACATCCATACTCACTGAGTATATGCCATGAGGCAACCATGTCCACTATAAGGATGATATTGGTAGTGACAGGCACTTTCCTCGGTAAGAGGGAGTGTTGAGATTTGGGTACCTTGGAAAGTGGTCCCCTTGTGTTTGTGAGCTTCTAAACACATGAGGGAAGTACTTTGTACTTTGTACTTTATGTCTAATTTCACTTCGACTTAGGAGATTTAAGTCAAAAGTGAAATTTGGTCATTTTAGCCTAAAGTGACGATTAATTCACAAAGTGGGTGAATTAATACACATAAAGTGAAACTATGGAAACTTAAGAAAAGTGGGTTTTGAGTTGAGATTTAGATGAGATGATCTCAACCATTGATTAGGGATGAGATGAGATGATCTCATCCACCCAACTTTTAGGTTTCCTTATGCATCCTTAGGGCTCATGGAGGCTTAGTTCTCTGTTTATTTACTGAGGAGCTTCTAGATCTGAGGAGGGCGCACTTGAGGAGGAGGGCGCATCAGCAGTGGGGAGGTCTTAGAGAGCTCAGTTTGCAGTGAGGTCTGTTTCAGAGGGAGGTTGCACTTCAGTATTAGAGTATTGTGGAGGGGTTTCATGTTCAGAGCTTCTAGTTGGCATCTAGCTCCATTTCAGTGGTCTTGGCAACATTTCTGGGGGGCGCACCATCCTAGGGTGCTCTTACTTATTTTGGACTTGTGTTTCACCTTGGATCAAGCTGCTATTATATCAGGTTCATCTATATTTTGTACTTGCTGTATTCCACCATCTATTCTCCTCATATATAGACATATATTCCAAACTGGTTTTCCTCGGGGTTTTTTTTTTATCTAGGGTCATGTTGACCAAAAATACTCGTGTCAAATTTCATGTGTGTTAGAGTGTAGAACTACTATATTTTCAGCTGTAAAGATCTCTAGGTGTGTTACATTTATTTTAGTATGCATGTGCTAACCCTTGGTGACTACAACTACATGCTAAAGCACCTAAAATTGTGAATGTAATGGTAACAAATCGGCAAGAAGTTCTTGAACTGTTTGCTGTCCTAAAACAACAACAAAACCTTCATTGACAGTTGAAATTTAGAGCCAACTTGAGGTCAAAGACAGACCTAGTTGGCAGCTTGATAGGACCTAGAAAATCTTTAGTCTCATCGTCAGACCTCTCTCTCACTCTCTCTCTTGAGAGTCTTAGTCTCTTGAGTTGTCCACTTTTCCAATCTTGGACAATACTCACTTATATTTTGGATCACCGTACCTTTTGTCATGGTCATATACATGTGTTTTGAGGTTGTAATACTACAAGTTTCTTTCTTTATGTTATTTTTCACATTATCTAGGAGTTGCGCTTGCATTCCCACATTGTGTTCATACTTGCTGTTTTCTTCAGTCCCATTGACCTACTTTTATGGTCATTTGTTGGACATTAATAAAATTATCTTATCTTATTTTATCTTGGGTACATGCGATAACAAACCTCTCCTTCAACATCCTTAAGGAACTCTTTCCAGCCCATTGTAAGGAGGGTAATGCAACTATATCAGATTGTCCCTCCTCTTTCAAAGGCTTCAAAGATGCCCCTCTTATCAACTTGATGCACTTCATAAGTGTTTTCCTTGCCATCATGGATGACATTCCTATCTTATTGCACACCGAATAACAAATGACTAACGTTCTTAGGCACTGCATCAGCCACTTTAAATTTAGCTTATCTTGATATGGCCCAATATTAAATGAAACAAGACATGATTTATCTACAATAGCTATGTGGTCTTCTTTTTAACCATGAAATCTTACAAGGATTGGGTTTAAGAGTTTAAGCTAGCTATAATTTCTGAACCATTTCTTACTTACTAAATTATCTGAAGTGCCGTTGTCAATTGCAACTCTATATACCTTGCCTTTACACTTGCATTTATTTCGGAAGACACTTGTCCTCCTGTCATCTTTGTTAGAATAAAGAAACATAAAATATATCCTTTTAAATTTTTCTGTTAGCTAGATCAACAAGAACACATTAAATCTAAACAGATTTGAACTTATAAAAAATTCTAAGTATGCAAGGTAGTTAGATCTGAATTAAACAATAATTCTGAGTATGCAAATCAAAAGGAACTGAACCTATAGATCTAGTAATAGTAGATTTGAATAGAATAGTTCTGAACCTAACAATATTTCTGAGTATTTGGAACATTAGATTTGAACCTAAACAATATCAAATAGATTTGAGCAATATCAAATAGATCTGAGCTAAACAAAGTAGATGCAACTTACCTCTTGAGGATTTATCTCTGTATAATGAAGAGAAGCTTAACACACATGAAGAATGATATGCCACTGAAGTTATGCTCAGATAAGTCTAGGACTTATGGATCAACCTCAATGGGTTAGATCTCTATCATAAGAATGTAGTACAATTATGCCACCAAGGAGAAACTTCACACAAGAACACAACAAAACCCCCCACAGAAAATTCTGGAAGCAAACCCTTATTCCAGTCACACACAGTGGATAATTTGCAAGGAGAAAAGGTGACGACTGCTAAAGGTAATGGTCCAACAACCCAACAAGGAGGCCGCAACCCTAAAGGGTTTCAGTTTTGCCCAAGGAATGGGACGACAACCACTTAGGAGAGGTCCGGTTGCAGTAGACTGGTATAGGGACGAGATGGCGACAACATAGACTCAACCCTCAACACACAACAACCCTCAACATACTTTTGGCAACAACAAAATAAAGCTTAACTCAGCAACAAAAGGGACCAGACAACAGTAATGAAAGAGGCTGCAGCTGAACTGTCAAGGAGAGGCCGCAGCTAAATTGTCAAAGGGAGGTTGCAGCAAAGTAGAAGAACCTCAGAGCAATCCGCCACACTTGAAGAGAAGAGAGTGAGAGAGTGTAGTAGAATAGGCGAGGGAGGGGTTATATTTATAGTTTTAGGCTAGGGCTTAGGTTAATAAAATAATAATTAATATAATGACATATTATTTAATATAAATATTAAATTAATATGTCATATTAAATATTAAATAATATTTCTAAATTAATCATCACTAAGCCCTAAAACAAAAATACAAACCCTACTCATACCTAAACTCAAAAACCAAAGGGTGAAGATCAAACAAAGGGGTTAGTAAAGGCAAAGAGGTTTTCTTAGTGGCAACACATGTCAATATGATTCTCAAGGTGACCAATTAACTTTATCATCCCTGTATAAGGGGTACATCCCACAATGTGGTCATGCTCATCTTCATAATCTCTCCTAGGTCCTGTGGACCATCCTGAGAGAGAGGAAGAGGATCACACACCAACACAT
>ML781381.1:394278-405738 GCA_009831015.1 Picea engelmannii | reverse complement strand
GAGACTGAAACTGGGTTGGGGTCTGAAAAATTAACAGCATCAAGTTCTGACCTGTTTTTGCTTCTACTTTAGTTTGAACTTTGGTCCTCTTCTTCGACCACTGATTCCCTCTCAGTAGCTCAAGGATTTTGCGGGCAATCTTGGGCTTTAAGGGTTGCATTGCAAACGAAACATCTGAATGTCTTCCCAAAGGCAACAGTGAGCTATGCTTTGTCCCTACCTGTAAAGCCTCTTCTTGTGAAGATTGGCATTTCCTCTTGCCTTTTTCAGGGTCATCAATCTTGGTATTTTCCTCTAAATGGAATGCTACTACCCCTTTTACTGACCCTTTACCCTTATTTAATTTGTCCTCAGCATTCAAAGCAAATTGATAGGCGTCATCCACTAAATAATCTTTCCACTAAGGTTAGCTCATCCTGATGCTGAAATTGTATCCCATGATGTATCTTGCTGCTCCCTGTTTGCTATTTTATGGCATCTACCCTCCTTGAAAATTCATCTTCAAGAATCCTTCTGTCCTTCCCTTCTGCCTCTTCTTCCCCAATTAATTTGGACTTCCCTCTAGGCCATCTTTGTGGCTTTGATATCAATATGATGCAGAGCTGCTACGCCTCTGCTCTTTGCTTTACATTTTTACCTCCTAATTCAGCTCTGCAATTTGCAGAACATTATATGATGCAGCACTACTTTGTATCGAGTCTTTGTTCGGCACTTTTCTCTTTAAAATGAGCCCTGTATATTTGCAAAACAAATTTTCACAGAATCCAAACCAACCAATATCTCATCCAAATTGTCTCAATAGGAACCTCCTACACATAAAGCTTTTAATAGATTAACCCATGCAAAGTCTGTTAAAAATGGATTAGAGCAGAAATTCATTGAAGAGGAAAAAAAACAAAGTACCTGACAGTTTTAAATTCTGTTTTTCCTTTATTCTTCAAAATTCCCTTCTCTTTATTTACATTGATCTACTTTTCAAAAATACCCACAAGTTCCTAAAATCATTCTTACTAAAGCTATTTTTTTGTTTATTTAAAATAATTTTTAAATTTAGAAATACCAGAAACATGGGATTCCAATCTGTCTCCTAGCCTTTGTCAATGAGAAAACAACCCACTGCCCTTAAAATTAAATATGAAACTAACCAAGCTTTTTGGCATGCCAAATGCCTCTAAAATATTGCAGTGTGGTTCAATTTATGGGCCTGCTATGCGGCCCATGATGCATGCTACTACATCAAGAATAGTTGAACAAGAGGTGTTGATATTATGGTAGCTGCACAAGGTATTAACCTCCATTGTGACCTTTGACAAGATTAGAATATGACCCTAGAAGAGATGTCGGCTAAAAGAAATAATTAATAATAAGTAATTAGCACCCAGAATGAGAAGTCGGCCCAGGCAGTCTGGCAGAAGCAGTATAAATACAGGAGGCCAGTCTTCATTTTGGCCAGACTTCTTAGAATTACAGAAGTGCACTTGTGCACACTGCAGAAGTCCAGTTTGTGCGCAAGTCTGAGGAGGAGCTACTGCCGCCAGTCCTGCAATCTATATTCTCGGTCTTTTTGGGTTGGACTCTCTGATCAATCTTGGTTATCTTTGCTTGGTGCATTAGCCTTGGTTGGCTATTGATCTGCTACCAAAATTCTTCTCTCTATCAAGGTCAAGGTGCTTGGGGGTAGCATTAGTGCCTATGGTTGGGTGACAATATTGCTATATTGTCTATGGTTAAACAAGCACATCCAATAGCCTAACAGGTTATGGGCCCACACCCCCTTCATTCAGTCTAACCATTGGAAGGGAGCTAAGCCATAAGGATACTAAGCTCGTTGAAGAACTGCGACTAGGTTTTTAGCAGGTGCAGTCATTAAAGCATTGCCGCTAGGGTCACTGGCAGGTGTAGTTGTAGAAACCCTAAAACCCTTATCTAGCACCTTATGATGGAACACCTTACTCAAGGAGAAGATGTTCAAGTGCGCCTTAGTCCAGCGCACCTCTTGGCACTCTCATAAGGCAGAAATGTCAAGGTTGAAATTTTAGGTCAAAGCTTAACCAATCATCAATCAACCGAAGTCATGAATGAAAAGACAAGTCATCTACACTACTCAACACTCATAGGAACACTTGAAGATGACATGTGGATAATTGATAGTGGAGCTTCTAGGCATATGACAGGAGATCAAGCCAGACTCTCCAATCTAAATGAAAAGAAGACATCGTACAAGGTAGAGCTTGGAGACAAAAATACTTACCCAGTCTAAGGAATTGGTCAAGCCGCCGTCAAGTTGAAACAGGTAACAATGTTCATTTGAGCAATGTCTTATATGTACCTAGTTTAGAAAAGAATCTTGTATCCATATCTTGCCTAGAAGACAAAGGAAACATAATAGCTTTTGTAGATGGAAAAGTGTTATCTTGGCCTAGAGACTCCAGCATAGAGAATGCTAGGGTTATTGGAACTCGTGAAGGAAGACTATCCAGACTACTAGAACGAAATGATGAAGCCCTTGTACATGATGAAGTCAATCCCAATGAACTTTGGCATAGAAGGTATGCTCATATCAACTATCAAGCAATACTAGAACTACAGATGGTTGAAGGAATACTAGAACTACAATCTACACATGAAAGAATTTGCAAAGGATGTGCCCTTGGTAAGAATATTAAGAAATCATTCTCAAGCAACAATAATAGATCTAAGGAAATTCTAGATCTAATACATTCAGATGTTTGCGGTCCGATGCCAGTCAAATCTCTAGGAGGTTCTCTTTACTATGTAATCTTCATAGATGATTACTCGAGAAAGACTTGGTTATATCTCTTGAAGACAAAGGACGAAGTATTCAGCAAGTTTCAAGAATTCAAAGTAGAGATAGAGAATCTCACAAACAAGAAAATCAAGACCTTGAGAACAGATAATGGAGGAGAATATACATCCAAGGAATTCGTTGTTTTTTGCAAATCGACAGGGATTAGGAGGGAGCTAACTGTTCCTCATAATCCTCAACAAAATGGTGTAGTAGAAAGGAAGAACAGATCTATTGAAGAAACTGTGAAGGCACTATTGAACGATTAAGGTTTATCTATGTATTTATGGGGAGAAGCAACCATGACAACAATATATGTTCAGAGCATAAGTCCTCACCGCATATTGAAGGATATGACTCCAGAAGAAGCCTTCTCAAGAAAGAAACCTAATCTGGAACACTTAAGAATATTTGGATGCCCTGTTTACTTTCACATTCCCAAGGACAAAAGGAATAAATTAGAACCCCCAGGAAAGAAGGGCATATTCGTGGGATATAGTGAATCATCCAAGGCCTATAGAATCTATATCCCGGAACAACATAAGATTGAAGTCAACAGAGACGTAACCTTCAATGAAAAGATGGCTTTCAAGAAATCCATAGAAGAAACCATATAAGAAGAAGAGTACGAAGAGCCTATTGAAGAAAGCACATGTCTTCCAGAAAGTCAGAATGAAGAAACAAAACAACTTGATCATCCGATGCAACCACTTGAGACCATTGATTCAGATACTGTACCCAAAGAAACGACCAGCTTGGCTTGAAGCTACCCTACAAGAAGCAGAAAGACTCAAAGCCCCAAGTGGGACCTTCAGAAAAAGTAAGAAGCCCAAGAGATTCTCTAGCTATGCAACATTTATGACAGCTTCTAGACGAAGAACCTACCACGTTTGAAGAGGCAACTCAGAAGAAACAATGGAAAGAAGCCATGATAGAAGAACACCAATCCATCATGAAAAATGATGTATGGGAAATTGTGCCTAGACCTAAAGAAAAATCAGTAGTAACTTCAAAATGGGTCTATTAGATCAAACATGCAACAGATGGAAGCGTGGACAAATATAAAGCAAGGTTCGTAGCTAGAGGGTTCTCCTAGAAGGAGGGAGAAGACTATGACGAAACATTTGCTCTTGTTGCCAGATATACTTCCATTAGAGCCATCATGTCTCTTGTTGCTTCCATGGGATGGAGTTTACATCAGATGGATGTAAAAACAACTTTCCTCAATGGAGCAATCGAAGAAGAAGTATACATAGAACAACCTTAAGGGTTTGAAGTACATTCCAAAGACACTCATGTTTGTAGACTAAAGAAAGCCTTATATGGACTCAAGCAAGCTCTAAGAGCTTGGTATGCCAGAATAGACAACTACCTAATGAGACTTGGTTTCTCCAAAAGTAATGCAGATCCAAATCTTTACTACAAAGTAGTGAACAATGCACCTGTGATTCTACTGCTATATGTCGACGATCTATTCTTGACAGGTGAAGAATCTCTCATCATCCAGTGTAAAAAGGAACTAGCTTCTGAGTTCGATATGAAAGATCTTGGTTTCATGCATTATTACTTGGGGCTAGAAGTATGGCAGAAGCGTGGTGAAGTATTCCTTGGACAAGGAAAGTATGTAGTAAAGATTCTTTAGAAGTTTGGAATGATGGATTGCAAATCCATGGACACTCCTATGACCACATATATAAGAAAAGTAAGAAACTCATAATCTGATCCAGTAGACCCGTCTCTATATCGACAATTGATTGGGTCATTGATGTATTTAGTAAATACTTGACCAGACATTTGCTTTGCCGTAAACACACTAAGCCAATTCCAGGTGGAACCTAGACATGAGAATTGGATAGTTGCAAAGCATGTTCTAAGTTATATTCGTGGGACACTAAACTATGGTTTAAGATATACCACATCTAGTGATATACAACTTCATAGATTCACAGATTCATATTGGGTAGGAAGTGCAGAAGACAAAAGGAGTACTTAAAGGATGTGTTTCAGCTTGGGTTTTGCTATGATATCTTGGGACAGTAGGAAATAGAAGTTTGTAGCACTCAGCACAACAGAAGCAGAATATATCGCAGCATGTGAGGCATGTACAGAAGCAATATGGCTGAGAAAGCTGATTTTTGGATTATTTGATCAGGTTCCATATTCGACCATAATACACTCTGACAATGAGAGTTGTATAAATCTATCAGAACACCCAGTGTTTCATGAATGGTTGAAACACATTAAGATCAAATACTACTTTATTCGAGATAAAGTCCAGGAAGGAGAAGTGAAGCTCCAGTATATCCCCACAGATGAACAGACAACAGATATCTTGACAAAGCCTCTGTCCAGAATAAAGTTTGCATATTTCCGAGACAAATTGGGGATCGTGGAAATAACTCCCTTAGCTGAAAGGGAAGAAATGGCTCTCCAGGTTGGGAGGGAGCACTGACATGTCATTGATTTATGGATAGTCATTTTCAGCTTTGAAAAATGGTCCAGGATGGGCAGTTCCTTTCTAGTTTGGAAAGTGGTTTGAGATTTCTGACGTACAAGCATTTTCCAGTTCAGAAAATGGTCCAGATCAAACGATCATTTTCGTAATGAAAATGGTTCGATGGATTGTTGATGTACCATAGACAACGATTCCCCTTGTCGCCAGTGTGGGGGAATGGTCTAGGACAATCTCTCTTCTTGATGGTCACTCTCAGTAGTGGTCAAGAAGATTGGTCTGCCTCGTCGGACAATCATTCTTTCGGAGCTCACAATTGTGAGCAGTTTCGAAGAATGGTCTATTTTGGAGGTTGGTGTAGGACAGTCATTTCCTTAGGAAATGGCCTGGACAGTCATTCCCTAGGGCAGATTCATTCTCTCCAGGTTGCACTTTGTTTAGTGCCGGAGGAATGGCCCAGATAGGTGAATGGTCTAGGTTCAACAATCAGGGACAGGCATTCCCTAGGGTAGAGTCATTCTCTCCAGGTTGCCCTTTGTTTATTGCCGGAGGAATGGCCCGGATAGGTGAATGGTCCAGGCTTAGAAATCAGGACAATTATTCTTCCTTGCTTGAGAAGAATAGTTCAGATAGCCCATAATTGATGTTCTACTCTTTGAGGGCAGATGCTCTTCCAGATCTCACAGGTGTGAGGGGAAGAATGGCCCAGATGACTCCGTTTATATCATAACATTGTTTCTATGCCGATTGATATCAATTGATAGGATTACTGTGGAGACTGTATGTCTCCAAACAGTAGAGGTATGCTATTGTGGTGGATATGTTCCACTGTTTGTGACTATGTGTCACGGATTGAGTAGTTGTGTACTACTATGGATAGACACAGTTGTGTTCTATCAGTTGACATTGTACTAGTTGTCATGGAGATTATCCAGTTGGATAATAATGACGGTGCTCGTGATTTAATTCGCCGGTATGGCTATAATGATGTTGCCATTTGAATGGTCTGTTTGTGCCCAAGACCATTATCCGTTATACCTCCCTAGGTAGGAGGGAGTGTTGATATTATGGTAGCTGCGGGAGGTATTAACCTCCATTGTGACCTTTGACAAGATTAAAATATTTTGGAAGCAAGAAAAAAAATGAGTATAACTCTAGAAGAGATGTCGGCTAAAGGAAATAATTAATAATAAGTAATTAACACCCCAAATGAGAAGTTGACCCAGGCAGTCTGGCAGAAGCAGTGTAAATACAGGAGGCCAGTCTTCATTTTGGCCAGACTTCTCAGAATTACAGAAGTGCACTTGTCCGCACTGCAAAAATCCAGTTTGTGCGCAAGTTTGAGGAGGAGCTACTGCCGCCAGTCTTGCAATCTATATTCTCGGTCTTTCTGGGTTGGACTCTCTGATCAATCTTGGCTATCTTTGCTTGGTGCATTAGCCTTGGTTGGCTAT
Source organism: Picea engelmannii (assembly GCA_009831015.1). Lineage (NCBI taxonomy): Eukaryota > Viridiplantae > Streptophyta > Pinopsida > Pinales > Pinaceae > Picea > Picea engelmannii. The sequence goes on along the minus strand of ML781381.1, from coordinate 399,026 downwards.
TGATCTGCTACCATAATTCTTCTCTCTGTCAAGGTCAAGGTGCTCGGGGGTGGCATTAGTGCTTATGGTTGGGTGACAATATTGCTATATTGTCTATGGTTAATCGAGCACATCCAATATTCTAACAAGAGGACCATTATTTTTTTAACATAAACGGGTAATATTTGTATTAGAAAAAGGCTGCAGCTGAGCTACACAGCATAGTAATCATAGATTTTAAACTTGGACTCGGACTTGGACTCTGTCACCTATCAAGTCGGACTTCAACTCGAACTTGGATTGACTCAGACCGATCTGATTTCAATGACTCGGTTCACTAAAAAATACATGAAATAATTAAATTTTAATGAAAAAAAATATTTTAAAGATTTCAACCCATGATTCCAAAACATTAAAGACAAAATATGCAAAGTTTGCTCATCTATATACCATGTAAGGGTGTATATATCAAAATGGCATCAAGTGCAATACGTATCACCAACAAAATACATAATCAGTGAGGCTCTAAATGGCCTCTAAAGTCCATAAAACATGCTACAAGTACAAGCTACTGATCTACTACATATTTTTGATCAACATAATCAATCATCAAACTCATCACCATTGCTGGAAATGGGATCATTGCCAACAACTACAAAATCATCCTTCGACTTAGAGTCTTCGGGCTCCTTTGACTCCTTAGGGACATCTTCCACTGCAGAAGTAGTAGCACTAGCAAAAGCATGAGTTTGTTGAGATGCATGATTAGTGCTTGCATGTACCATGCTTGGTGCTTCGCTTACTCTAGGTCCTCCTAGTGGATCTGAATCCAAACTGAACCCCAAGTCATCAATATCAAAATCAGGATCAGACTCTGCTGGGTGAGACTCCTCTACCCATTCTGAAGTTGGATCAATATCATCCAACACAATGGGATCTGTATCGGGTCTTTTGTTTAACAACTAGTTGTGTCTTAGCTGGAGGTTGTATTGCACAAAGACGAGACCATTTAACCCTTTTTTCTCTAAACGATTTCTCTTCTTCGTGTGAATTCGCTCAAGGGTAGACCAATTGCGCTCACATCCAGAAGCACTACAAGTTTGGTCGAGGACCCGAATTGTAATCTTTTGCAATTGAGGACACTGGTTACCAAATGACTCCCACCACTGTGCTGCAAAGACAAAGTCAGTTAAACGAATTAGATTATGACTTTGGCTAAAAAATCAGGGATTTAAAGTTTAAAGTTCAAACAATAGAACTTAAAAAAACTTTAGAATTGCTTACCTAGTTGTTCCACATCTCTTGCAATCTGTGCTAAGATTTTTCCAAAGGTACCTGTGGCTCTAGCGAAAGCATTGATCTATCGATGTACTGCCAGCTGCTCTGCCTCATCTGGGACCATGCGCTCCAAGTACTCGTACAATCCATCTTTGACCTCCCCAGTGTGATCTTCTCCTAATCGAGCTTTGTAATGATACCCAGGGTTCAATAAATACCCAACTACATGTATAGGGCGATGGAGTTCATTGTTCCATCTGTTATCAATGATCTCCGAGATAGGCCCATACTTAGCTACTCTATCCTTGTAGACTGTCCTTATCTGCTCCTTTTCCTGATCCATAGCCTCATAGATGTAACCCATGGCCATTTTTTCCCCATCCACCAGCCACAACACCTGAACAAGGGGCTCAACAATTTTCACAACCTCTGTTGCTTTTTTCCAATATTTTTTTTCAAAAACTTTCTCTTTGGTATCTTTTCCTTTTGCGATCCCACTAAGATCCAGTCCATCATCAGTGTTAAACATTGTTTTCAAGTTCCATGCTTGGGAAATGAGAGATTGCAACGTGAGGAAGTGAGTTGCAAATCTTGTGATGGTAGCCCTAACAAGCTCCTTGCCCCCGATGTTTTTCCTCATTAGGTTCAATACCCATGAGTGGTTGTAGATGTATTTTGTGATACACTTGGTATGCTTTACAACGTTCTTGATCCAATCCTATTTGCCTATGTCCTCAAGCGTGAGGCTTATGCAATGTGCAACACATGGGGTCCAAAATATTGTCCTATATTTAGGCTCTAACATCTAACCAACAAGAACATAGTTAGAGGCATTATTTGTAATGACCTGAACAACATTTGCCTCCCCTACTATTACAACAATCTCATCCAAAAGATGGAACAACGGGTTTGCATCTTTCACCTTATCAGATGCATCAAATGATTTCAAAACATAGTTCCTTGAGGGCAAGAGACAAGGAAATTTAGGATTGTATGGTTCTTTCCATCAGTCCATCCATCTGAATGATGGTACAACTTGTTTTGGCCCATGAATCTTTGAAACCCTTCAAATATTCATCTATGGACAAAACCTCTTTGTGCAACAAAGAACCCCTCAAGTCAAACATACTAGGGCCTTTGAAGCCCTTTCCTGCGGCAATAACAAAATCCCACATAGGTTGGTAATAAGGTGAACCAACAACATTGAAGGGGATATCTACATCATACCACCATCTAGCAATGTATTCAAAAGCATATTCTTTGTATTGCTTCTTTCGAATGCTATCTATGGTGGGTTGAACTTGACTTGGTTGAGAGCCACTAATAGGGTTTGGGGGAAGGTGGAAAATAGCTTTGAATGTTCTTCTTCTTTTTAGGCTTCCTGTCAAGATCAAGTGGGGGAGGAACATAATGAAAGGGGTCGATAACATTGGTAGAAGCAATAGAGGAAGGGCTTTCAAATTCAACACTAACACTTGCTCTCATTACAACTGCAAGTTGCCTCTTCCTCTCAATTTCATCATTTATTTCCTTTTTGTCTAGCTTTCTCTTCTTCAAATTTCTTAAACTGATTGAGCATATCCATTCTAATCTGCCCAATCACTTCATTTGATGCTTCACATGGGGAAATTTGGCCTTTTACACCAGCGGTTTGGTGAAGATATCGCACGAAAGTACTCGAACTTCGTCTTGGCAAGCGGTTTGGTGAAGATATTTGCAATTTGCTCATGTGTAGGAAGGTGTTGTACGTGTACTGCTTTCTTCTACACCATATCTCTGATAGAATGATATTTTATCACAATGTGTTTCGATCTATCGTGAAACACAGTGTTCTCAGAGAGCTTCACACAACTCTGGTTATCACAATGAATAATGGTAGGATCCATCTCATGATCAAATAAATTTGTCAGGAGCTAGCAAAGCCACATTGCTTCGCAGACTGCCACACTCAATGCTATATACTCTGCTTTTGCGGTACTCAAGGTCACAAAGCTCTGTTTCTTGCTGCACCAGGAAACCATGGCAGACCCCAAGGTAAAACAACAACCGAATATGCTCTTTTGGTCCAGTGCGCTCCCTGCCCAATCTGCATCGGCATATCCCTGCAAACTCAAGTCTACACTAGAGGCATATCTCAGGCCATATCCAACTGTGCCTCGTAGATATCTCAATACGTGCTTCGCTGCTATCCAGTGAGTCTGTCTCGGCTGACTCATGAACTGACTAAGTACATTCACTGCATAGCACATATCCAGTCTAGCTGACTCATGAACTGACTAAGTACATTCACTGCATAGCACATATCCAGTCTAGTGTTAACCAGATACATCAGTGATCCACTCAGTTGTGGATCAATCTCGCTCGAATCAGTAGGAGCATCATTCATTTTCTTCAAATCCATCACCATCAGTGTAGGCATGGATTTGCACTCTGTCATACCGAGCTTCTTCAATATCTCCATTGTATATTTTCCTTGACTCAGGAAAATCTCATCAGTTCTCTGCCATACTTCTAGTCCCAAGAAGTAGTGAATCATACCCAAATCCTTCATCTCGATATCAGAAGTCAATGCTCGCTTGTATTCAACAATAAGTCTTTCTAAATTGGTAAGGAATAATTCCTCCAATGTCAGGCACTCGTCACCAACAATATGATAATATAGGTTTGGATCGACAACACTCTTGCTGAAACCCAAACTCATCAAGAATCCATCCATCTTCTTGTACCAAGCACGAGGTGCCTGCTTTAGTCCATACAGGGCTTTCTTCAACTTGTACACATGATATTTCTTGTCATATATCACAAATCCCTCTGGCTGCTCGATGTAAACTTCTTCCTCAATCTCACTATTGAGAAAGGTCGTCTTTACATCCGTCTGATGTAGTTTCCAACTCATGGATGATAGTATGGATGGAAGTGTATCGGGCTATTGGATCAAATGTCTCATCATAGTCAACTCCCTCTACTTGTGAGAATCCTCTGGCTACAAATCTCGCTTTGTATTTCTCGACACTTCCATTAGCTGCATGCTTGATCTTATAGATCCACTTGGAAGTCACTACATACTTCCTTTTTGGTCTCGGAACAATATCTCACACATCATTCTTCAAGATGGGCTGATACTCTCCTGTCATGGCATCTTGCCATACCTGCTGGCTTGTTGCTTTTGCCCACAGAATCATAGGTAGACTTTGATCATGTATCATTGCTTTGGTTGCTTCAATGATGGTTCTGTTCTTCCTCCTTCTCAAATAGTTTTGACTCCCTCTGAAGTCTGAAGGATAAAACATCTTCCTTTGTTGTTAACCTGCCTGGAACAAGAAAACAAACAAAAGGAAAACAAGACAAGAATATCTCCTAAAGGAGAATAATGAGTACATCTCTAGAATCAAACAATTTAAGGATTGTTGTCACAGCTACAACACCTACTTGTAATGTAAAAAACTTAGAAATGTAGGTTAGAGGCATGATAATTAAAACAATCAAACCCA
>ML781381.1:358685-386616 GCA_009831015.1 Picea engelmannii | reverse complement strand
CTTATTCCTCCTTCACCGCCCTCGCACATTCACTCCCACCTAACTCTTTATTACCCTTATCCCATTATTAATTGCCTTATCCCTTATTTAAATGTTTCCCTTTTACGTATTGGTTACGTTATCCCCCTATGGGATACGTAACCTCATTTAACATTATACTTTATTTTGCCCCCTTTGTTTAATACTTAATTAATCAATTAATTAATTAATAATCAAATTAATCATTAACCATTAATTAAAGAGTTAATCATACTTAAACTAATCATAGTCAAAATAATTAATTAATAGCCTATAATTAATTAAGGTTATATAATAATTAATTATAGTTTAGCTAATTTTTAGGATTATTTATGAAATTATTCATATTAATAATTAATGGTCGTTACACAACACAGGACAACCCTCGAACTAAGCCACAACAAACCTATCCTCAGCGAATGGTATATAGATGGTGCATCTGGAAACCAAATTTAACAACTAAAGGCTGCAACAGTAGCTGCTAATAGACACTACTAGACTTCAAGAAAACCTATGATAATGCCAACGATTTTTCCAATAGTATGCGGCTGGACTGTCACAAGCCCTCCAAGCCTCCTGTCAGCTTGTTACAATCCCCATGAATCAGCAAGTGGGTTTTGGGCCCCTTTTTAATGCTCACGGTCTAGCTTCAGGTGCCATGGTTCCTTCCAGCTTCTCACAGTCTACAACAAGGATCCTCGTGGTCCTGTGGAAGAGAGATCGGCCCCTCTAGGAGCTCACGGATCCTTCTGTAATGTTGCCACAGTCTCCTCTAGGATGAGATCGGCCCTCTAACGAGCCACAAAAAAACTTCAGTCATGGTTCTGCTTATCAATTCAGATCGGCCTCCCAACAGTAGCATGCAGACCGGCCTCCCAACAGTAGCATGCAGACTCCTCCAATAATCTTCTAAGGGTGCCACCAATTTTCCAAACTCTCACGGCCTGTTGTAGACTGAAATCAATCCTTCATTTGAATGTGCAATGATCTTCTTCAAGTCTGCTCTGATACCATGTTAAATTTCTCACTAGTTCAGGCTCATGCATTTAATTTAAATTTTCTGTTTATCATATACTTGAACCATAAACAATTGCAGCAACAATAACTAGTTGCATTAAACCAAGATCACAAGAAGAATAATCATGCACAAGAACACAAGAAGTATCCCGGGAAACCCTTCTCAACAAGGGAAGAAAACCCAGCCAATCCTTTGCTATATTCTTCAAGAGAAAGACCTTCCACATCATCACCAAACCTAGCACACAAGAGGGTGCTGTAATTTTCATAATTTCAGACCACAACTTCTGAAATCATGAGATGACACAAAGATAAATGTTTTTCCTCAATGGGGATTAACCTTTATTTATACAAAACTTATCACATCAAATGATGTGTCTATTGGCACAATAGGGCCGACCTCAATAACTCAGAATATAATTAATAATTACCATATTAATTATCTTTTACATTAATTATCTTTCACTTTATGGTGGGGCCGACTTGTACCCTTTACATCACAATTAGAGTTACAAGTAAATCTAACTCTTAGACAATATAGCAAGGGATCTCACACACCCACTAGTGCTCAGCCACTAGGGGTACGCCCACATGTGCTCAGCCACAGGGATGTCCAAGTCAACAGAGCTCTATCTCACTGAGTATCATCTTCCCTACACAGGGGCACACAACGTTCCATCTCCGTTTCAGAGAGGAACAACAGACCCATCTCATGGGCACACCCAACTCATGGGCTCTCTCACAGGCTGACTCACTCAGTCTGTGTCCTGGAGGATGTCTCACGCAGCTGTAATCATCAACACCCTGTTGGCGAGGGTGTTTGCTTGCTGATTTAGGGCCCTTAGAACATGGAAAAACTTGACATCCTCGAACCAAAGAGCCTCCTTTTTTATTTTAGCTATGAGGATAGCCAGCTTATTTTCAAACGAGTTTTTTTTATTGTTCATAAGATTGATGATTATGGATGAATTCCCAATAACTATCAAAGTCTTCAAGCTCACTGCATTTATAGATGAAAGTCCCTGAAGGAGAGCGTACGCCTCTGCCTGGTTGTTTGTGGCTGTCCCTAGACCCCATTCATAATTCAGTGCTCATTTTCCCTCGGGATCAAGGATGATCCACCTTGCCCTGCACTTGCCACCCTTGACAAGAGGACCATTATCAAAAATTATTTCAATTCTCTTTTTCCAGATAAGAAATTGTGATTTTGTACAAACCCATTGCCACACACAATGAAATTAAATAGCTGAGGGGAGCTTGTAACCCAAAAGAGTTCCCTTCTAGGAGATTGAGGTGGCTTGAAATTGGCCACAAAAGGTTGACACCCATTCCTAGGTGGACTTAGCAAAAGAACAAAACCAAAAAAGGTGCTTCAAGGTCTCATGCCAATTGCAAAAAGGGCACATGGAGTGAGGAATATCAAGGTGAACTAGGCGATAGCCAGCTGCTAGGCCTCCCAGAAGGAGAGACCAGGTAAAGAAGGCCTTCTTTGGTTCAATCAACGGTTTCTAGACTTTTCTGCACTGCAATATCCAAGGTGTATGTTCGATCTAAACCCCCCAAAGCTTATTAGTTCAGGGGTCAAGCAAAAGCTTGTTTGCTGATGAGTGATGGTCATGACTCATCAATTGGCTTATATTTCATGAAATATTTAGAGCAATTCCATTTCTAGTCATTCACCAAATGGAAGGAGGTTGGATACCCAATTTTCCTAACAATGAATCTGGGACAAGTTCCTTGATGTGTGATCCAAGACTATTTAGTATTCTATGAAGGTTGGACAATTTGAATCTTTCCTTCCACTTCAGTTGAGGTAACCAGTATTTGGTTTGGGAATTAAATAAATTAGTTATAGTCCTAATCCCCTTTCCAAAGAAATGTAAGCCAAGAACCATGGTGGTTTTGCCATAGGCTTTCCCCTTCATTCAGAAGGATAGGTTATAAGAATGGGGGATGCTCATTAAAATTAATTCTGAAGTGGAAAGTTTGGCTGTTCCAACTCCAAAATGGTTTGATTGCTTCTGAAGCTTTCCATATACTTTGGGCCACAAAGGTTCCCTTGCCTAGAATTAATCCCAAACCACCTGTATCTAGCCTGCATCGGCTTTGGAATAAGTTTGAGTGGTGAGAGCAACTGGAGGAGCTTGGGGCCTTGAGGTTGGAGAACTTCAAGACTGGCCATCAAGTGAGAGTCTCGAATTCTGTTATCAGGACTTTTGACATTTCGAGCAAGTACTAGTCAGGTGAAGGTAATGAATTGCCTGCCTAAATATCTCGTACCCACAGGAACATAACCATATTCCTTGAGGCCCTTGGATAAATTGACTCTCTATTTAGGGCACGGATTAAAGCACTCAAGCTCAATAGCAGATAGAACTGCCAATGTGCCTGGAAATATGATACAAACAGTCCCATACTTGCATGGTGAGGCGAGGGAATTCATCCTACACAGGAAAAAGAAATATGAGCAGTCTTCTCAGTGGACTTCTCAACCCCACAGGAGAAAATATTAAGGGTGTTATGGCAAACCAATGGCCTGTGGGACACAATTTCATCACTTGCTGCTTGATTCTGAAAGTAAAACAGAAAGATGGATTTCGTAAGGCACCACTTAGTTTGGCAATTCCAAGCATGTGGCTCCAAGCCCGCATTCATCCATGCCTTGATAATGGCCTTTGGAGGGATGCAGCCAATGAAATAACCAAGTGGTGTATACTGTTTATACTCACTGCAAACAATCTCTTTATTCAGAAACATAAATATTAATGGGTATATTAACAGGGTCTGGCTCATTACCTGGTGGAATACCTCCAGGATGAATTTACAGGGTTCCTTTGGCAGCATCTATTGTTGGATGCCTCTGTAATAGACGAAATTACAGAGCTAGCAGATGCATGACCAGAAGCATTAACATTTGCATTATCGGGCCCTTCTTTTGTGGCACCATTGTTGGACACTCTGTAATAGATAAAATTACAGAGCTACCAGATGCATTACCAGAAGCATTACTATTTGCAATACCGGGTCCTTTCTGAGCCATTATTGCTCACTGCCCAGACAATACAGTTAGCAGCAAGGTCAAGTAATAAATACTCTGCAAGGACAGGATTGTTTTATGGTAATTTGCTATATCATAGTTAATGAAATGGCTCTAGATTATGTCGTTATAGTTTTAATGGTTTTTGAAGCTGCTCTGGATTAATGTTAACACATTTTTCACCTATTTGGAGTTTTAGTATCTGTCTGGCGACTGTTATGATTATTGTCCAATTGAAACTGACTCAGAAATAGATATGCAGTGTTTTTTTGCTCATACTTCATTAATAGCTTATGAGTTTTATGTTTGCTAGGTCAATTGCATGAATAATGAAAGTTTTTCTTTGTCTGTGCTGTTTATGTTGGTTTGTGGAAGGACTTGTACATTTGCATAACTTTGTAAGCTTCAAATATACATCAATACTCTTACAGTGGATACAAAGTCATGCAATTGTACAATACTCTTCCACACTGTAATTTCATTGCTTAGTCTACAGGTGTGAACCTGTGACCTCCAAGGAGGAAACACATGTTCTCTGTTAGGCCCACTCAAGCTGTTGATGTACTTTTAGCATATTCTGTGAAATTGTTCCAGATCACTGTTGGTGCAGTTTTTGAATGTTTCTACCTTTTGTAATAGGCTGAAAGTTTTATGATTTCCTTACTGAAGTGGTTCAGGGGAATAAAATTATGAAGGCATGTATATTAACTTTCTTCCAAGATTATTGATCTCAGTTATATCAATTGAAGTTTTACATTGTGGTGTTATGCTTATTCTTGGAAGTAATGGTAGAGTGGCATGTATTCGTGAGTTTGAAGTTTTGTGTATCCTTGTATTGGATAAGTTTTCTCTGCATTTGAAGTGAGACGAAAATAATTAGCATGGTACTTCTATGGATTCTATTTGTAATGTGCTATCTTGCTGGCCTTCTAATTGTAATTCCACATCCTGTACTTACCATATTTGCTCTAAAATTAATATAGATGCATTTTTACATATTTAATGAAAGTGCTCTAGATTAATGTTAATTTATTAGTATGCCTGTTTGGTAGCTTTAATAACAGGCTGGTTACTAACATGATTTGACTTTGGTGTGGAAAAGAGGAACCCATAGCAATATGATCCCCCTAAGATGATTGCGGTCTTTTATTTCCCCTTGTAGGCTTCTCCAATTAAGCATCTAGGTCCTCGTGGCATCTGAACCTGCAATATATATGTCTGGGTGCACATCACACGTGAAAATATACCTTATGCTACACTGGTAGATTACAAGATCGTCAAGCTTTTGACTTCATGCAAATATCAGGTTAAGTAGGCTTCACTTCTTACAGAGGTGTAAGCACAAGAGGTAGTTAATCAGTGAACTGATCATCTTATTAGCTTGGTTTACTGATTTTTTTATAAGTTGTATACTATTTATAGGTATATTTTAATGTCAAGGATTCTTATCCCTAGCTACAGGATGTACTGGGTATTGGTGCCATATGTTTGGGCTATAGATTGATCATCTGGTTGTCATATATAACTAGGGTTGGGATGTTTATGTGCATAGGAGATGCCTTTACAGAACTGTTTGAAAGCATTTATGAACATACAGCCATGAAATGAGGAACATGCTGACCAGTATCTCAACATAAAAGTAAGAATGTGTGGCAAGTAAGAATATGTAGCAAGTAGAGAAGTTTGAGGGTTCAGTTAATTAAAGGATCATTTTAGATTCAGTTCAGTTGGATGTATAGAATAATGATTGCACTTTGTCATTGTTGGAGTTAAACGAGGCATCATTTAAATTCTTTGTATCAGGTCAGTCTTGCAGCTGAGTTGGTGAAAAATCTAACTGATATGTCTAGTACAGTCTTGAAGCCTGAGTGGGCCTAATGGTTAAGAACATGTGTTTCCTCTTAAGAGGTCACAGGTTCAAATCCAGAGGGGGGTAGGGTATGTATACCTTTGTAGACTTTACCAGTCAAATCGCTGGGCGGAGGGGGTCCCTTGTCCCACAAACAAGGGGGTCTCATACACCAATTTGGTGTGCTGGCTTGGCCGTGACCTTAAAAATAGATTATTATTATTATTATTATTATTATTATCATCTAGATGCTATTCTTGTTTGTGTGGTGAATCAATTACTTTGAGATTGATGAGGTTTAGGCTTCCATAAAAAGCATTGATGATTGCTATCTTGATTTAGAAATTAGCATATAACAACGATACTCATTTGTACACATGGGGGAAATGTTGTGACACTGTGAGGGTTGTATGGAGAAAAGGGAAAGAGTAGCATACTGCTAAATGTACAGACAATTTTCCCTTGATTCCATAAATTCAAGATCCCGAATACACAAAGAAAACTGAAATTGTATTAATTAATGAGAAAACAAAAGCTTTCATATAAAGGTTACAGACTAGTTGAGTCAATCCCCTTTATGAATGCGGGATATACTGAGAAACACACTAAAGTGAAATAATACATAAAAGCATAAAATAATTGATCTGTAAGTGAGGGACTTGTAGACTGTAGTCTACATGCTTCACCACATGGATTCTCTGCAGAATTAACTTTTGGTCTCTGTTTCCAGTTTGGTGTCGAGTTCTCTGCCTCTAAAATTGATTTATAAGGTCTTTGTCTTAGAATATAACTCTGGGTGCAAACTTCTCTGCAATATTATGTGCTCTGCAATATGCTAATAAACAAATACAATGTTGCTCAATCAAAATTCAATTGCTTATCAATTGATTCCTTGGGTCAATCCCCGTTATGCGTGTGGGATATACTGATAAACACACTAAAGTGAAATAAAACATAAAACCATACAATAATTGATTCGTAAGCTAGGGGCTTGTAGCCCACTCGCTTCACCAACATGGATTCTCTGCAGAATTAACTATTGGTCTCTGTTCCCAGTTTGGTGTCGAGTTCTCTGCCTTTAAAATTGATTTATGAGGTCTTCGTCCTAGAATATAACTCTGGGTGCAAACTTCTCTGCAACATTATGTGCTCTGCAACATGCCAATCAACAAATTCAATGTTGATCAATCAAAATTCAATTGCTTATTGATTGATTCCTTTCGATGGGTTGCCAATCACATGGGCTACTTGTATACCTTGTTTACATGTGCTTATCAAGCACATGTACAATGAAGATCTATTTGTCAATACAAGATTCCAACAATCAATATGGCCAACTATATCCCTGTAGATAATGCCAGTATCACCTGTCCAACAACAGATTCAAAAGCACCGTGGTTCATAGCTGTACGCTCAACGAAACTAGCAGACCACTAATTATCAACATTGCAACAACAAAGTTATCAACTACTTAAGTGTTAAAGCCAAACCAACTGTGAGTTCAATATATTACTTTGGCAACGAGGAAGAATAGGGTTCAACTTAGGGTTTTAATACAATGCAGAGCTCAAATGCATATACATTGTCTTCTCATGTAAATGGAGTACCATGAATGAAACTTTCTTTGGCTATTAGCATATCATTCACAATGCCCTAACATGTTTCATGTGGTTGTGGTAGAACTCCAATGCCATTTGAATATCATGAATTGAATGGGTTGGCAATTATTTAAACGATATATATGAAATGATAATTAATTTATAACATATATGAAATGGCCTATTATGTAACCGTATGAGGGACGGCCAATCATTACACACAGGGAATGGTTGAATTAAATAAAACATGGATTACCGTGATACTTTCACACGAAAGGCACCACAAAATACCAAACAATTGAGCCATGATATGTCTACCAAGAAATCCACTAAATGCTAAGATTTGATGAGAGGGAGAGTAATTAGGAAAACATTTAATGATTTAATTTGATGTCACCGTTTACTAATCCTTCATGCAACCCTAGGAAGATGAAGTATACCATCAAGGGATGTGTACAACAAAGTTTTGGACTGCAAATTTGATTAAGGAAGGTGTGTACGACCCTCTGGTTTAGAGAATTTGCTGAGTGTGGCTGTCCAACAGTCAATCGTCTCCTTCAAACAACAGATTGCCATTCCAATGGTCTCATTGGTTCAGTTTTGTTGTTCTTTGCAATCAGATTTAGAAACTTAGATATTAAATTGCAATGGTCACTAAATGGAAGCCATGGATCTTCCAATCTCAAAGGAAATCAAATGGTGGTTAATCAAGAGCTGCTGGATTTTTCAATTGATATTGGGGAATGAAATTCAGAATTAATTCAATAGAACTACCAATGAGAATTCTCCCTTAGCATCATTGGCACACTCAAGAACAATGCAATAAACATAAATAAGAGCAACATATTAAATACTTGAGAGATTCTCATTGCAAATAAAATCATTCACATAATGGACAAGGAAATTTTACCTTGGAAACCCAAATGGGAAAACCAACATTCAAATGGTTGCTTAGTCTTTATTTCGACAATCTTCAATGACAATGCAGCGCATGGCTCTATGGCCATTGGACAATTTGCACAACTCTACATTTTGTCCTATTGGCCCAAAAAGATATTTTGAGAGTCAAGAAGCAATAAGATATATGATAGCTGGGGGTAATGGGAAGGCTAAGACATTGACCTTTCATTTCCCATTTCTCTTTGTTTTCCTCTCCGATTTTTCTTTTCTTTTACGCTTAATTCTTTTCTCATTTTCTTTCATTTTTTTAGAATTGGCATTGTTTTTTCTATTTTATTTAATCTTTATTAATTATTGAATTGCTCATGTAGGTACTAAACCTTGCAACCATTTGTTTTGTTCAACTCAATTTCTAATCACACCTCCCCATCAAGAGACTTTGGTCTCCAAAGCTTCAAGGAAACCAATATTTGGATCAATGTGTTTTATCTCTGCTTCTCTGGAACATGGCTTTCTCTTTGGCTCCTTGTTACAATCTTTGTTCGCAACTCTTGGTTCCTGGCTCACTTGTTCTTGTAGGGTAGAACTGTGCTCACTTACTCAACTCCGAGCAATCTTCTGATCCAAACTCTTCAATCAAAATTCATTCCTATCTTTAGCGTACAAGTCTATTGTATTTTCAGACTTGGAGATAGTCTATCTTCATAGCCAATGAAAGCCAAGTTGAATTATGGTCTTTGCTTGTTCAATGAGAGCCTAGCAAGCATATGCCATCATGTAGCAAATCACAAGATGAAGCTTGGTTTTCTATCTTCTACTAGGATCAATTGCTTTGTGGCAAGGAAACAACACTGATATTTGCATGTGCTTATCGACACTCATCTCTGCAACATCCCTTGAATGATCTCCTTGGTGTGCAATCATAACACCTTCTACCCAAAACATTTGATGAATGCTACACGTGTGGTTGTAGGTGACCATCATCAATAGGCTATGGTCTACCTCAGGACTTGGACAATGCAAAGATGAGGGAATGTCATTGACCTTCTTGCACTAATCTCCAATACATCTCCAAGAAGGGAATATTCTTTTGGAAGATTGCATGTAACCATTAGAGTGGGTTGCTTTTGTTGACCCCAAGCTATTGTCCTCTTCGATGGTGACGCTGAATCCTATGCTACTATAAGCTCCTTGGATAACTTTTACGTCTCTGGTTGGAGATGCCGTGAGTTCTTTATCTCTGTTAGGATTCACTTTCCACACTCTTATTTTCGCTGCGTCACTATGGTGCATCTCTGAATGAAGTCACCAACACCTTTCTTTCCAATGCACTCTCAACTTGCAGTGGTGGAAAAAGTTCTTGACATCGTTGTATGCATTACATGACATACTCCTTTTTTCCCTTTGCCTTAATTTGTTGTTGGTTTGGGGAAACCTTCTTGCCATTCCTCCTATGAAAACAATCTGGCATGTGGTATGTAGCTTGCTTCTCTCAACAAGATGCCTTTCTTCCCACAAAATGAACATACCTTTGAGTATCGACAAGTAGTGCCATGGCCTTTCTTCCCACAAAATGAACATACCTTTGAGTATCGACAATAAGTAGCTATAGTCTTTCTTCTTACTGAAATGACAAACATGGGATGTCTTACCTGCTGCATACCTCTTGTCCCTCTTCTTGCTTGAGTTGATTGGCTCATTACTTCTTCTAAGTGTTGCCGCACCATGAGTCTTTGCACTTTGCTCATTATCGTTCTTCTCAATTTGTTGCAAGAAGGATGAAGTGGTAGTGTGATTCCATCTTTCATTTGGTATTGCTCTTTCTTTTGATGAGAAGACAATTTTGCCATGCCTTTTGCTTTAACAAATGTGATTTTAGTGTTCCTTATTTTTTCCTCTCTGCCATCGAAATCTAGGCCTTCATGCTTTACCCTTAGTTCAACTACAATGGAGCTTAGGATGCCTTGTCTTTTCTTGTCTAGCCCTTGCCCTTCATAGCCCATTTGTTTTAAAAATTTCAAACCAATGCCTCTACAATTTCAAACCAATGCCTTTTGTATGCTTTTCAAAATCACCAAAATGCTCTTGAGAAAAGTTTGAAGATGAGATGACTATGTTTGTCTCTATCATGATGTTGGCTTTCACAGTAGCAATGGAAGGAGCTTGTCTGGTCTATTGGATAACGCCTTGTAGCCTTGCCAATGCCTCCTTCACCAACACCTTGTGCAATTGAGTCATCATTTGAGTAAGCCTATTCTCCTGCGAATTATCCATTTGGATGGCCCCCTCTTCCAATTGCACACACTGAACTCTATGTTTGTCCCAATCTACCATCACAATGGTGAGGGAGTCTTGACGTTCAATGAAACAATCCTTTAGTGATGACAATAGTGTTGTAGAGGTCTCAAAGTTCTCCATATTTGCCATCATGTGGCCAAACATTTAGAACTTCTCCTTCAAGTCCCTATTCACTTCTTGAAGTTGCATATTGATGGCTTGTAGGTCTTCTAGAACTTTTCTTTTTGCTTTACCCATGTTAAGTTTGCTTTCTCTTCAAAGCTTTGGCACTGGTGTCACAACAAGGATTTCATTACTCTTGTACCTTATGATTTGTTAATTAGGGACTTGTTACCACACTTTTTCACCCTCCAATCAGATCTGATAATTAAGAAAACAACGATGGAAATGTGGCTAATTCAATGATAGAATGCCCCAAATTGTCACGAGCAATCCTCCTTTTTGTTCGGGCTAGTGTGTACTAACTTCAAGGGAGAGTCCCTAGGTATCAGGCTGCTGATTTGAACCTGATTTTCTGCAAAAAACCACACAAAAACAACAACAAATATGCCTTGGAAAAGTGTAAACACTTCACTAAAGCGTTAGGAAAAGATAGTTTAAATTTGTTTGGAGGGATTCTGCAGTGTCAACGTGAGAAAGATGAAAGAAATAAGGAAAAAAAACCAATTGAAACACTGAAATCTATCACAACAATAGACTATGAGCTACTAATCAATGCACAAAAGTAAGAACATAATACGAAAACACAACACTTTTTTATTAAAGACTTGCCAAAGGGTTGATTGCGCCACAATAGATAAGTTCACAATCGATAAAATGATTATCCTTGCTCAAAGAGTAGAGTAGCTAGTCTAGAAGAGAATGAGGAAAGAGAGTAATGAATGCCGCTACTGTGAAAATCCGACCATGAATAATGAGGAGGAGCTTCAGTGAATAAGAGAGGTTGCACTTCCCAAGGAAAAAATAGAAGGCACATGGGAGAGATAATAGGTGAGTGAGTCATATGTGTAAAATAATAATAAAATAATAATAGCCAATGTGCATGAAAATCCGACCATGAATACTGAGGAGGAGCTTCAATAAATAAGAGAGGTTGCACTCCCCAAGGAAAAAATAGAAGGCACATGGGTGAGATAATAGGTGAGCGAGTCATATGTGTAAAATAATAATACAATAATAATAGCCAATGTGCATGAGATAAGAGTATGAGAAACGCATGCATGGGAGATGTGCATGAGGGAAAAAGGGATAAAGAATATTGGAAAGTGAATAAACGGATGGAGAAGAGAAGTTAAGTAATAAAATGATTAACCCATGAGACAAATCACTTAGAGTGAGATAGGAGAAATAGTGATAAATTTAGGATAATTATGCTAAAGAATAGGAATTAGGGATAACTATGCAAAACAATAAGAATTTAGAAAGGGAGGCACATTAAAAAATTAATGCACTAGAAAATAAGAGAAAAGGGAGGCACATTAATGTTAAAAATAAGGAAAAGGGAGGCTCATTAAGACAATGAGCTAGAAAATAGGGAGAGAGAGGAGTTAGGATAAGAAATAGAGAGAATGAATGTTAAATAATATGAAAAATGGAGGCTCATTTAAGACAATGAGCTAGAAATTAGGGAGATCTGGGAGAGAGAGAGGAGTTAGGCCTAAAAATAGGAAATTGGAGTCTCATTTAAGACAATGAGCTAGAAAATAGGGAGAGAGAGGAGTTGCCAAAATAGGGAAAAAAATAGCAAAAAAGGGAATTGAGGGAATAATAAGGTGCACATGTGAAGGAAAAATGAGAAATAAGGCGCATGTGTGAATTTAAATGTATTTAATGCATGAAAATTGAGATATATGGTAAGTTAAGTGAGAGGTAAATTAGGCTTTAATTATCCCAAACATGCCCACGAGTCATATGCCACCTCACCTATACGATCACCTGATTAATTATTTGCCTTATTCTTTGGAAAGTATGCCTCCTTCATTAATTTGTCGGAATTTGACCTTGCTACTTGTCACCTTTGGAGACGACCACCCTTGTTATAAATAGAAACTGCTAAAAATAGGAGTTCGACCCTAAAAATAAGAAACTGCCAAAAACGTCTAGGATCACTAGAAAAACATCACCATGTGTCAAATGTCTAAAAGTAAACACTGTTAAAAATAGAATCTCACTGCATGACAATGATATCATACTCATCATATTCGATTTTCCATGATGATTCCAAATATGTGCTCATAATTTACATGTGAGCCTATGTGTTGTTCTTGCTAAAAATAGCAATACTGATAAGTCACCTCGAAAAAGGTCCAATAGTTTTAGAATGTCTCAATGATCAATATCGTATGCTCATAATCCTGATCTAAGGACTGTAGCTCAACTTGCTAAAAATAGAAAGTACCTGCCTGATCCCTGGAAAAGGTTTCATCATGCTTAGTATCGTGCAAGGATCAATAATGTATGCTTGAAACTGTGATATGAGTCTCTGATCTCTGTCTCCTAAAAAGTAGGGTCACCTGCTATATACAAAAATCTCTCTCAAATCCCTGTGAAATTGTGCTAACTCTATCTCTAAAGTAAAAACAACCACAACACCAGTCTTATATGTCTTTGATGGGAACCAACCTCTGGTTCACACAAGTGCTAACTCTAGGAAAATCTTTGAATGCCAACCCAAATAGTGTATGCTGGTTCTTAACCCTCAAGATTTTCAAGGGTGAAAATCCAGGGGTTAAAAGGACTTACAGTTTGCTTGCTTCACTAACATAGAGCCTTTGCAGAATTAACTTTTGGTCTTTGTTCTCAATGTCGTGTTGAATTCTTTGCCTTTAGAATTCATTGATGTGGCCTCTATTCTATATTATAAGTTTCATTGCAAGCGTTTCTATAACATTATGTGCTCTGCAATATGCCAATCAACAACTATAATGTTGCTCAATTAATTCAATTGCTTACTCATTGATTCTTTCTGATGGGTTTCCGATCACATGGGCTCCCCATATACCCCGTTCCTCATTCACATGTGCTTACCCAACACAACCAACATAGATCTCTTTGTCAATACAAGATTCCAACATCAATATGGCCAACTATATTCTTGTGGGTAATGCCAACATCACTTATCCAATAACATATTCAAATGCACTATGGTTCATAGCTCGATACTCAACGAAACCAATAAACCACTAATTATCAACAATGCAACAACAAAGTGATTAGTGACTTCAACCTTAAAGTCAAACCAACAATAAGTACATGGTGTTGTTTTGGCAAAGGAAAAACATGCTTCAAGTTAGGGTTTTAAAACAATGTAGAGCTCACATGCATATACATTGTCTTCTCACGTAAATAGAGTACCATGAATTAAACTTTCATTAGCAATTAACATATCATTCAAAATTCCTTCAGATGTTTCATGTGTTCCATTAGAATTAACACATCATTCAAAATGCCTTTAGATGTTTCATGTGGTTGTAATCAAATTCCAATGCCACTTGAATATGGGTTGGCAATTGTTTAAACTATATATATGAAATGGATTATTATGTTGGATTATTATGTAATACGCGAGGGATCATCACTCATTACACATAATGGATCATTGTACTTAATAAAACAGATATTACCATGATATAGTCACATGAAAGGGACCACACAATGCCAAACAATTGAGCCATGATATGTTCAGAAGGAAAAATCTACTAAATGTCACTATTTACTAGTAAGCCATCCAACCCATGCACTCGCCCAACGAATCCTTCACATGACCCTAGGGAGATGAAGCACAATGTCCAGGTCCGCGTATGACATGTACATCCTCAATCTTCTTTCAAAACCTGAGTACGACCTCACATGATCTCCAACGAAGTTCTAGTCTGCAAATTTTATTAAGGAAGGTGTGTACGATGCTCTGGTTCAGGAAATTTGTTATGTGGTTGTCCAACAGTGA
Source organism: Picea engelmannii (assembly GCA_009831015.1). Classification (NCBI taxonomy): domain Eukaryota; kingdom Viridiplantae; phylum Streptophyta; class Pinopsida; order Pinales; family Pinaceae; genus Picea; species Picea engelmannii. The sequence goes on along the minus strand of ML781381.1, from coordinate 371,953 downwards.
ACGATCTCCTTCAAACAATTAATTTCCATTTCAGTGGTTTCATCAATTCAATTTTTGTTGTGCCCTGCAGTCGAATTTAGAAACTTAGCTATTAAATTTCAATGTCACTTAATGGTAGCCATGGATCTTCCAGTATCAAAGTAAATTGAATTGTCATTAATCTAGAGTTGTTGGATTCTTCAATTGGTACTGGGGAATGAAATTCAGAGTAAATTCAGCAGAACTACAATTGTGAATTCTTCCTTAACACCATTGACACATTCATAATAGTACACTAAACATAAATAAGAACAATGTATTTGTTGGAAACCTAATCTTTAGGGTCATGTTATTCTCCTTCATACTTTTTTAAATCTTTGGCTGGCTGTGGGTCTCGACAATGCCGATCCCTTCAATTGCGAGGGAAAAAGGTAGTGGTCGTGGATTCTATTCTGATTGTGTATGAAACAAAATTTTGCATACATTGTATGCTTCAAAAACAGATTCAACAATACCGCTTGTGAAAGTGGCGATTTCTTCGTGCAGATAACTTCCTTCATCAACCATCCTCCACTCGTCTTCATTAGCCTTTTCATGATCATTATATGTCGGCCCTGATCGGTTCTCAGTTTCTGTTTGGTTTTTGTTTCAATTCAAAGCTGAACAATTTCATCGATTCTCTCGCTTATAGCCCGTCCAACAGTGAATTCACGCCTCTCTCACGCAACGTGTCCAACATTGAGTTTGCGCCTCTCATCTCACGTAGCCTGTCCAACATACCTGTAAATGACTGGTTTGAGCTGTTGTTGGTGTACTTGGTGACCTTGCAGACCTGACCTGACCAGACCATCGTCCATATCGCCAATAACTTCTTTGTCGACATTCTCCTGCGCTCCCTCCATTCGTCGATTTAAAACCTCGACTCCATCCAAATCGTCCGAGTTTATGTCCCTTCAAAGAAATCCCTCTTACTTCAGATTGACCTCTCAACATATTTGTCGCTTCATGTAGAGGAGACGTGGCGTGGAAGCTTTCAAAAACCCAATACCTCTTATTCCTCTGCTCTCACAGGGTTTGATAAAAATAAAACATGAAAAAAGGCCTCAGTGTGCGGTTGCTTTAATTTTACGTCTTAATTCTTACATAGTTTCAAAATAAGTTGAATAGCTCTTATTACTAGGTGATTGGAATCGTTGAATAACAAGTTTAGAAAACGAAATTGGTAAATATTAGTGATGCAGACTGGTGGAGTTCCATCTATGTGACCTTGTAGTATAAGCGAGAGTCTTGCAATGTCTAGGTCTATTCTTGGTGTTGGAGAAGAATGGTGTATCGCTATTTATGCAACTTCTTTATTTGCTGGATGGTTAGTGTTGATTAAATGGACTTCTTTCTCAAGGTCAAAATTTAGAATATTTGAAGTTGTTAGTGCCGCATTGTGTTAAGAGTTTTGAAGAGAGAGATGGTACAAGACTATGATTGTGAATACTTATACACCGTACATTGAGAAGATATGGGTTTGTGGGATAATTTTTATTGAAGTTATAGATTTTGTTCACCAAGGAAGAGCAACGTGACTAACCAATAGTGTGTGCTCCCAAAATATCATATCAAGAAATAAATATAACATTCATACATACATGCATTTCTCTGGTCCCATTACTTACTAGACAATATATGAACATATCTTGTTGACATAGACCTTTGGTGAAAACTCTTCATGAGTTGGTTTACATTTAAACATGAGGAAGAACTTAGAGATTGTGACAAAAGGAAGTGTATTACAAGGAGAAATTAGTGATGAAAATGCACTCTCTTGTCTCAGCAAGTGTGTCCGTTGATATGCGATCTGTGTATAAGAAAGACGACATGGGAATGGTGTGATCTTTTTGGTTCCCTGGCATGGTCATTAAAGTTTTCTAATCGAACAAGACTTTCTTGCTTGTGATGAAGATCATAGAGATCGGCAAAATCAAAGCATCGATGACATATTCGATCCCGAAGATCAATTCAACTCCATAATCATAGTAACTTGCAAATAGTCATTTTGTAAGTTTACTTGTAATTTTTTAAAATTAAGTTGAATTAATTGTAAATGGGTGTATTTTTGGTAGAAGCCAACACCCTCCATTTGTTGAGTTTGAATTGTTGAGTCTGATTGTTAAAGGGTGGAGTTGCAAGAAACCCTTTGAGGTCAAATTAATATATTAATTAATGAATGATTAGAATCACTGAATACTCTAATACTCTCTAATGTCGACAATATGATCACAATTGACAAAGAAACTCTCACTAATGTTCTAACATGTTTACAATATTCATAGGACAAAATCAAATTTCTCCAGCTTGAATCACAACTCCAACAAGATGAAATACAACAAAATAATCAAAATTCTAAACTAGTCATTGTTCAAAACAATCATCTTTTTGAATTTGAGAATGATTCCTATCAACAACCAACATATGATCAAATTAGTGATGCCACTTTAGAAGTAGTTTCAAATAACAATGAAGTTTGTCATAAACAAGTTTCACTTGCACTTTCCAAGCCCATCATCAGACCTTGGGAAGAATCAACAACAAGCACAAAACAAGTATTGGATACAAAATGGAAGTGACCTCTCACATTCCATATTATTCCAAACCATTCCAGTCCAAGAGTGCTAGATTCCTTCAAGAAAATTCATCTTCAACTGCGCCAATTCAATATTAGATTCCTAAATGCCAACATTATCAATGAGTTGGCCACATGGAGGATCAATGTTTTGATCTTCATCCTTGTGAGCACCGTGGAAAACATAATCATCCTTTAGGCATATATTTCAAATGTAAGAAACTTGGAAGAGTAAAGAATCATTATGGGTGGATAATTTCTTAGCAATGGTCATTAACAACCAAGAAGATATATCGGTCATACCAAATAATTCATTCTTGAGTGTCGACATATATTACAGTGGAATATTTTCATCTTCTCACCTTATACATGACATGGGGGATGATATCAATGATTGAAAATGAGGCTTTATGTTTCAAAGTCCTATCAAATGTGCAAGAACAAGTGAGCCACAATCAGAGTCATATTCCATTAGCATGTTTTGGTTTGCGATCTTCCTTAAACCACCATTTAGTAGAAGACTTACAACTTCTGCTAGACAATAGTTCATGTTCATCTATAAACCACCATTTGAGAGCACTTTCAATTATCATAAGACATCAACTTCTAACTAAATTAGAAAATGTTTTGGGAACCACTAAGCCTTAGAGCCAAGTTCCAAAGTTTGTGGTCTTTCTTAAACCACCATTTAGTAGAAGACATCATCTTATGCTAGCCACTGGGTCTATGGTCATACAAAAACCTCCAGATTCAAAGAGCACATTTAGCGATTGGCAGCTGTCCACTTCCAAATTTCATCCTTTTGCTTGGAATCACATACACCCCTTCGAATTAAGGGGGGGAATGTTGGAAACCTAATCTGTGAGGGTTATGGTATTTTGTATTATTCACTTGAGAAGGAATATGAAAAGTTAGAAGTGAATAGGAACTATCATCAGGAGTCCAATAAACTTCTTGGAAGATGAATCCAAACATCATAGATAAAATTAATATCATGCCAATATCCATTCGTGTGTATTCTAACCATCTTAAATACATACAATAGATTTTCACTACAAATAAAATCAATCACATAATGAACGTTGAGGTTTTACCCTAGAAACCCAAATAAAAAAACCAACATTCAAATGGTTGCTTAGTGTTAAATTTAGAAAATCTATAGTTACAATGCAACACATGGTTTATGGCCATTGGACAATTTGCACAACTCCTCTAAATTCTCTCCCCTTTGCCCCAAATGACCCTTTGAGAGTAAAAAAACAATAAGATATGGGAGAGTTGGGGGTTAATGGAAAAACCAAGACACCGACCTTTCATTTCCCATTCCTCTCTCTTTTCCTTTGTTATTCCCCTTTTCTTTTACATTTAATTCTTTTCTCATTTCCTTTCATTTTTTTTAGAACATGTGTTGTCTTTTCCCTTTTATCCAACCCTCATTAGTTGTCAAATTTCACTTATAGGGATTGAGTCTCACAACCATTTGTTTTCTTCGGCTCCATTTCTGATCATAACTTAAAGTTGAAGTGAGTTTATTAATGCATATGTCTAATATCTAATTGATCATTATAATTTGAGATTTACTTTAACACCCCCCAAGCTTATCTTAGAATTTCACATAATTTTTAGGACCCAAAGACTTGGTGAAAATGTCTACAGTTTGGTCCTTTATGGGATAATGTTGCATTTCAGTAGATCCATCCTCTACATGTTGTATGATGAATTGACAATGTATTTCAACATACTTGGTACACATGGAAGACCAACTTCTTGGCTAGTTTGAAAACTCCTTTATTTTCAAAGTAGCGATGTTGGCTCTGTTTACTACATCTTCATGTTTGAAAGCATCTTCCCAAGCCACACTACCTCACATGATCTTTTCACTGCTCAATATTCTATTTCTATTAATGTAAGTGCTACTGCAAGTTGCTTCTTGTTGGTCCATGTGATTTCTCTTGTACCAAGGCTGAATACATATTTATATGTTGATTTTCTATCATCTACACAACTTGCCCAATTTGAATATGTATGTCCACACAACATAGGGTCTTTGCTTCTACTATACAAAATGCTAAAGTCAAGTGTCCCTTTCACATATTTCAACACCCTATTTGTTGTAGTCCAATGCTCTACCTTCAACATTGTCATGAATATGGAAATGAAGCATGTAGTGTAACTCAAATTAGGTCTAATCACTATAAGATATAATGAGCTCCCCACTAGTTTCCTATACAATGATTCATTAACTACCTTAGAGTCAGTCTTGGATGAAAAGGCTTTATCCCTTTCTCCATAGTTGTAGACAAGATTTTGCAATTTTTCATTATGAACTTGTCAAGTAAACTCTTTTCATATTTTGTTTATGAGACAAAAATGCTACTACCTATTTGTGAAACTTCTACACCTAGACAATAAGGTAGGAGGCCTAGATCAATCATGTCAAAAAATTTACACATTAGTTTTTTTTTGTTCAATAACACTTGCCTCAATACCTATAATAATAATGTCATCTACATAAATGACCAATGACCAATAAAATGATATCACTACCAACACTTTTTATGTACATATTGGAATTAGAAGGACTCCATTGGCACCCATATTAATCCAAGTACATGTCAATATTAATGTACCATGCCCAACGTGCCTGCTTCATGCCATATAGAGCCTTTTTAGTGTGCAAACAAGATTCTCCTTCCCTATACCTTGAAACCCCTATTGTTGATATATGTTGTCTTTTTCCTCCAAATCTCCATTGAAGAATGCACTCTTCATGTTCATTTGATGGACCTTCCAGCGAAATCGTGTTTCCATGGCTACAACTAATTGGATGGTGCTTATTTTCCTTGTAGGATCATAGGTCTCTTCATATTAAATTCCCTCTCATTGAGAGAACTCTTTTGGAACCAGTTGTGCTTTGTACTTGTCAAGTGTTCTACTTGACCTTGTGCACCCATTTGCAACCAATGGGTTTCTTCCCTGGTGGAAGAGGCGTGAGACCTCAAGTTTGATTTTTCATCAATCTTTAATGTTCAATTGCTATGGAATTCTCCCATTCAAGTCTCACTTTTTCCTCCTAGGTCCTTGAATACCCGTGGCTCATATAATCCTTAAACATTGGCCATTAGAGTAAAGCCAATTGTGTTTGGTTTTTGTTTTCTCTTACCTTTTGATGATCGTCCCTTGCTCATTTCACCCATCTAGACATATTCAATGATGTTGTGCCACCAATTGGGTCTCTTCTTGGGATCTTCCCCATCGAAGCTATCACCATGATATGGGATACTTGTATCTATACTAATATCATCAAAATTAGATACTGGAAACTCCTCTAGCACAAAAGCTTCCCCCCTTTCAAGTGGTGTTGCCAGAAGCTTGAAACCTTAATCCTTAGCCACAACACGCTGTTTTTTTGTGACTTTGATCTCTAAAGAAATTTGGAAAGATCTAACTTCTTCATCAACCATGACATCTCTATTGAAGCTTCATTGATTGGTGTTGACATCAACCAATCTGTAAGATTTATGACTATCAATGTACCCTATGATCATTAATTTCTTTTTATTAGGGTCTAACTTGGTTCTCTTCTCATTTATAATCCAAACATTTGTAGTAGAACCAAATACCTTAAGATCATTGGCTTTGGGCTTCCTCCTAGACCATGCTTCCTTTGGGTTTTTTTCCTTCACCGCAAAAATGGGAGATCTATTTAGTGGATACATTGCACCTATGAACACTACCTCAACCCAAACCCTGTAGGTAACACACTTTCTCTCCATCTTACATCGAGTTATCTCTGTGATAGTGTGGTTTCGCTTATCAACCACTCCATTTTGATGTGGAGTGTAGGGTGTAGTGAATTATATCTTGATCTCATGTTAGCATAAAATTTATTGAATTTTTTTGAATAAGATTCCCCACCATTATCTATGATAAGAGTGTTCATGTGAAAACTACTCTTTTTCTACTGATACTTGAAACTTTTGAAATTCAGTAAACACTAAAGTATGAGAATAAAAAAGTCTTAGTGGTATATAATGTTAAGTGTAACATACACTTGACAAGAAATAAAGAAGAGAGGAGACTATGGAGCTTGGAGGATTTGACCCTTGGAAAATCGTTGAATATTATAATAATTTTGCATAGCCAGTCAACCACATATATGCCCAATAAAAAATCATGAGTCACCCAACCAAATGTTGCCACATGTCATCACTCGGTAGGCCAACAATATTCCAATAAGAATTTTCCATATGTCATCCAATAAATCACGCCACGTGCCACTTTTTGTATGCTCGAGGGGTATTTGAGAAATTATGTATCAGGGCAACAAAAGGCGTGGAGAAAATGGTTGCACTTGGGTGAACATTGCTATAACACCACTTATCACATGTCGATCAGGATGACACCTTTCAAAGATTTGTATGGTTATGATGCCACCACCTTTGTGGATCGAGCATTTGGGGATAGTCGGACACCCAAAGCCAAAGATTGGATTAAGGAGATTCAGGACATCTTGCGAACTCTCAAAGATAACCTGCAAATGGCACATAATCAACAGAAGATGTATGTCAAAAAAACATAGAGTGGAGTGCAGTTTCGAGGTAGGAGACTTGGTATATCTCTGCTTGCAGCCATACAGAAAATCATCCTTGAAAATGAAAGGGGAAGAGAAATTGAAGCCACAATTCTATGGTCCCTACAAGATTTCGAGGCGAGTCGAGGAAGTATCTTATGAGCTAGAGCTTCCAGAGGGGTGCAAGATACACAATGTCTTTCATGCTTCATGCCTCAAGAAGGCAGTTGGATAACATGTTGTCATTTCTACAGAGCTTCCAGAGACCAGAGAGCGGAAAATAAGGAACATGAGCATCAAAGAGTACTTGATCAAATGGAAAAATATACCTATCGAGGATGCTACTTGGGAAGGAGAGCAGATATTGCAACATCCTGGATTACAGTTGCAAGTCAGAAAATTTACGTAGGGAACTCAACTTTTGCCTAGGAAATGACTTTATAAAGTGAAAAGGGGAAAATGGGAGACACGGGTCTTAGGCAAAATAAAATCACTTAAAAAGAATGGGTCTTAGGCATAAAGTGACTTTAAAATAAAATTAAAAGTAAAGTGAGTGGGAATTAATTCAATGAAGAAATAAAAGAGGGGAAAAGAGGAGGCACCCCTCATTCTTCCTTTTGCTCATTGAGAAAATAGATTTGGAGAGATCTTGGAGAGTTTTCTATGGTTTTCTTGGAAACCCTTGCTTTCATCTCCGGTTTCAGTGTTGCAACGATACACCCTATTTAGTTTTGAGGACGAGATCATCTCATATTTCGTCATTGGACTTAGTGCTACCTATTCTCATCTCCTTACAGTCGATTTCTGAGAAGGAGGTCGAATTTCCTTGTGTGGCGGCTGAGTTGGGAAATGCAATGGCCGATTTGCTTCTAGGAGACTGGAATCTCTGCGTGGAGGTTGGATACCTTCATCCTAGGCACTTTCTTCAACAATTGGGCAAATATTATAGTGGGGGGAAGTGCACCCCCTTTGTGACTATTGATACCACTTAACAACTGGGCGAGTTTGTTGTTGTATTGAGCCACATTATCCTTGGGTACATGCTCCTATGTCTGGGCGCAACCTCTTCAGATTGGTGGAGCGATTTGGGGTATGGGAACCTGTGTGTATTAGCGTAGGTCCATTATCTCTATTGGGTGGCGCCTCACCTCTATTCTGGGCACAATTATACACAGAAAATGGATGCTAATTGAAGTTTGATAATTATCTCAAGTTGTGCGCATTCACCATCATTCTTGAGCATGGAAACTCGTCATTATTCTTGGGGAATCGATATTTCTGTTTTGGGGCCAGTGCCATCATTCATATTCAACATACAATATTGGTATTCACTCTATATATTGGCTTCTGCATACACATATATATCTGAATGCAATTCTTAGAGGGTCACATCTCTATTATGATGGTCCATTCTACACAACTGGGACATACTCTCCCTCTAGGTTATATCTTTCATTGCACTCTCTTATAATTGCTTGCTATTGTGTAAAATAATTGTTGAAAGTGCCTTTATATCAACACTGTGACAATCTCTGTATTACCTTCACAACATTAATTAAAAAAGCAACACATCCTCTTGACTCTATATTTGCAGTGATATATTTCAGTATTGGTTGTTATTGGATATTGTCTCTGAATTGTTAGAAGTTGTCTCATTATAAGAAACATTAAGATTGCACTTACAATAGTTTGGGTTTAAACTATTTGAAGAAATATATCAGGGACAAACCATCTTTAAACTCAGAAAAATTGCCAAAACATAAGGAGATATCTAGCTGTGATATTACATTCTTCTTCCTGCAAGTTCTCTTGTGACGTTTCATCATCTATCACAAGGTTGGAATCTTCTTGTGTATTTGGTGGAGGCTCCTCAATTTCATTTTCAAATTTATTGTTCGAAATGTCTTCATATGGGGTATATAGAGAACTAAAATTTTCTTCTTTTTTCGAAAGTCAAGATTATTGTTTCATTGGAAATGTCTTCGCGATGATCTTCTTCTATGCAATGACTATCTTCTTTATTCTCAAAATTGTTTTCTTCCACCAATTCTTCTTTATTTTGGCTGAATTATTCTTGCATATTTGGTGGAGACTCTTTAATTTATTCCTCGTATGGAGTATATGAGATGATGATATCCTTTTCTTGGTATTTGAAATTGTTTCCTTCATTCTCAACAACAAGATTTGATTCAGAAAAGTGTTGCAGTGTTTCATGATATCCTTCTTTTGAATCATTGATTTCATTCTTTTGTGTCCATGTGGGAGAGGGTGGGTTGACAACAACATTGAAAACATAAAGAAAACGTATGAATGCACCTTTGGGATAAAATATTATGCAAATGAATCTTCTAACACATCCCAACTAGTAATGGAGTTAAGCATTAATGAACTATACCATTAAGGAGCATCCTCTCTCAGAGTTTGTAGGAATAATCTACATGTAATATTGTCTTCAGTGAGATTGAAATCATAACATGTACCTTTAAAATTAATCAAGTATTGCTCTACATCCTCTGTAGCATCCCCGAAGAATGTAGAAAAAATTTCAACAAGAATATTGGGCATTTGAAAGTCTATTTCTTGTAGATTTAAAGGGGTATTATAAAATCACCTCCTTCTTCGAGTATTTCTCCTTTTTGTCGAATCTTGCAAAGCCACTGATGGGCTTGATGAAGAATATAAAGAACCATTATGACATGAATGAAACCCTATTGAGATTTGTGTACCTTGGGAAGTGGTCCCCTTGTTTTTGTGAGCTTATAAACACAAGTGGGAAGTACTATGTACTATGTGCCTTGTATTTTATGTCTAATTTCACTTTCACTTAAGAGATTTAAGTCAAAAGATAAATTTGGTCATTTTAGCCTAAATGACTATCAATTCACTTTGTGGGTGAATTAGGAGACATAAAGTGAACTTAGGGAAATTAACCCAAAGTGGGTTTGTGAGTGAGATTATTATGGGACGATCTCAACCTTTGATTAGAGATGAGATGGGATGATCTCATCCATCCATATTTTAGGTTTCCTTATGGAGGTTCAAGAGGGGTGCATAGGGGAAAGAGAGACTCATTCACACTTATGTTCACTTCGAGAGTTTGAGAGAGAGAATTGAGGTGAGGATGGAGGCTATGGTTGAGGGAAGTTTGTACGCCTCCTTTCATGGAGGTCTCATGGAGTCTTATACCCTCATTTATTTGTGGTTGTTGTTCTTGCTTGGAGGAGGGTGCACCTATAGCAGGGAGGTCTTGTAGTGGTCAGATTGCTTTGAGAAAAGATTCAGTGGAGAGGTAGCACACAAAAACTAGTTTGTGTGCAAGGGTTTGTTCACTAGAGCTTCAGGGAGCAAGGGAACTTCATTTCAATGGATTGGACAACAAGTGAGGAGGGTGCATATTTCACTCTTGGACTTGTTTTGAAGCCTGAGACAAGCTACTATTGTATCAGGTTCATTTGTTTCATGTACTTGTTGTATTTCACCTTCTATTCTCCACATATATAGACTTATATTCCAAATTGGTTTTCCCTGGAGGGGTTTTATCCAGGGTCATGTTGACCAAAAATACTTGTGTTCATTTTCATGTATGCTAGAGTTTAGAAAAAAACTATTTCAATGGTAAACATCTAGAGGTGTATTATATATTTTATGGTATGCATGTGCTAACCTGTTGGTGACTAAAACTACATGCTAGAGCACCTAAAATCCTATGTAATCGTAACAAAACAACAGTGAAGTTCCTGATCTTTTTGCTTATATAAAACAAAAACAAACAAGTGTGTGACAATGAAAACTTAGAGCCATCTTGAGGTCAAAGACAAACCTAGATGGCAACTTGTTAGGACATGGAAAAATCTTCAAACCCTTCATTTTGAATTTTTTCAATGGAGTTTCCAGGGAGTTTATTCTCTTGAATCTTTGGTGTTTCTCGTTTCTTTTTTAAATTACAAAACATGTGAGCCATGCTTAAAATAAGAAACCATTTTCTTGAATCTTCTTTTAGAAACTTTGAGCCATGGAGATTTCGGGTTCCTCAAATATCTTGAAAATAAATCGCTCCCCAGTAAGGTCACCAAAAATGTTGATGCTTGAATCCATCATGACCGAAACGAAAACCTCATGAGGACATTAGTCCCCTTTTGTTTTTTGAGAGGTGGTTCTGCTCTTTGGCTAAACAATATATCTTTGAATATCTTGGATTAGGGGGAGTACTAGGCAGCAAACCCCAAATATTTAGTGCTTGGATTTATATGAAAGATAGTTATTCCATAACCCAATATGATCTTTATGTGTGACAAAAGTCTTTTAATCAGAAAATATTGAAGGAGGGATTCAACATCAAAATTAAATTGTGATCAACATCACACACAATCTTCTTAATAATATATAAATACATCCATATCTTCTTCATAGGAGAGAATGATTTGATCATCTCAAAGAATTTTAACAGAGTACTACAATCAATATGAAAAGATAATTTTATAGGTCAAACTCAAATACTTCATATTCAGAAATCTAGGTTACAAGATACAGTCAAGATCAACCCCGAAACAATTCTTTGTGGAGTTTTATTCATAGAAATATGTTCTTAATTACAACAAGCTTTGACATCCATATATGTGGCTGCAAATACTCCATGATCATATAATAAAATACTTTAGAAGAATATAAGAAGAACACTCAACAACTCAGCTTTGTGTCCAACTCTGAGATTCAAGCATAAAACTATGAGAAGTGGTGTAAAAGAATATATATAAACAAAAAAAATGGAGAAGATGAAGATTTATTTCTTTTGATAAGAAGATTGATTATGTATCCATGGCTATACCTTCTTCTTCTTTTAATATTCTGCCCTGCCCCTATGACAATATTGATTCTTGGACCTCTTGATGAAGCCTCTCTTCTCTTTTTAAGAAGAGATTTTTTAACTACATGAGCAGTTAGGGTTTTCTTCCTCTCTTGAAATTCCTGTACAAGTTTCTTCTTGAAGAATTCCCTTTAATTAATGCTTCATTAATTCCTCATGAATGAATTCACATCATTAATACAAGTACATTTAAAGTGGGCCCCTCTCCTTCCTTTTTTAATAAAAGTTTTAATTAAACATTTTTTTTTGAAATTTAATTAATTTTCCACTAAAAGAGGACGACTATAATTTAATTTTCTAGAAGTGAAAATCAACTTTTTTTTCTAAGTAAAACACTTTTGATGTGCTCTTCATCGTCTCACATTTCCAATGATATGCAATTTTCCAAAATCCGTCGTCTGGATCTCAAGATATGAGCTCGTGAAGTTGAGTTGTCACGCAGACCCATTAAAAAATGCAGCTGACTGATATTTTAATTTTTGAGAAAAATGTATCAATCTTCAGCACTTGAAACCTATACCACCATATTTTACGTCAAAATTCCTTTCCAATGGTATAAATGTTTCTGCAAACGGAGGTCAAGAGCTCAAGATATAGCCTTTGCAAGATCGTGACTCAACCACCGTCGATCAAGTTAGCTTGGTAAGTGTGGACCCTTGATTTAATTTCCACCTCCTTTGTTGAATTTCAACTTTTCTTCATTATTCTTATCCCACATGTATGAGAATAAAAAGGTCTTATTGGTATATAATGTTAAGTGTAACATACACTTGACAAGAAATAAAGAAGAGAGGAGACTATGGAGCTTAGAGGATTCGACCCTTGGAAAATCATTGAATATAATAATATTTTTTCATGCCGAGTCAATCACAGATATGCCCAATCAACAATGATGAGTGACCCAACCAAATGTTGCGACGTGTCATCACTCAGTGGACCACCAATCTGCCAATAAGAATCTGCCATATGTCATCCAATAAATCATGCCATGTGTCATTTTTTTGTATACTGCCATGTGTCTCCATTAATTAGTTGTCATGCAACACCATCCATTTAACTGCCATGTGTCACTTGGAGATGTTCCTCATAGAACTTAGGAAAATAAAAATATTATTAAAATAATGTGGTGGTTTACGTGAATGCAGAGGTAGGTGAGGAAATCATCACGGACCCGTGGTAACTCATATATATGGATAAGTGTTGGAGGAGTTACATAGTAAAAAGTAGTAAAAAGAACG
>ML781381.1:294612-320434 GCA_009831015.1 Picea engelmannii | reverse complement strand
TGCTGGATATTTTACTGTTATTCTTCCATTTCTAGCATTTCATTTCTATTCTGCATATTTTATATATCTGGTATCTTGCAAATGGATCCAAATCATAGATTACAAACATATGCAGAAGATGCCATGAACATGGCCACCTGATCAGATAATGCCCTCTTAATAAATAACAGGAAGTGGAAAACCCAAAACCATAGCAGGATGAGGATGGGTTTATAAAACCAATCCCTAGAAGAAGAACAAACAAAAAACATAGTAGAACCCCAGCAGGTAATAACCCAGAGACCCGGAATAAAATGAAAGGATGAGACAAAACCAATAAAGGGGAAGAAAATGAAAAGGATTCGGAAAAATCTCAAGAAGTCGGAGAACAAGCAACAAACGAGCCCATCGATCAGCCAAGTAACAAGAAGGAGCATGGGATTTTCGCAACCCCGATGGATGGAGAAATCAGAGACGAAAACACCCCCATGCAAGAAGCAGAGGGAGATGAAAAAATGACCCCAAGTGAAGTAGGCACAGAAGATCCTGATCTCAGAGACCTGGTGGAAAGGGAAGGGATAGATCTCTCGAACATACTAGAGCAATGGAAAAGACAGGGAGTAGACAACGTACCAACAGAGCAACTTGACCGCAATCAGTACATGTTTCTCCTAAGGGATGAAGCCAAAGATAGAGGCCTAAAGCGCACACACGGGGAGATTGGACACATAGGAGTCAAAGCCAGCGAGGGACAATCACAACTCTCACCCAAGCAGACGTGGAGGGAAAAAGGCAGGAAATAAAATAGCGTAGCCCTACAGGATCTTGGAGCGCTACTGATAAACTCGGGTAAGATCAAGAAAATATTCCCCAACTCACCCCCACATGTTTAAATGAAGGTTATAACTTGGAATATACGAGGCCTAAATAGCCCGAGAAAGCAAAGAATCCTTAGAAATAGACTAAAGAAGGAGCAACCAGATCTTTGTTTTATTTAAGAGATAAAATGAAATACAGACAGAATGGAGGCAATCAGTAACCAAAAATGGTGCAAGTACAATATGGTGGCTATTGGAGGCCACCAAATGGTAGGAGGTATTCTCACCTTATGGAACCCACAAGTACTGAGCCTAATAGCAGCCGAAGCAACCAGGCACACCCTTACGGTTCGCATGCAAATCATTGGAACACAGAGGTGATTCTATGCACTAATGTGTATGGGCCCTAGGTGTTAGAGGAAAAGAGAGGAATGATACGAGACTTAGAAGATCTTAAAACCTGATCCAACAACCTCCCATGGATCTTGGCAGGGAAATTCAACATCATCACGTCACTTACGGAGAAAAAAGGAGGTACAAGAAGATTGGATAGGGATGCAGAAGAATTCTCAAAATTCATAGACATAGCGTAGGTGGTAGACCTCAAAACTAATAATGGCCAGTTCACCTGGAACAATAAACGGATGAAACAATATCAGGTAGCAACAAGACTTGACAGATTCCTTGTATCTGAGTTAATCATTATGTAGGGGCTAACCTTAGATTGCAACATCCTCCCCTGGGGGAGATCTGATCACTAGCCAGTACAACTGGAAGTAGCCTTCCAAACCACACCAAAGAACAGACCCTTCAGATTTGAGAAATTCTAGATTGAACACCTGACTTTCAAGGAAAGAATCAAACAATGGTGGTGGGAGGAGTTACCAGAGCAAGGGACAAGGATGTTCAAACTCTATAAGAAACTAAAGTATATCAAATATAGGCTCAAGGAGTGGAACAAGGACACTTTGGGGAATATAAACCAAGAGAAAAACAACATAGAAGAAAAAATAAAAAAAACTTCAGGAAACCTGCATTTCGGAGGGTTATACGGAGGAAATGAAAAAGGAATAGATCCAGATGAACTAGGAATGGGAAGCTTGATGATGGAAAGAAGAAACACTTTGGCGACAAAAGTCTTGTATCAGATGGCTAAAGGAAGGAGAAAGGAACACCAAATTTTTTCATAGAACAACCATGGCCAGAAGAGCCCATAACAAAATCCTGAAGATTAAGGACCAGGATGGAATAGAGTGAGAGTCACACAAGGAGATCGAAACTACTCTAGTAAACCAATTCCACAGGATAGCCCAGGAACCCAACCAAGACAGAACGGAGGCCATACAAAGGATAATCCATCATATCCCTCACCTGGTCATCGAGCAACAAAATAATAACCTGAACAAACCCATTGCGGAGGAGGAAATTGACCAAGTACTCCAAGAAATGCCCAATGGGAAAGCCCCAGGTCTAGATGGCTTCACAGTGAAATTTTTCAAAGCCTGCTAGGAAATTGTCAAACATGATGTTTATAGGGTAGTGGAAGACTCTAGAAGGTTAGCCTCCATTCTAAAAGTGCTAATTGCTACAATGATTACACTAATCCCCATAGAAAATGAAGCCAAAACCCTTGATCGTTACAGACCTATAGCGTCGTGCAATGTGGTTTATAAGATAATATCCACAGTTATAGCAAATAGATTGAAACCCCTCCTACCCACATTGGTCTCACAAGAACAGGTGGGTTTCGTGGAAGGAAGACAAATAATGGACAATATCATCCATGCCCATGAGCTTATCCACACCTTGAAACTTCAAAAGAGAGGGGAATGATAATATAACTGGACCTAGCAAAAGCCTATGACAAAATTAGTTGGCACTATATGGTCAAGACTTTGGAAGCCTTCGGTTTCACCCAACACTGGATCAACTGGATAGTCAGACTAGTATCCACAACAAGCTACTCACTACTAATAAATGGATCCCCTGCAAAACCATTATGGCCCATGAGAGGCATCAGACAAGAAGACTCGTTGTCCCCCTTCCTTTTCATTCTGATGATGGATGGTCTCAGTCAAAGCATAAAAAGCGCAACTGCAACAGGTGAAATAACATGTATCAATCCTTTCGAAAATTTCCCTACTTCCACACACCAAAAATTCTTGGATGACACCTTACTTCATGGCATACCCACGGTTAAGGAATAAAAAGCCTACAAACAATCCTAGAAGAGTTTGGGGAAGCCTCCGGTGCAGAGATCAACCATTCCAAATCAATGATCTTCTTCTTCAATACCAACCCTGCAATCCAAAGGAATTTGTCCAACAATTTGGGCTTTAAGCGCAAAGCACTCCCAACTAAGTACTTGGGCATTCCCCTGACAGACAAAGCCTACAAAATGTCAACCTGGAGAGGAATGATCAACAAATTATAGGAGCGGGTGAGAAACTGGATGTACAGATCCCTCAACCTAGCCGGAAGACTGATTTTGACCAAGTCTGTTTTGCAATCAATTCCAACCTTTATGATTTCCATTTTCCCAACCCCCAAGGGGATACTACAAAAAATAAGAACCATCCAGAGGGACTTCTTGTGGCGAGGAGAGGAAATAAGGAAAACATGGGCCCTGGTGGCTTGGGAGAAGGTATGTAAACCAAAAAGCAAAGGAGGTATGGGGCTACAAGACCCACAAGTGGCAAATGACGCCTACGAGGCGAAGCTCTGGTGGCACTGGGTCAAAAAAACTACTACACCATGGGAACCTATGGAAGGAAAATTATGCCCCGGACATAAGCGACCAAGAAAAAATCCGCGTCAGAGGCACCAGGGAAGGTTCAACCATCTGGAACCTAGCCTGGCGCAACAAAGCCTGGATTCAGACACACAACTTTTGGGAAGTAAGAAATGGCAGAAAAACCAAATTCTGGGAGGACACCTAGCAACATGAATCTAGAATGTAGAAACCAGACAGAGAGGAACTCCAACAGGAGTTGATCGCGCAAGGTAAAACTAGAGTCTACCATTACTGGAAACAAAAAATAGATCGCAACAAATGGAGAATCTGGAACACGCTCAACCCACAAAATAGAGCCCAAACCGCAACAATAGTAAAAGAGGCGGAGGAGGAATTGGGGAGACGAAAAATTGCAGTCATGAAAGGAAATGACCAGCTGAGATGGTGACAAAAAGACGGTGGGGAATTCAATCTAAAAGAATTTTGCCACTATATCGCAGACCATGACCAAGAGGACCCGACGCAACAATGGGACAAGCTTTGGAACAACCCCCATTGGCCAAAAATAAAAATTTTCCAATGGTTAATACTCCACAACTGAATTCTAACTTGGGAAAACCTAAGGAAAAGAGGTTTCATAGGTCCTTCCAGATGTCACCTTTGTCAAGCCAAGGAAGAAATAACGAATCATCTCCTTGACGAATGCACCTACACAGCAGAAATCTGGGACTAGGCGGCAGGTATCTTCTGACAGTCAAATCAGATCTGAGGTAACATCTCTACAACCATCAATATGTGGAAAGAGAACTACAGTGAAAACGAAGAGGTGAATCTTTGTTGGACCCTCATCTCGAGAATGATCATATGGGCAATATGGAAGGAAAGGAACTAGCGCATCTTCAGGAACCAAAGTTGGTCGGAAGGGAAGATCAAGGAAACAATAATATCCATGACAACAGAAATGGTACAGAGCCGCAACTGCCAAACAAGAAGAGTGCAACTCACAGAGAAGGACACCCGAATCCTAGAAGCCTTCCACCTGAAAGACGGACGCAACCCCATTCAGGTAAGACGACCACCGCAACTCCAAGTAGGTGAGCGCAACTGGAAACCACCACAGCAGGCTCCCTCAAGCTGAATTTCGTCAGGGAGTCGAAAGGTAACCCAGGATGGATAGGAATGGGAGGAGTAATCAGGGACAACAAAGGAAATATCATCTGGTTGTACGCTGGGAGTCTAGGAAACTCAACCAACAATGCTACGGAATTCGGATCGCTGGAGACCGGCCTCGAGATTCTAAGTCGGGAAGGGATGACAAACGCCATAGTGGAAGGAGATTCCACACTAGCTATCAACACAGTAAGGAGACTCCAAAACGGTACCAGAGTGGAAAAAATTTAGAGGCACTGGCGCTTGGCACAATCCCTGCAAAAAATTTAGGAGCACTTGCAGACGGGGATCACAGTGGAGTTGTGTTGGGTACGGAGGTCAGCAAACAGACTGGCGGACAGAATCGCTAACGAGGGGGTCGACAAGGAAGGACCAGAACTAGACACTATCTGGAGTAACATCCCGAATGGTCAGTTTCGAACAGACTGCACCCAAAGAGTGGAAAAAGACTGTGACAACAGCCAAAGTACGAACGACCACATCGAGGATGGAGGCGTAGAAATAACTGAAGGCCACATAGGATCTAGGAAGAATCCGATAGCCCACCTCTCAAACATGAGTTACAATGTAGATCCAGGTCACACAATAAGAGGAGGTACGACACCACAATCATGTCAATAGGAAGAAGTATAGGGGTTGTCCGTGGGAAAGCAGTAAATATAATCAGTAGGTGGCAAAGGACGAAGGACAAAAGGGTTTTCCATGGTTGAGTATGGGTACACCTCACCCAAGTACAGATACGGGGAGTGGTAATAATTGTCGTACAACGTGCAGGGAAAAGGATTGACGCCAGGGCTCCCAAGAGCACACACTCCAAAACAGTGGAAAAGGACCAGAAGGTACACCTTTATGAGTGGACCATTATTGCCAGGATGAGCCCACAACCGGGGAAATCCCATAAAAGAAGAAACGCCAGGAATAGCCATAGACCAGAGAAAAGAAATTATAGAGCCCGTCTTACTTACCAGGAAGGGGCGAAGAGGAACAATAGAAGAACCCAAGACAAAAACCACCACAAACAATCTGAGATGGTAAGAATGAAGAAATCCCATAGTAAGATAGGCCCCCAAGGGAAAGAACCTCTGACAAACACCCGGAGGATTACAAGGATGGAGCAAGCGGCCAGAGAAGCCAAGGGTACCTTTCTCACGCAGGTCGATCCAAAGGGAAAAGCGATCATCAAAAGGTGGGAGAGAGAAATCAACACCACACGCAAGGGAAAAGCTTGGGTAGAACTAATTCAAGAAGCAGATGGGATAAGGGACCCAGGGGCTACACAGCCTAGAACAACTCTCTACCACAAAATAGTGGAGGAGGCCTAGCGAACAAAAATGTTGATAAACAAGATGAACACCGACCGGAGAGAGACCAGCAGGGAGGCTATCAGGGACCACAAGAAGGTGCTCAAATAAATCCGGAGTCACCTCAGCAACCTGGAGGCCAGTGCAAACAGACTAGCAGAGGACCAGAGAAGCCAAAAGGAAAAAATGGAATGCATGGCAGGCCAATTCCACCTTTACCTACGCTATGTCTGCCACATGGACATCACTCCAGCAGACTGGAGTGGAACACAAGCTTGTATCAGAAGGGCACACACAGTGGAGCAGAGGAAGGAGAACGAGGCAGGAAATGATGACGACACAAGACATCCCATCATCCTGGACTAGCGCAATTTCATCCCCTGGTCAAGTTGTATTCAGTGTAGGAGCTACCCTTGTTTTATGGTTATGTTTTTTGTATATGTTATGGTTTAGTCTTTCAAACTGCTTTCCGGGGGACTGGGCCGGTTTCCCATGGTGGTAGCCCAGCCCTCCCCCTGCGATCTTAGACAACGCAACTCCGGGAGCCCTAATCTGGTTTCCTTTTTGGCAGATCAAGGGATCCCCCTTTTCTTTTTTGTATCATAAATTCTTTCAATAATACAGGATTTCACACTCACTTACAAAAGAAAAAAAAGTTTATTGAGCTTGTAGAAATTATGTATAAAGGATCTCTCTAACTACGCCTAGTCCACTAACATAATCAACAATTTCAAAAGTATAATTAACTCAATCAAATATCTAACCATGCCTAGTCCACTAACATATTCAAGGAAATGGAGGCTATATTTATACACAACTAACCTTCTAGAGGCATACACTAAAATATAATAAAATATCGTGGGATTATGTAATTAAGTTCCTAAAATACTTCCATGAGACTACATAAGAGGACCATTACGGGGCAATAATGATTACAATTCCTTAAATCTTGCATTAATTCTTACATCAAAAACTACTACAACACATGTTAGCACTCCCCATTAATATTGACTAGGGACACAATACAAAATACATCAAGAAGAAGACAATGAAGGTGAAATTACGTCACATCGCACCTTAATATCAAATTCCATCATCATGAGAATAGATCTCAATTTTACAAATTTTATCTTTGCCAAAACATTTTGTGAAGATTTATGTTACTTATTATTTACGTCTATAAAACTTTAACTCAATAATGTCATCTTGCAAAATATCTTTGAAGCAATGAACATCTATCTCCACATACTTAGTTTGCACATGGAAAATTAGATTCTTTATGAGTTAAATTGTACTTTAGTTGTTGTATATGATATTTCAACTTTCCTTTGAGCAAGCCAAGACATTCCTTATCCATACTATGTCCTTCCCTATTTGCTTTGTTTCTCCATGTTTAATGTGAATAATACAATGGTATAGCATAGGATCAAGATCAACTTTCTTTTAAGAAAAAATCGTTTCTAACTTATTTATTTTCTCAAATAAATTATATTTTGATTGCTATAGAAAAATGCGAAATTGCATTTTCATTCCATGAAAATAATGAAATAGACCAAATTAGACACATCGAATATTTTTTTCAAACCTGTTTTCACAGCTTTTATCATATTATTATTGCATGTAATTGAAAAACATCCACATACAAGATTAAAATCAATGCTTAATCTTTTTATTTCTCGATTTACACATTTTTGAAATCAATTTTCAAAAAATGCTTATCAATAATGAAATGATTAAAGTCTTTGATTCAATAATATAAAAATTTATTCAATAAAAAGTTTATATTTGATTTATATATTTTTGAAATCAATTGTAAAAAATGTTTATCAATTTAATTATTAATAATTAAATAATTAAAATTTTTGATTGAATCATATAAAAATTTCTACAATTTGCAAACATATTTATGATTGAATCATATAAAAATTTCTTCAATAAAAAGTTTATATTTGATTTATATATTTTTGAAATCAATTGTAAAAAATGTTTATCAATTTAATTATTAATAATTAAATAATTAAATTTTTTGATTGAATCATATAAAAATTTCTACAATTTGCAAACATATTTATGATTTTTATAATCATAAAAATTTGTAAAAATATTTATGATGTATATACATGTTTATGATTTTTCTAATCATATTTATAATTTATAATTTATTATTATTTATTTTTATTAAAATAAGAAATTATGGGTGTTTTCTTATGCCATTTAGTTGACTAGGTAAAGTGAACCTTATCTATAAATAAAAGAGATATGGTTAAGTAAAGTATGCTTAAATGATTAATAGTAGCATTAGATGATTGTAATACTTGGATTGTGATTGAGATAATTATTCATATATTTTTTGAAGTAGTTTTTTTATTATTATTATTAAATAGTTTTTCCAATTTATTTTTCTTAGTATATTATTTTGTTGGTATTGTAAGTACTAATAATCTCTAGATAAATATTAAATATATAAGAAAGTTTTGACCAAGTTTCTTAAGATATGAATATTAATTGAAAACATAAATTCACTGTATCAAAATTCAGGAATAAACTATGATTTGCATGAGCTATTGACTTAACAACTTCGTTATGTTTTTAAAGTAGTAGTAATAATAGTACTAAAGTGGTAGTAATAATAGTAGGGGATAGACTTTAGTGAGTTGTCTTCTCTTTATTCTTTTTAATTAGCTAAATAATACAAGTATGGCAAATGAAGTATGAATAAAGTTCCTTAAATGAGTTAGTATGTAAAATAACAATATATCTTTTTAAATGAGTTAGTATGTAAAATAACAAGACATATCTTGTTATACCTCATTTTTGTTGATGAAAAGTTAATTGATGGAATAATACATTGCTTTTTATGTTTTAGTTAATATTTTGTTGTAATATGATGATTTTGTGATAGATTTGAAGTATCTTTATAAGTCTAACTCTCTCTTTCATTTTATTTTGAGTAATATTTTGATAATGGATTGAGTAGTGCTAGGAAGGATGTGGAAGACACTTTTATGTTTGGGTGGTCCATAGATAGATATCTATTAAGGTTAGGTTAGTCTCTTGTAAATGCTTTTTGAAAAAAGAGTTATTAATACTGGAGTGTAAAATGAGGATGATAACATGATATTCAATATAATTATTTAAATATATATATATATATATATATTTTTAAAAATACTAAACTTAGATATAGATTATTATTTTTAGAAAAACTATTAATAATAGTTGATTGTCATTATTAGTTGTGAAGGTAAAATTTACGAATAAATAGGTTGAGGCAATTAATAAATAATTGATATATGAATAATCATTATAAATTGTATATTAGTCAATTGGGTCTAACTCAGGTGGTTGGAAGGATTGGTTGCTTATATCTTCATTATATAATATATATATTATTACTTATATATTTGTTATTAATTATTTATAAAATTATTTCAAAATTTAAATAAATGTCATTAAACATACAACTAAGAAAATATTGGCATCCACTATGTCATCTCCCTTTAAAAATTATTCATGATTTTGGAAAGAATTTGTTGAACCA
Organism: Picea engelmannii; assembly: GCA_009831015.1. Lineage (NCBI taxonomy): Eukaryota > Viridiplantae > Streptophyta > Pinopsida > Pinales > Pinaceae > Picea > Picea engelmannii. Next base: position 310,891 of record ML781381.1, on the reverse strand, counting down.
AAGGATCATGTCCAAATAACAAACCTTATGAACATAATGGCTCAATATCTTAATTTCAATGTAGAATATATAGAATGCACCATATCATTAGGAAAATCTGCATATTTAGAACGAATGCACACTAAGATGGAGAAAAATGCCCATATTAATACTAGAATTTATATTACTTAAAAATATATACAAATTAATACAAAAAAAAATATGAAAATTAATCCATATTGAGATGGAGTGATAAATAATATGCATGTGGTGTCAACATATGCATATTGTGACCACCATCATAACAATACAAATATTATCAATTGCATGCTCCCACATAGAAGAAAGACTGAGCAAGTATTTAAAACCCAATCCATCCTTAGTAACAATTTTGTAATACATTATATGATAAGGAAATTGACAACTTGCAAGATTTGTAAGAATAGATGAAAAAGAAATAATGTAATTTTAATAAACGTGTGTCAATGGTGAGCATGAATCTATGAATATAGGGATTATTGATGAGGATTGGACTCCTTCCATAAGGATTTGGCTCCTTCCCTATCCAATTCTCATGGAACATCTTTGACATCATATGGATTGTTTCTCTTAACTCTTCAACAAGAGCTTCAAAGGGTAGTGCACGCATGCTTTCTATCAAATCCTTGCTTGGAATTTCAACGTTCTTTTTAGATGGAGTCATTGATATAGGTTGATCTCTTGAGACATAATTCTCTTTTTTGAGAAAAATCCTCAAAAAGAGGATGAAAACAAGTGATTAGAGTTAGATTTTTCAATCAGTAAAAAGAAATTCACAAATAAAATAGAGGAAAGAAAACCAATTGTGAGTTGTCACTAACCATATATTGATCAAAAAGTAGCACTCTACTTGGTATTAGATATGTGTCACTTTATTAATAAGGGTAATTTTGAATATCCAATTTTCATGAAGGATTTGGCTCCTTCCCTATCCACTTCTCATGGAGCATCTTTGACATCATATGGATTGTTTTCTCTTAACTCTTCAAGAGGGTAGTGCACACATGCTTTCTATCAAATCCTTGCTTGGAATTTCAACGTTCTTTTTAGATGGAGTTATTGATATAGGTTGATATCTTGAGACATAATTCTCTTTTTTGATAAAAATCCTCAGAAAGAGGACGAAAACAAGTGATTAGAGTTAGATTTTTCAATTAGTAAAAGAAAATTCACAAATAAAACAGAGGAAAGAAAACCAATTGTGAGTTGTCACTAACCATATATTGATCAAAAAGTAGCACTCTACTTGGTATTAGATATGTGTCACTTTATTAATAAGGGTAATTTTGAATATTTTAAGTGTGTGTGAGATCTTATATAAAGAAAATATTTCAAATGAAACCTTATGCTCATGTTCCAATAAACCTCACCAACATTCAAGAAAACATACTAAACCAATAAGAAAACATTGAAAACCCTACTGATAATTCAAGGATAGCGAAGTGGACATAGGAGAAGGTAACCTTACTATCAACATGAATGAGAATGCCCTCATTATTCTTCCATGTGTTTGCTTCATTCAAAACCCTTGAATGTTCAACTTCAACATCATGCTTATCATTTGCTTCAATGCCGTCATTGCATGCAACAACAAGTTTACAAGACAATATCACAAATGTATTATGCCTTCATAATTCTAGGTTTAAGTATAAATTTCCTAAATTAATGAAAAAAACATCCTTGTTATGGAGACAAAATCCACCAGATTAGTGACTCCACTATTGTTACATATTTTCTTACACCATCTTCGACACAATTCTTTGTTTTCTTCCAATGCTAAGAAGCATTTATCGTCACTATTGAAACTAAGGGTAAAAAATTATATTTGTTAGAAATTAATGAATGATGTAAAGAAACTTACTAGAAACTATCTTTGCACAAGGTCCATGTTACTCTATCATTGCCAAATTAGCAATTCCACGTGACATTGTATTGTTGTTGAAAGTGCAACACTATCATTTGCAATATTATCAGCATGTTTAAAAAAAAGTCTCCCACTTCCTTTTTACTTCAGACATTGCAACTTCAATATTTGATATATTTTGTTGAATGAAATCCTTGTCCTAGATGGATATTCGCTCAAATTGGAAAGTGTCGTGTTTACATGTTTCATAGTGACAAATTACAATGACAACATCCATTATGAAAAAAAATCCATCAAATAAGTGGTTGTGGATCCCATATATTTCATTAACTTGATAGCCACTCTCCTTGACCATGCCCTGAGACTTACCAAGTTTCATGAGACCAATTAGACCTATACTAGACTCAACAAGTTTGAGACTAAATTCATTGGGGTAGTACACCTCATAACAAACCATAACTCTAAGTCTATCTCAAATTAGTTCTCCATCCTATGATGGTGATACTATGCACCTTTTTTAGGGGATTATTGCCTCTTCATGAATGGAAGGCCCTTGTGTTCAAGTGTGTCTCGACATTATTCTCCTTGGTGCATAATTTTACCTTACATGAATAACCCTTAGTCTCATCTTTGTATTCCTATACATACCCTTTTTTGGCAAAGGCTCCTCATTTTGGGGCCAAGCTTCCTCCTCCTCATTTTTCCCATCCTTCACCTCACCCCTTGATCTATTTTTTGAAAATATTTTCTATGATTGTAAATTCCAAAATTCCTTATATTGATTTTAGTTCTAAATCCCCTATTGATTATATGATATATATCCATCCTACTCTTGGCAAGCTTCATGTATTCATGGAGTATTTTGATTATTTTCACATCATTATGGAGTTTATCCCTTCATTTTGATCTCACTTTCTTTGAATGAGGAGAGATTTATCATCCTTTCACCTACCTTGATTAGCTTGAGAAAATATATCCTATTTTATCTCCTAGTCTCTCATGGCCTCATTTCCTCCTTTCCTTAATCTTGTCCTTATAATGCTTAGGGTAGATCTGGACTACGTCCCTATATTTTCATTGGAATCTTGAGATATCTATAATAGCTTCATAAGGTTTCCATATTCTAATATGGATTCACCAAGATGAATGAATTCTCAACCCGGACTGGGACCTTTTAGGGGCTATCTTGGGCCTTATGGCATTGGTATTAACCATCTCCTGCCTTGGAAACACTCATTTTTTTCTTTCACTTTTCCTTATCTCTTTCATCTTCTTTTCCCCTCTAATTTGCTTGAGGAAGTCCCCTCCCTTGCTTTTCCCTTTTATCTCTCCCTATTTTAGCCTTGTCCTCTCCTTTTGGTCTTCTCTTCCTTTTGTTTCTTCACATGTGATTGGTTTCCCACTAAATAATTTTATTAGGTAGGGATTGACTTGAGATTATTTTATCCTAGTTGTTGTGGCTCATTTTTTACTAAGAGTTGGTATAGAGCAAAGGTCGAAAAAGATGAAACCACAAAATTCTGAGTATGTGGTGACATAGAAGCCTAATTATTAGAGCTAAGGATTCATCTCATATATCCTTCATGCCTAATTTTATAAACACTCTATGCTTGTCTCTAAAGACACAGACTCTTTTATAATGTATCTGTATGAGTAGGTTACAACTAGCAGACTCCATTGTATATTATACAATCTTATATAATCACTCTAGTTGCATATATATATGAGGCCTATAGTATACTTAGAGAGGTTTGAGAGATTCAAGAGGTTGTTTTTCTTGTTATGAAGTCTCAAGTATCACTTTGCGTACAAGTGATATAATTTCATGCATGATATTAATACAATGGATAATTTTCCTACTTATGTGTTGGTATTGGTCTTGTATGTAGATGGCATCTATGTGTTTGTCATTTAACTAGATGTTGTTAGTTCTAATTCCTGGAATGAATCCAAATGAATACCTAAGGAGTGCAAATCCCACTAAATATTTAACATTATGAGAATTACTTAATGGAAACTATAATGCATTCCTCAATTCAAACCTCCTTCCTCTTGGAAGGTTGAATATGTCAGTGCACTAGACTATATTGGACCATTGTTGGACACATTTTTCATGGACCTCGGGTCTGGCAGAGAGTCAGCAACATGATTCCTTTGTTGGGACATTAAATTATGTGGAGTAATAGAGATGTGAGGGAGGCCAAAGAAGGCTGAAATTCAATATTGGCTCAAAAGGAAGATACATGAATTTTCCTGCTAGGAAAGTTTGTACATGGGTGAGGATGTAGCAAGATTTAAAGAGAAATACTTATTTGAGTGCTTGCATGAAATATTTTGGGAAGATTTTCGAATGAATTTTAATGAACGGTTAGAAATGCTTGCAAATAAATAATGGAATTGGCATTCACTGTTCAAAGTTGAGTGAACTACCAAAAATTTACTAAAGATCCAATGGTACGACCACAAGTTTACTAAAGAAATTGATTTCTGGTATGGAGGTGTAGTAGAAATTTATGTTGTGGATTTGAAGTATAATGTCAACAATGTTTCACCAAGGCGCTTGAATTATTTAAGAAACGACCACATAGAATATTGATAAAAGAAATACAAGTGTGGATAAAGATGTTGATGGTGGAATAGTGTATGTTTCTTATCCCTAAGAAGATGGAAGCATGATCCCTTCATTGGGGGGTGGAATTGTAGGAGGACTTGAAGGTATATTTAGTGTCATAAGCTTATCATAGGGATGGTGATGATAAAGGCATTGGAATATAAAAGAGAATGATAGAAGGGAAAACAAAGGTGTGTAGAGATTACAAAATATTGGTGGCAACAAGAAATGGAAAAAGATCTTCACTGGGAAAGAGTTGTTGATGAAAGGTGATGGTTTTGAATTGCATCTGGAGTGTGAGATGGTGTAGAGGATGAGAGGAGAAATTGAAGGAACTTTGGTCAACCCCCAAATGTAAAGATCAAGAAAGTGTGTTATTGAGAAAAGAACAAGAGTTCATAGAGGAAATAACTTTGAAAGAAATGAGGTGGCAACTACATGATGGTGTAGGACACATAGACACTTTGACCATAGGTGTAGAGATGTTACTCATGTTGGACAGTTGGTTTTCATTGATTTCAACCTTTGGACAGTGATGTTGGATATTTATTTCAACCCTTAGAGATTGATGTCAACCTTTGGAAAAGTCCAGTAGCGAATTTCGGTAGCACGAAGGTATGGGTAAGGGACCCGAGTTTGTTTGAGGTATAAAGGCATGAAGATCGGTGAATATGCAAGTAATACTATCATGGATGGATAGTACACGTCACGATGTTTCTATTGATATGGGGTACGTCACATAGTTCCTCACAGTTAGGGAGATATGGCCTTGAGAAGTTGGAGAACCCCTTAGAGTAATCTAGAAGCCCCTAGAAGGTCAACAAGAAGTCAAAGCTTCTAGCAAGTCATAAAGAAGATTCCCTAGTCAAAGTGGTTGTGCAAGAAATAAATTAAATAATAAATTGATTGCAACAAGAAGTTAGTTAAGGGAAAATAAGTTATGATTTGACTAATTAAGGAATTGTTAGTTGCAACAAGATAGTGGTTGAAAAGAGAAATTATTTAAATAATAAAGTGGTCAAAGTGGTTGCAAAGAGAAATTATTTAAATAATAAAGTGGTTGCAACAAGAAATTAGCTAAGGGTAAAGAAGTTATGATTTGACTGATTAAGGAATTGTTAGTTGCAACAAAAAAGTGGTTATCCCTAAAAGGTGGAAAAGGGGGTAAAATAGTTACAAGAAAACTTCTAGAGGAAGGCACTTGGAAAAGTATAAATAAGAGAGAAAGGGACCCCTATTAGCACCTACCTACCAATTGAACATTGTTGAATATCTATTTTGTGAAAGGTTATTTGTAGGTATACATTGACAAATCTAAGAAATCATAGATCTGAGGAAGTAAAGGTCTAAAGGAAAGAAAGTTTTGTAGCTGCAGAGAAAGTGAATGAAACAGGGTTTCAGAGGTTATCTGCGAGCCACAGGCACAAAGAAGCACGGACATCCGTGGGCCATAGTGGAGGAAAGCGCAAATACATGCGAGTTGTAGAAAGGGAAAGTGTGGATCTATGGAAAGGGCGAGGAAGAATATATGTGTACCAGGTTGTAGGATCTAAGGAGAGACTGCAGGTCTATTGGTCTGAGATCTGAAGCATCAGGTCAGTTACAGAGTGTAAAGGTATGTATATATTTTTATGAGGTTATAGCTTAGTGATGTTGAGGAACAAGTTTGAGGCATGACTTTGTGAGGTTTGGTTTATGCCCTCTGGGATGTATGGTATATTTTTTAGAAGTATGATTTGAGGCAGATCTGTTGAGGCAGATTGTTGGTGCATTTAGCTTGGTCTTATTGGAATATCTTGTGGTGCATTGTGAGAGGAATTTGTTACTAGTCTTGGTATATGATTGAATTATGAGTGGTACATGTTTGAGGCTATATAACAATGAAGTTCTGGCACATGGTTTGATGTAAGGGTTTATGGTTTTCATTTTATGAATGGTATGTTGTATTGCTAGAGGCCCTTTGTTGGTTAGCTTGGTGTATGTTCTTGTGCATGGCTGATGCACTTGTTGTGGTATAGTTTTGTACTTGGATGTGATTGGTACATGCTTTGTAGAGGCATGTGTGGGTGATGGTTGTGAGTTGTTATGAGTAGTTTTGTTTGATGCACATCCTGGTGATATTGTGCATATGGTTGAGAGTTGTTTTGGTGATTGGATCTTGTTTGGTTGATGAGATTATTGTTAAATATTGTTGGTACAGGTTGTTATAGTTTTTTGGTACAGGTTGACTTAACATGTTTTACAGTGATAGTTTGACAGAAGTAGAGATAATGACAGTGAGATTGGGTGAGTTTTTGGTATTCTGCGAGTTACAGTGATAATAGACGCAAACATCCACGAGTTGCATTTAAGAAGGGCGTGGATACCCCCGTGTTGCAGTATAGACAAGTCGCATATCTGAAGGAAATAATTGAAGAAGGTTGGTATAGGTTGTGATAGAGTATTGGTACAGGTTGATAGTGGCAGAGTATTGATACAGGTTGATAGTGACAGAGTGACAGGTTGTCTATATTTGGCATTTATATTTCAGGGTGGTTGGATGGGGCAAGGAAAGGGGGTTGTATCCTCCTTCTGGTTGGTGCCGAAGAATCAGGGAGTTGGAGCTTCCTTCAAGTTGGAGCCTAATAACTACATGGTTATAGCCACCTTCCAGTTGTAGCTGAAAAAACTAGGGGGTTGTATCCTCCTTTTGGTTGGAGCCATAGAATTAGGGAGTTGGAGATTCCTTCAGATTGGAGCCTGAGAAACTAGGGGGTTGGAGCCTCCTTCTAGTTGGAGCCAGAGAAATGGAATTAGTTGGTGCTTCCTTGAATGTAATTCTTGACATATAAGAAAAGAATTTTGTGGTTTTCTCTCGCATTGGGTTTCCACGTAAATATTGGTGTATTGTGTATTGTGTGGATGTGTTCATTATTTTTTATTATGAATTGATGGATGTTAATGTTTATAGTACAATAATATATTGATGATGAACTGATGAACATGGTTGAATAATTTAAAGGAATATAAATTGTGGTTAAAAAGTGGTATAATTGCTCATTATTGATTCATCCCCCTCCCCCCTCTCAATAATCCAACAACTCAAGTCTGCTAACCTGTGCATTGTTACAAAAATTGTGGATGAGTGGTACCAAGAAGAGGCATTTGAGTTTGCATTGTTACAAAAATTGTGGATGAGTGGTACCAAGAAGAGGCATTTGAGTTTGCATCGTTTTGGTACTCTAACCATATAGATTTCCATATTGTCATGGAAGCAAACCAAAATGGTAGTGAAGATGGTCCATCTTTCATCCTACCCCCTATACCTTTTGAAATTTTTCAAAAACCTGTGACCATTTTTTTGAATAGCACAAGTGTGTGGTTGATTAGTAGTTCAAGTAGTCCCATGACAATTTATTTCAACAATACAAGTGTGACATCCCAAGGGATTCAAATTTTGTATTCAATATTTGCTAGTTTGAGAAGTGCCACCATAGGAGTAGTGTTGGTTATACAATAGCAAGAACCCCATAAATTTGTGTTGGTTAAAATTTATCAAAGAATGGTAATGAATCAATTGAATGAATCATCTATATTGTTCCATAGTAGGAGTGATAAAGATGCAAAGAAGCATTGATTCCTTTGAGTGATAAAGATGCAAAGAAGCATTGATTCCTTTGCAACACCCATTTGGAATGTGCATAGAACTCTAGATGCTACTCGATTAGTGAAATTCAAAACAACATTATGAGGAAAGGTGTTGCAATGGTACATGAAATGAAAATAGAATGCTTTGACATTGCATGCTATAACTCTAATCCAGTTAAAGGTAGACTTTTTGAAGGAGTTTTAGAAGCCAAATTCAAAGCAACAAAGCATGTGGAGTTAAAGGAAATCAAGCAGAAAGTGGGAGAGACTTTTTGGGAGTATGACCAATGGTTCTAAGATTTGATAAGATGATTGGGTTATAATATTTAGGAGTTGAAACACAAATAATGGTTTATCGAATGCCTGTTACCTCACCTCTACATGCCATTGTTGCAATATCATATGTTGAGATATGTTGGACCCTCATTTTGACCTTGTTTTGGGTAATAATTAGACACCCTTCCCTTTTGACCAAATTCTCTCTTTTTGTCAATTCCACATGATTCTTGCAAGATATCATTACTCTATAGAATTTCAAGTAATAATGTTGTCTTACATCATCATTTAATGTTATTTTTTTCCTTAGTAGTGTTAAAATCATTTTTCAAAATGTTGACAATTGCATGTTGCAAGAATCTATAGTTCTTGTAGTTGTCGTTGGTTTTCCTAGCAGTGCAGAGCTTATTCAAATTTAACCACTTGGAGGACGTTTCATATGTTCCAAGGATGCTCAAATACCTTCTGGATGACTGGGATATCCACCAGAGGTAGTAGGGGTGCTTATTCAATGCCTAGGTCAACACAGGGGATTAGCAAATATCAGTGAAGTTCCAGGATCGGGAAGTAGCGAAATATTAGGTTCATGAAAGCCATGATTTCATGCACAAGTGTCATGAAATAGTGGAGAAAATATCTTCTCAAATCTTTGTTCTATGTTAAGAGTTGCAACTAGAGACAAATATGTGTCTCAAGAAGTAATATAAGAACAAAGGATCCATAAGAAACTTCCACAAGAAGAAGTTCCAGAATTTTTTCTTAGTCATCCTTGCAAGCAGACAAAGGAGATCAAAGATCCATGGACAAAATTTGATGCAGAGCAGAAGTTGAAGCTTGAGATTGAGGAATTTCTTGCATGCTTGTCACCATATCCCTTGTGCATTCAAGAATGCAATGGGAAAATCTTAGAAGAACTTCATTGCATGACAAAGGAAGACATGCAAACCATTTCCAATGAACAAGAGAGCCAAGGGAACAATGACTACATTGAATCTTGGTTCCAAGCAATCAGCAGTCAGAAGTACCACTCAATTTTTCAACATTTCTTAGCACCATATTCACTTGAGCAGCTGGTCTCTCGTATCTTGGCATCTATTGAGGTCCATTTTACAAATTTGGATATGAGTTCACTTGATATCGTGTTGTGCAAATAGATGCATTAGAAGTATTCCTACACTTGAGAAGAGGTTTTCTTTTCCAAGTAGAGTAGGATAAGGTAGATTTTTTCTTTTATGAAAAGAAAGAAAAATAAAAATAAATGTCTAATTGTGAAACATTTTCTAAGGCGCAATCAAACAAGAATTTTGGTTGAAAAACATATTTTGGCTGGAAAAAATCAAATAAAAGCTATAGTTTTTTCAGTTTCACAGTAGTTACAAGATCTTCCAGACCTTTGTAACTTGTTCCATACTTTCAAAAAATTTAAGTTTAAAGATTGATTTCAATAAAATGGTATTATACCACAGAAATAATATCTACATATGAATCATCCCTCTACAGAAACAGTTACACAAGGCTTTGTTCCATCAATTGCATAATTATCCAGAGTTCAAGTTTACAAAGTTTTCAGACCTCAAGGATTTGGAAGATTCTAGTAGCAAACTTCAGAAAAGGATTTCAACGGAAGACTCCACTGGAAGATCACAGCCAAGAAGTCAAATCCAAGATTTAAGGCATGGTAACTTAGGTAAGCAGGAAAATAGATTTAATTTACATTGGCATTCAAATAATTAGGAATTTCTAAGCAACCTTAATTTACCATGCTTTGTGAATGAACTAAGACTCCCACTAATCCCATCACTACACTCTTGTGCATGATTACCATAACCTATCCTTTATCCCTTTGCATTAATTATGTATCTGATAAGACTAATTTTGTATCTTGTAATCATCATGATAAGCCATTAATCCTATACTTCCTCCTCCAATCGATGCATCTAGTCATCATTCCAACACCATTTCGCATGAAATGTTGATCTGAACATCATTTCGCGTGCATGGTGATATGATCACCCGTTTGAAATTTGAATTTATGACCATCACCATTTAATTGAACAATTTAGCACTTCATGCCATCTCCAATTTCCATTCTTGTACTTGAAAATATCGCATTTTCCCATCCCTTACCATTTTATGCTCAAGAATCCTAATTATAGTAGAATAAGGAAATTTGATTGGGATAACATTCTTCTTCCTATACCATATCCATTTTCTATTACATTTGATGGAGGAGCAATATTAAATGTCCCCTATTTTATTTGGAAGAGCTTGGCCGAGATGTTTGGCTCTGCTCAGAAACACTCAGAAAGTGTCGAGAACGGTCTGTATCATCATGGTTTGATGAAAATAATTTCCCTGGCCGAATTAGAAAAGAAACATTTAACATGTGGACAGTTCATGATCGAGAAAGGATTCCAAACCGAAACTACTACAAGAAGCTTTGAAACTTGTAAAGAAGACTTTGTTTCATATGTAGTTGAGGGTTCCAATTCATAGAAGGGTTCTAAAGAATCAAGGAAATGAATTTTTTCATCTTCTTCTGAAGCTCTAGCAACCAAAAGATGAATCACTCAAATTATGACAATCAAACTAGAAGAGAAATAGGATAACGTAGATTAGGAAGTTGAGAAAAGGAAAATCTAGGAAGCAATTTTTTACTAGCCACCAAGGAAGTCAAGGACAAGGTTCTCTAATATCCTTTCTCCAGAACCTACTTAGGCAAATGAAACACAATTGGATCCCTTTGAGTTGCATTCTCCTTAGGTAGAGACTCACCAGAATTTGTAGCTAAATAAAAAAATAACGGAGGTAAGATTTGACGTGTCTTCTTCTTTGTCAGCCTTGAAAGATAAGAAATTTAGAAGGTTAAAAAAACGAAACAAGCAATTAGAAGTTTTAGATGGGCATGTGAAATTTGAAAATGAAGTACTTAAATCCCAGAGTAAGAAGATAAGAGAAAGGAATGATGAATTAGAGGCACATCTTAAACTTCAGGAAAACAAGCAGGAAAATGGTACAAGAAAAATAAGAAGCTTAAGGTCCATAATTGACGATTGAAAATTAATCTCAAAATGCAGCAGCAAAAGACAATCCAAAATCTAATCTAGATATCCTTGTAGTTGTAACAAAAACTAAGCTCTCTTCTGAGCCAATGACTAAGTTTAATAATGATTGTGTTAGAACGGCTCAGCAATTTATCAATGAAATTTTAGATAACATAATAACCAACACTCTTGCCATAGCCGCTCTAAATCTTAATCTAGTCCAATGGAAAAGAAAGGAAGAATTATATGAATTGGGAATCGTCTACAAGGAATAGTATAGGTATAAATTTGGAACATGCAGGAGAAGTGGGTGGCTAGAAGTTGACAAATTGAAGCCTGGCTAGAAATTGACAGATGCTTGTGATACCATACAGTAGCAGATTTTGGTTATCTTTCCTACAATTGAGTAATATGCATCTTGGGCTGCCTGAGGAGTTTTGAGTTGGTTGCATGAGGACATGCAACATATTCAACATGGGGGAGATGTTGGGCCCTCAGTTTGACCTTGTTTCATCTACTAATTAGATTCTTTTTGCACAGACACCCTTCCATTTTTACCAAATTCTCTCTTTTTGTCAATTCCACATGATCTCACAGGATATCATTAATCCAGAGCATGTTAGGTAATAAGGTTGTCTTCCATCATCATTTCTTGTTATTTGTTTCCTTAGTAGTGTTAAAATCATTTTTCAGAATGTTGACAATTGTTTGTTGCAAGAATCTCTAGTTCTTGTAGTTGCCATTGGTTTTCCTAGTAGTGTGGAGCTTATTCAAATTTGACCACTTGGAGAAAATTTCAGATGTTCGAAGGATGCTCAGATACCTTTTGGGCGACCAAGATATCCACCAGAGGCAGCAGGGGCACTTGGTCAATGCACAGGTCAACCAAATCACACGAGTATAGGAATTTAGTAGGTGTTTCATTTCCTATTTTTCTGAGTGTACTTTAAATAGAATATATGTGATTCCATGTATCGTGACCATGGGGTATGATCTTATCCAATCCAGTTTTGAAATCTTCTTGTATTATTATAAATTTAAGCAAGAACATAGATATGGTGGTTGGTTAGCATTGGAAAAGAGCGAAAGAGCTAAGCCTTGATTTACTTTGTAATCTTTTTTCCTTTAATAAAATATATGCTTCAACAAGCTTTGGTGTCTCATTAGTCCTTTATGTTCTTTGTTAGTTTTTGTGGCATATTTCTGATGGAGGCCCCCTTTTTCTGGAGTATTGTTGCATGTATCTCGTGTATCTTTCATTAGTATTCAATGTGTTTCAATTACTGCTATTTATGTGTGTTAGTTAATTCTCTACGCTTGATTGTTTGTTCTCTTATTTCACTGCAGAGTTTCAATCTACATCGAAAGCATTTATTCTTTGAATAATAATCCAAACGATTAAAACATAGTACCTATTGCAGGAAATGATTGTAACCATATGTCTGTAACCTGCATTTCTACCAGTATGAATTGTAGTGATTAATAGTTCAGAGATAATTGTCTTTGTGTAGATTAACTCTATAGATTCAATATTTGATTATTTTCTTTAAATTTACATTGAATATGCTTGCAAGTAGAAATAGTTTAGACATGTAAGGTTATGAGTGATAAATAAACTAATTCTACGGATATAGTGCATGCTTGCACTTCATAAGTTTACCTACTCTGGTAACATAATTTATGCGAATAAAATGACTGATAAGATAGAGGGAAACATTGGAAATCACTATGTGGATGGAGTCTACAAGTGTTAAAAACTCTAATCATAGTTCGTTAGTTTACCTAACTGTTATACAGTTACATGACAGTTATGGTATTTTTGTATTATATATTTACGTCTATGTACATGATTATTTTCTCATTCATTAATGATGGTAGAGTATGTCTTTTCTGCCAATATTCTATTTATCTCTGTTCATGGTGATTTCTTGATTGCTTCAGTTATTTCTATTATGTTTCTATTGTTTTCTTCATTATGAATCTAACAATGGTATCAGAGCATGATATTGATCTTATGAGCCTAGGTAGTTTTTCCATAGCAGATGATGAAAAAGATAATATCCCACTGAAGAAGAGCAAAGAGAGGGAGAGCTAATATTCCATTGAAGAAGAGCAAGGAGAAAGAGAGGTAGAAAAAAGAGGAGGTAAATTAACCGAGCATTGTAATCATGGAAATTTGGAGCAAAATGGTTTGAATGGAAATTGAATAATATTGCAGCCAATTTATGTTTTCATTCTTCCCTTTCCTGAGTATATCATGCTCATATCTTTTTGTTTAATTTTCCAAAGGAAACGTGTATTTCTCTATTAATATTGTACAACAAAATTGTGATCTGGGTATGGACGGAGGAGGAGGAGAAGTTTATGGTTGTAAATCTGGATCTTTAGTTTTTTTTTCTGTGCAACATAATTCATGCAATCTGACTTTATTGCTCGGTAAATAAAGTTTCAGTGATCTGTTCCATTTAATGATTGGCTGAGCTACATTCTCTTCATATACATTTGCACAAGGCACGATGGCATGGACAATTTCAGCAGACAAAGCGTTTTGGAGCAATAACACCAATTTTCTTCGTTTGTGAGTAAATCTAAGTTATTTTTGTGGCGCAATCACTGATTATTTCATCTTAGTGGATTACAATTGTGTTGAAGTTGGATCTATTCAACCTGATGTTCCTATTAAACAAATGAAATGGAGAGGCCTCTGCCCTCTGCAAAATCGTGCAATATTTGTCTCTTGACCAAAGTTTAAAGAGGTCTCCTGAGCTCACAAGTCCTAGTTGGAAGAAAATATAGTGGAGTGATGATGGGTTGGAAATGAATGACACAACAAAGAATTTGAGGTAACACTTTAATGTGAGTTTTTATATTTAAAGGTGATTACCAAAAGACAATGTTTCCAAGAAAGTAAAATCTTGGAGAGAGCTTGGGAATTAATTTTAAAGTTAATCTTTATGAGGTGATATTTTAATTTTCAATGCCCCTAGTTTGGGTGATTATGCTTCATGGTAAATTTTACCAAACCTTATGATAAAGAAAGCAAAAGGAAAATTCAATATAAGGAGTTATAAGAATGTTCTTGTTATAAGAATGCTTGCAAATGTAAAATTGTTTGTAATTGGAGTTATAAGGGTTTGTTATTTATTTGAAGACTTTTTGTAAAGGTGTTATAAGGAGTTTTTTGGAAGTTATAATGAGTCCTCTTAGATCAACCCTAAATTGAATAAGGGAGTCTTAGGATCTTTATGTGTGTCTTAGTCACTTTTTAAGTCTTACAACTCTTCATAATGACGAGAATTGAAGAAATATTTACAATATTGCACACATTAATTAACTCAACTACGGAATATATAATTGCAATAAACAAGTGCACTCTTAGTACAATGATTATTTGTTTACAAGTAACGCACAAGAAAGTTGATATGTTCAAACTTCAAAACAAATTGTTGTCTGATGATTTAAGTTTGCTTCGACACCAACAATGTGATTTCAACAAACAAAATGACATCAAGGATAAAAATAATGAAGACACTCAGTTGACTAGTGATAACAGTCATAAACATGAAGATGAGTTGGATGAAGTCCCTATGTCAGACAACATTGCGAATAAATGTGGCAAAGAAATTAGAATTGTTCAACCATGGGAAGAATTACGCTTTAAAAAAATCGATATGGACTAGGATATGAAAAGGATGTGACAACCTTTTTCATATTCCTAATTATTGCGAACCTGTTTGCTTTGTGAGTGGAGGTTTTTTTAATGATGATAAGAAGACAAAGCTTGAGGATATTGGTAAGGAACATATATAGGATATTGTTGATGATGATGTTGCTATAGATATTCCAGATCATGATAATCGGTCGGATAAAGAGCCCATACAATGCAAACGTTGTCATCGGTTTGGCCATGATAAGTCAAACTGTTTTGATCTTCACCCATGCAGATTTTGTGGGAAGAAAAATCACCTCTCAGTAAGGTGTCAAAAGAGCAAGCGGAAACATATTCATTTTGAATGGTTAGGGAATTGGCGTTGGTGTTTGGAAGCCAATTTATTGGAGCATTCGTATCATCGGATTTATACACAAGTACAGTCGTACTTGATTGGAGATATTTCTACAGTTGATGGACATGAATGTTTTTCAAGATTGGATGATATAGGGTATGATCGGGGCCCAGTTGATGTAGTATTCTGAGTTGAAGATCGAGTCTTGAGACTCTTCCGGAAGACAGTTTGATTACCCTTTTACACTTTCAAAGGGGGTATATCTCATTATATAGACTTCTCACTTTTTAGTTGACAGGGGGGAAATTAGTGAGAAATGTCAGACTTTAGGTTTCAAAGTCTACCTTTGATTTGCAGTTCATTCAGGACTTATCTTTGTCCTGCCTTCTGGACTTGTGTCGGTTCAGAATATGATTGTGTGTCTATTTAGAATATGATTGTAATAGGGTGCGTGATCGGTTGTACCCGACACCCTTGAGTTTTTGGTCCAAGTTGTAAGTATTTCCATAGGCTATTGTATTCCCCATTTATTCAGTAAGTCTTGTTGAGTCGGGCAGATCTATTCCTCTTGTCCATAGAGAGGATGTTGTCCTCTTGTCCATAGAGAGGTGTTGGTTGTGGAGCTTGATTATCTTCCTGATTCAGAGGTCCTTGCTTTCAGCCGTGTTTATACCCCATGAAGTATTTACACCCTAGAAGTATGTACACTCTTCCACGCGGGGGAGTGCAGAGGGGGGGCACCCCCTCTGTGGGGTCTAGGGGGGCTATCCCCTCGGCTGGGGGGTCTAGGGGCAAGCGGCCCCCCAACGGGGGTTCAGGGGCGAAGCCCTCAAAG
>ML781381.1:251662-289679 GCA_009831015.1 Picea engelmannii | reverse complement strand
GTGAAGTCAATAAAGTTGATAATGATCAGATGATGAATCAGTGTTTTGATCTTCATCTGTGTATACATTGTGAAAGCGTACACATTGTTCCAGTAGCTTATACAAGTGTTGGATCTCTTCGTGGCCATACTTTTGAATGACGGTCAATGGAATTTGAATAACTTGTCCCGGACAGGGGGGAAATCTAAAGTTTTTAGTCAGGTTCCAAGTTTGATTTAGAGCCTGTGAACAGATGATCAAGTATGCAACCTAGTTCCTGGTATGCAGTCTTTTTCCTGAACATATTGTTCTTGATAGTTTGTGGTCATCTTAAAACCACCAATTAAGCATCAGACATGAAGTTTTGCTTGTTATATTGTCATAGTTTTCTTAGACTTGAGCTCTTGTTAGTTTATGGTCAACTTAAAGCCATGACATTTAGTAGAAGACATTATCTTCTGCTAGACATTCGGTTTGTGGTCATACCGAAACCACCAGATTGGTTTGTGGTCATCCCAAAACCACCAAATGAGTTTTTGGTCACCCTTAAACCATTAATATAGTAGAAGACATCAGATTCTGCTATTTTTTCATAGTTCAGAGAGGATCTTAGGCCCTCTGAATATTTTCTTGACACATTACTAGTTGTTGAGTAGTGGCAGTTTTTTAGGCAAGAACGAACTTATGATTAAGGGGGGATGTTAAAAACTCTAATCATAGTTCGTTAGTTTACTTAATTTTTGTACAGTTACATGACAGTTATGGTATTTTTGTATTATATATGTACGTCTACGTACATGATTATTTGTTCATTCATTAATGATGATAGAGTATGCCTTTTCTACCAATATTCTATTTATCTCTGTTCACCATGGTTTCTTGATTGCTTCAGTTATTTCTATTATGTTTATGTTGTTTTCTTCATTGTGAATCTAGCACTTCATAAGTTTACGTACTTTGATTGATAATTAAATGTAACATAATTTATACGAATAAAATGGCTGACAAGATAGAGGGAAACATTGGAAATCACTATGTGGATGGAGTCTACAAGTGGAATGGTAGAATCCTTAGTTTAATGATCAACTATTGGACTAGCATAGTTCCAGTACTAGTTGGCAATGTTAACAGAGTATATTCATGAGCTATAAAAATCCAAGTTGGGTGGAAAAGATGTTGTATGGTGCACATTGTGCAAGACTAAATGCCACCTATAAAATGATTACCCGTGACTCGTAGATACACTGAGGTAATGGCTAACCTATTCAAGGAAGTATGTTGAGTAAAGTAGATGTATGAACTTGTGAGATATGTAGAAATCTGGGGCACGACCTGCATCGTTTCCTATTGTTGAAAAAGTATAGTAGTGTTGTAACAATAGTACATTGCAATTTTTGCAGGGTAAACACTTACCATACATAGGATTGCCACACACTATATGAGATCACTAATAGATTTGAAAAGAATATGTTCATGGTTGACTCGGAGGGAGGTGGAAAGTGGGGCCAGAATAAGAATATGAATATTAAATAGAGTTTGGATAATCAAACATTGAGGAATGATGTGAACCATCATCCACCATGGTGTTATAATTGTAATGAGGTGGGGAACATCACATGTAATTTTATATAGCTACATCATCTTCGTTACAACCATTGTTGCAAAAGTGGGCATAAAATTGAGGACTACCCTAACCTGATAAAAAATTGGGAAGTGTGAGACGAATGTGAACATGATGCAAACATGGTTAATTCGAAACCATTGATTCTTGGTGGTGCTAAGTCATATCAGGTGTACATGATCATCAATATTTTCACTCATGATGTTGCTAAGATAGGTATTGACGTTAGAGTCATAGAGCAAGGAATGATTCGTAGATCCATGAAGAAGGAAACAACATTTCACCTCGTATAGTAGAAAGTGTTTCTATGAGATGTAGTAGAGGTCATGAGGAACATTATCTATATAAGGACAACTAACACAATGAATGTGGAGAGACCACATACCCTATCTCGATCTTTGAGCATAATCCACAACCAACCAATGACAATAGTGTAGGAAGATTCCTAGGTGTGTCTAAACACCTTCACACATACATTGGAAGATGAGCAAGTTGTGTATAGTCTAAAAGAGGTACTTGCATGGTTGTAGGGAAAACCTACCTTGGCATCTAAGCATCCAGTGAACTAAGTGTAGAGAAGGCAGTTAAGGAAATAATTTTGGCTTAACTGCATTGATTGGAGGATATGACGCATGAAAACCATGATGGATCTAGGATCAGATGTAAATATCTTGCCAAATAAATCTTAAAAATTAATGGAAAAGTCAAATTGTGTGTACTCACCCATATAGATATGATTGGAAAAACACTCACAGATCTTCCTAATCAATAAAATGGAGTAGATGGAAGTTGACCTTGATGGCATGAAAACCTATGCCAATTATGAAGTCATCAAGAGATTAGATGATAGAGATCCTTTGTTTGCACTACTAGGGATTGGTTGGGACTTTTGTAGTGATTCTATATTAAACTTGAAGAAGAGGATGATGTCATTTGAAAAAAAAAATCCATAGAGTTGTTTAGTTGTTGGACCCCACCTTGGGTTAACACTTTGTGGAGCTTGTGGAGGAAGTGTTGGATGAAAATTCCTAGATAAAATATATAACCTTACCACAGGGCACCCTATATTGGATGGGGAGATAAGTTGGCATAGTGTCTACTCATTCAAAACATACTCAAAAGTAGCAACTAACCAGTGGAAAAATGGAGATAATGAACAATCCACCTAAAGGTGTGCATTATTGTGAGAAAGTAGGTGGATACATGTAGAGATAAAGGACCCATTGAGGTTTGACAACACAATTGATGCATAAGTTTTATGGTTTAAGTGGAAGACCAAATTGTGCCTATGCAAATTATATTAGCATTGTACCTTTCTTTGGAAAAAACCCTAACACGATGATGGGCAACCCATAAGAAAATGTTGCATTCGTGGGAAGTAATAGCAAAGGTTTTTTAGACCCAATTTCTATTGGACCTGTGGGTTTTTCCAATAAACATCCAATCTATCCCTATTGATATGTCTCTATGGTTCGATGGAACTTCTAAGCCATATAGATGTATGGATAATTGTGAGGGCCAGTAGATGGTGCGGGATATTCTAATCCAGCAATGGGTGCATAAGTTTTTTCACACTTTAGATCCATTATAGGGGAATTGATATTCATAGGAAGGGATGTGACAACATATGCAGTATTGGTTGGAACTATGGGAAAGATTGTGTGCTACTTTCCAACACTATGGGTCAAAAACACCATATGAAGGGGTTCTTGAGTGCATCAAGTATTTCCTATAGATAAATCATATGTAGTGATTAACTATAGGTTTCATAGAGGAATACACCATAGAGGAGAAATGTGTAGAGGTTAACCCCATAGAGGTAGCAGCAGATGCAAAGGTATAATATGGTGTCGAATGTGCAGATGTAATAGTATACATAGAGGTAGAATCTAGTGTCAACCTCGTAGACGTAGAGGTGGAAAATGGTTTCCATTTCATAGAGGTAGAGGTTGATATCAACCTTATAAAGGAGATATGACACCCATAGTTTAAGGAATTAGAAGTTTATCATGTTATACAAGGTATGGGGAACACCGACAACATAATGTATTACCATGAGCCATTACAGACACAATAAGTACATATTGGGATTAATGATCAGTTAAAGTACACGGAATAAAATTCTTATAGGTTACTACAAAATATTTACATGGTATCAAAGTCAGCATGAACCTAATCCCTCTCACAAGGGAGGTTTGTGCATTGTGTTTGTGGGTTATTCTTTTGCACATGGAAGTCCTTGTCAAAAAGGACATCGTTGTAGCTCTGTGAAGGCATGAGGGAGATCATTCGTGGAGAGAGGATATGTATTTGTGCTAGTCGATGCTTACATTGGTTCTTGACCTTGGATGTAGTGAACAACATGTAGTTACAAAAATACAATTTGGGATTTTGTTGTTAGTGTTGTGCATTTTAATTTGTTAGCAGCGATAAAAATGCTTGTATGGTGATCTCAAATTTGCACATAATGCATATGTGCAACTATTTAGAGGGTAGTTACAATTTTTTTAGAGAAGGTTGGATCGTGGTACACGGTGCTTTTTTGTGTGGTGCACACTTGTAAGTTGTAAGGAGAGCATGAAGTGGAGGTCATGGTTGTGACCACTAAAGACACCTTATGGAGAATCATGTTGGAAGTGACTTCCATGGTGAGTGTTATTATTTTCCGTTTTGAGTAGATCTTGTTTGCTAACATTTGTGATAATATGGTTGTGTGATGATCATATCTGAGAGGGTTAGCAACGTGGGTGAATATGCAATGGAGAGACAAAGTTCATGATTATCAGGTAGAAAGTTAATAGGATGCTCAGGATGCACCATGGGAAGTTAATACTCCCCACTTCCACCCTTCATCCACATCTCTTCAGTGTGAGCAGCATTCAAGTGTGAAGGATGGTGGTGCGCCTACATAATGTGGATGCTTTTTTTGGCTCACTAAAAACGAAATTCGAGGACTCATAGAGTAGGTATGAGGTGGTTGAATGTTGTAAAATCGGTTTTTATGGCACTCTTCACGGTCAATTCGGTTGTTTTTATGGAGGTAAAGCAAGGATATTACCATTTTTCTCTAGTTTGGTTGTTAGTTTTATCCTCCCCCCTGGTATTTTATCCTTTCATCGTCATCCTCCCCTTCTCATTACCAATATCATCCCCATCTTTCAAATGTCACGCGAGAGGGGAAAACCAAAGAGGGGGCCATCTTATTACAGTCTTTTGGCTAGACATCGTCGACCATGCCATTCCTCTGCTTCAATTCTGCCTCCTCTTTCTAACACAAACCCGTATGGTCCATCCTTGGAGAATTCCTCCTTTTCTGATCAAAATTGGATGGCAGAAGATAGTTCCATGGATTATGTTGAAGAAGAGATCCCCTTGTTTCCTCCTCAAGCACCTTCGGGTTCTCTCGTGTTCTCTACCTCATACCTACAGACTCCTCCCCATAATTATGGNTCCTTTTCTGATCAAAATTGGATGGCAGAAGATAGTTCCATGGATTATGTTGAAGAAGAGATCCCCTTGTTTCCTCCTCAAGCACCTTCGGGTTCTCTCGTGTTCTCTACCTCATACCTACAGACTCCTCCCCATAATTATGGACGATAGTCTTAGGGAGTCAAGCCCACTTTAGAGATGGAAAATTGTCCAGTGGAGGAAGAGACCCCTCCAGTTGGGCAAGATGAAAGGATTTCGGCGACAGCTCATCCAGTCAGAGAGCCTCAACCTATTGCGACCTCTCTGCTAGAAGCACCCATCACTTGTCACTTCTCAGAAGAAAACATGCACCTTATATTCAAGATGAGAAGGGACATGGCCGATCAGCTTCACCGTCAAAATATCCTATATTGTCTTCTAGATGCATTGTTTGATTTTCTTTCATGCGAGCCTGTCAAGCGTAGATTCCCAACCTACTTCCAACCATATGTCTTTGCTCCTGCACAGCCACATTCTCCTAGATGGAAATCCGGGTTCGCATAGTGTTTAGTGTTTATTTTTTGTTTGCCTAGTGTTTATTTTATGTTGCTATTTTTAGAGCGGCCATGGCTACAATTATGTTTAGGACTAGTTTTGTTTTCTAGTTTTTCACAAACATTATCAAAAACAAGAATGATTGTTATCATCGACCACCTATTCTGGTTTCCATATATATGACAGAACATGTGGCAAATTTAGACATGTGTACTGATATGAAGCTTATTTAAGGAAATACAATTATATATATATATATATATATATATATATATATATATATATATATATATATATATATATATATATATATATATATATATATATATATATATATATATATATATATATATATATATATATATATTTTAAAATTTAAGAGAGTTTTAATTTTTAATTTTTAAACTTTACTAACTAGTATATAAATTAGTGTAATTTTTAATTGTTTAATATTGGTTATTATTAATTTGTTTCATATATTTTATAAAATGTTGTGGGTTTTTTTTTTATTTCTTTAAAATTTAATTATTTAGATTTAGTTTTTTAATTTTTTTGTGTGTGTGTTTTTGGTGTTATTTTTATAATTGAAAAAATATATATTGTATATTTTGTTTAAATTTTTCATATATATGTATTTTCAAAAACATTTTTTTTTCTATATATTTGTTTTTAATTAATTAATTCAAATATTTTATGATTTTGTTTGTAACAATGTTCATTTGTTACAATATGTCATTTTAAACAAAAGAGTTACAGATTCATGAACAAGCGAAATGAAGCGAAGCGGAATGCCATTGCGGCTAGGGCCTAAACCCTAGTCGTCTCCGCTCTGGTTTCTCGACTGCAGGGGCGCGGATTCGTTTGTAGCAGCAGTTCATACGTCGTGGATCGGCGTGAGCGCCCCCCTGCGTTTTTCATGCGTTTTGGAGTAGCGATCGACCTCCCTCTGCGAGTTTGCTCTTGGTCGGCACCTCTGCGATTTGTTTGCTGGTGGTCGCGGATCTCCACCTGTAGCAGTCGACCCCTTGCTTTCTGCATACAGGGCCGTGGATCGGCGTTTTTCAGAGCTCGCCTACGTTTTGCATGCGTTTTTTAGCAGCAGTTGTGCCTCTGCATTTTTTCTCTGTCCTCTTGTTTGCTGGTGGTCGACGCCCTGCTACGACGGCCCCGAATCCGATTGTCGAGATGGAAGAAGATCCTTTGGAAGAATTCAAAGCGTTAGTCCACTCGGCAGGACCTAAATCCAAGCCTTCTCTCTCGTCTAAGTTTGTTAAGAAGATGGAGGAGATCCCTTCGCTGGAGCTATCTCCAGAGGAGACGTGCAATCTTGCCCTCTTTCTAGCAGAAAAGGCCCTCATCGAAAAGTTCACGGGGTTATGGCCTAGTCCCAAAACGGTGGAGTCATGGATGGATGATCGTTGGAAGTCACTGATACAGGGAAAAGTCTCTTTGTGCGCAGTAGGTCGGGGCTTTTTTGTCTTCAGTTTCTCGAGGACAGAGGATTGGGATCTAGTTTTCAGATATGGACCCTATTTCATGGGGGCGAGAGGGATGTTCTTAGGCCCCTGGACCCCTGACTTCAATCCAGGAGCTGAGATCACCGCAGCCCTTGTTTGGGTTAGGCTGCCTCATCTTCCCTTGCATCTCTGGGGGAAAATATCTCTGGAGGACATTGGAAATAAGCTTGGGAATTTCCTGGACAGTGTGGAGCCGAAAGGGGATCAGTATACCTGCGCTCGAATTTGTGTTGAGGTTAACCTCGAGAAAGGCCTTCCGGAAGACATTAATCTCTCCCTGGGGGAATGGTGCCATATCCAAGAGTTGGACTATGAGCAGATTCCTTTTAAGTGCCTTCGGTGCCATGCTTACGGTCATTTCGCAAAAAGCTTCCCCAAAGCCTCTGAGGAGCCAGGACCAGTCAAAGAAGATGCCTTTCAGCCAGTATCTAACCGACGAAGACATCCAAGGCGAAAGGATCCACTACCCCAGGCTCCGAAGGCTACTCATTCAGCAGAGGCAACTCTAGAAAACAAAAATAGCTTTGATGCGCTGCAGGAAGATGAAGCCCTCGATCCCGAAACAACAGCAGTTAAAGGAAATCCTCCGGCAGACGAAAGCCTTCCGGATTCCACCCCCCCAGTAGCAGCGAAAGAAACTCGGACCTCAGATCCGGAGCCCTCTGCCCCTGCAGGTCTGGTTGTTTCAGTCCCCTCTAGCGGCACTGTGGAAACTTATGAAACTGAAGACATTTCAGCTCTGTCTCCACCCCTTACCCGAGGGCGAAAGACCAACAAAGCGCGCAGAGAAAAGGAGGCGGCCTCCAACATTTCTTTAGGCTCTCAGAAAATGTTGGATCCCTTCTTTAAGGGGAAAATTTCATCCTCCTCGGTTTAATGCTCTGCTTCTGTCTCCTACTGTGCTCACAGTTTGTGAGAATTTATTCATGTATGCATTTTTTGTCATTTTCTCGAATTAGCTCAAGAAGCAAATGGGATTGGACTCCCAAGACATTCACAAGAAGGTTGGCAGCACTGTTAGAGGTCACCAACCTTCTTCAGATTTGTAACTCTCTAATTCTGGCTTGCCAGAAAGCCTCTTAATACAAGCTAACCGTTCTCGTCAAAAAAAAAAAAAAAATGTTCATTTTTTACATTATAGTTTCATAAACATTGTAATTTTAAGCTCGAAACAAAAACTGAATGTGTTATTTGTATCATTACGTTTTGATTTAGCATATGATTTTGAAGTTTTGGTTTGTAACGTTAGCAGTGGTCAAGGCCACAGTTTCAAACAAGCAGTAATATTAGCATTGGGAAAAAAAGAGTGTTATCACTAGCACTAAGGTTTGTTTAGAAGGTCAATTTTAAGGTTTTTGTGTGTAACAATACTGGTTGTCAATACGATGATTTCAAAAAAGTTGTAATTTTAACCTTGAAAAAAAAGGAGGTGATTTCATGAACACCACTTTTTGATTCGAGAGTAGATTTTAAGATTTTTGTTTGCAATTTTACAACAATTTAAAGCTACGGTGGAATTTTTTTATAATTTTAACATCGAAAAAAAAAGGGTGCTACCGGTAACACCATTTTTTGTTTCGGGAGTCGATTTTCATGTTTTTAATGCAAAAATATGGGTTTTAAGGGTTAGAGTTCTCATTTTGAGGTCACAGTTCTCGTTAAGTTGGTAACTTTTTTACCTGTCACTATATGCCACTTTAGGACATGTACCTCACAATTTAATGGATGTTTCCATAGAAATTTACAAACAAGATGTCATCAAGTTCTATAAAAATTATCCAGAAATACTAGACCCAAGGTTAAATTACATAGTGGAATCTCATAAAAACAATATCAAAGCATGAATCAAAAGTAATGAGAGGTGTTGTCTTAGTGCGGGTGTAAAAATGGTCATTTTGGATCCTGAAAAGGCCCAAAATTGGTCTATTTATGGACAAATAAGGCTCATTTCCCCATTTACCTTGTTGAAATTCTACCTCTCGAAACTCGTGTTGTAGATTGTGAGAGATTCCACCAACACAAATCCATTATTTCAGGACTAGGAAGAAAAAGGATCATGTGTATTTTTAATTTTTAATTTATTTATTTTTTGGACATGATGTACCAGCTACAGCTATATATTTTATATACATGTGGTTCATCTTTTACTTATGGTTTCAAATGGTGTGATTGGAAATCCATGTTTTATGTGCATGCATGCTTGTGTTAATGCTTAATTAATGTGACAAATTCCAATATAGCACATAGTTAGTTAATGACTCATCTAATGTGTTTGAACTTCTTGCAACATGATCATAAATAAGCTAATCAAAGTACCTCTCAAGTAGGCATACCCTTAAAAAAAATTAAATAATGTAGGATTTATGATGAGATAGACATTGTTCAACTGTGATACCACTAACCGTGAATCCAAATGCACAACTAACCTACAAATGCTGAGAGAAATGGATTCAGACATAATTTCAATGTCCGCACTATATTCCACAACATTTTTAGTTGTAGGATCAAGGCATATACCCCATGAACTCACAAATTCATCTACGAGTGAGAAGATCACACAAGTGGTGAAAGCGATGTTCTAGGTACTACTACTGGATGATCCAAAAAATCCCCCCTATATTGAATTAATACTTGTCATGTCAACCTCTAGTTGTTCCATGTCAGGAATAAATGATGATCGATGATGCATATCTTCCCACGGGTTATCAATTGTAGACATGACTTCTAGGATGGCCTTATCCCAAGGTAGCTCGGTATCCAATAAATCATGGGAACTTGGAGAGTCGATAACCCAGGTGGGCAGAGTATACTAATCATACTCCACATCCTGCTAGAAATTATGATTAGCATCATTCGAAGTTGACTAGATCACCTTATAGGAATCTCTATCACACTCAACAACATACTAGCCCCAAATGAATCAACTTCTGAAGGATTAGCTAATACTTAAGGATCTAAGAATCAGGTGAATGGTGGAGGAAGGGTGAATGTACCCATCAATGATGAATCCTTGAACATGCCCACACCAACATTGTCATACACACTCGTGCAACCACTAATGAATGGAATGTTTGTATCATTATTATCTATAGAATCCAACATGCAATAGGTCAATTGATTGATAGTAACCACTTTCCCTTCATGAGGAAAGTGGAGAACTCTAAATATCAAGGACACTATGGTCATCATTGTGTAGAATCAACTATTCCCTCATAAAATATTGCAATCTAGCAGGGCGCCAACTACTTCAACTTTGATTGAAATATTCTTTCAACCTAAGTCAATAGGAAAGGAAACAATGATTCCATGAGGCTTAAACATATGACCATCAAATTCCTTAAGCATGGTGTTCAACTAGACGAGATATAGAGAACCTATGTCTCTCCAAATTGACATGGACATGATGCAAGTGAAGGCTCCTCCATCAACAATTGTCCTGGAGAATTTAATCCCATGCAAAACCACTTGAAATTTAAAAGTGATTTGGTGGGGGATCCTAGGTAGACTTTAGTCGATTTCAAAAGTAATTAAACGATTCTAAGGGATCAACTCCACCTATGGAAGATGACAATGCTTTTCGTTATGTTGGGAATCTTTGGAGGACTTTGAGGGATGACATGGCACATGGTGCCTTGGCTAAATCTTCCACAATATTGTAATTATGGGCAGCCCATGCATTGGGATTATGTTTTGACCTTCTAAGAACAGAATTGGGTGGGCGAAGCACCATATCAAATGATGGATTATCTGTCTGGAAAGGGCCACCAAGATGAGATGGGGATTATTTCTTATTCAAAGGACCACCCTTAGGGTTCTCATAATTACGAGCTTCAATTTTCAAATTAATCGTTTGATCACACATGTAAACATTTGCACTCGATGAGTTTCCCCCTTGCGGAGGTGCGGAATTTGATGCAACCATTTTTTGTTGCTACTGTGGTGGGAATGGATTTGTTAGCATATTGATTTTTTGTGGGGCTCCCTGTTGAGCTAAGAATCAATAAATTCCATTCACTTGAGGACACTAGTGAGTGTGATGGTCTCCACCACAAATCTTGCAGGGAACCTTCATCTTCTTTTTCCCCTTGTGCATCCTTCAGCAACATTTTGTGTTTGAGAAATCCCTTGCTTAGCATTAGAATTTTTCTTTGTATTATTGTTTTTCCCTCCAGGTTTATAATATTTCTTTAGTTGTGTGGAATAGACCGATGAACCTCAAATGTCTAAATAGGGACTGTAGCACTTTCATTTTTTGGCACAATGGTAGGTGGATTTGTAGAGATGGATATTTGGCTCAATTGTCCTCTCAATTTTCCAACTCAAGCATGGGAAATGGAACCAACCACACCATCGGCATGTGGTCCTAGGTTGGTCTTGATGGGATTTTTTGATGACCTTAGAGTGTGAGGAATTATATCATATAGTGTGCTAGACTGAGAGTAGATCATATCTAAATGTTGGGCATGAAAAAATACCTACTCTTGAGTCATTTCCATTGACATAGCAACATTTTTAGCAATCGATGGTAGTAACGACTTATTTTCGACAATACAGGTATTCCAACAATAGACGAACACCTTTAGTAACCACTTACACAACCAGATTAAAGATCAACACATTGATTTTTTTACGTGGTAAAACCTGTGTGGGGAAACATCCACAACCCTAGCCAATGTGGCCAATTGGAGCAACTTATTAATGTAAAAGAAAATATTACAGAGAGATTTACAAGAGAGTTTCTCACAATCAATTATCGACAAATGACCCTCCATGCTCTTTAAATAAAGATCATGGACCAATTGGGTGTTAAGCGATGGATCAAGGTAGTCGTGAATATCAAGGAGAAAATGAGTCATCATATCACCCTGTGTCGGAAACATATCATGACCATCATATTTCCTAGCTACAAAATCATACTAATGCATACTAAAGAAACACACTTTAACCTAACAACACATTATACCAAGTTTATCTTAACTAACTCCTAAGTGTCTAAATATCCTAACATCCCCCCTTAAGAACAACTTGGGATAAGATTGAAGAATTTACAAAGGAAACACAACAAGAAAAGGAAGGAGGAATTATAGCTTATCCCCCCTTAATGAAAACTTTCTGAACTCCTAACATATATTGAAGTTTGGAAAAATTTTCCTCTATAAGAAACTTTGTGAAAATGTCTGCAACTTGATCTTCCATAGGGAAAAATAACACTTCAATAACTCGATCATGAATGAGTTATCTATGAAGTGCATGTGTATCTCAATGTGTTTTTTGCATTGATGTTGAACTGGATATTTGGCGAGCTTGATGGCAGTCTAATTGTCACACCAAAGGGTGGTCAGATTTTGTTGTTGGAAGCCAAACTCTGAAAGGATTTATCAAAGCTACAAGGTGTTAGAACAACAGGAACATGGAGCAATAAAATAAAACAAATGCAGAAATAAAACACAGAAGATACACAATAATGAGAGACACAGATATACATGGTTCACCCAATGTGGGCTACGTCCACCAGAGAAATTTTCAGGTCCTTCCTTTATTATTACTCGGCAAATGAAGGGATACAACCTAGAGCACACCCGCTGTAAATTTATCTTCTTTCTCTCACAGTCTCCTCACTCATAATAAAAAATTCGCCATGATACATAGCCACAATACATTTCCCTCGTAAAAGAGGGTTGCCTTCTAGGGAAAAAAAACCTAACATAACTTCTACCGTCAGATATGCGACCTTATAATGAATGGTCTAGATTTACTATCAAATTACAATATACATTTACAAGGCAATTTTTCCTTCAGGGTATTCGCCCCCGAACCCTCGTCGAGGGCCTGCTTGCCCCTAGACCCCGTAGAGGGGTAACCCCCCTCTACACTCCCCCACGTGGAGGAGTGTACATTCTTTTGGGGTGTAAAGTCTTCATGGGGTATAAACATAGCTGAAAACGAAGACCTCTGAATCAAGAAGATAATCAGGCTCGACAACCAACAATCTCCCACTTGGAGACTGATCTCAACAACTCCATCGTTGTTGTATCTGCTAGACTATGAACCTTCTTGGACCTAGAAAATTTATCATTTTCACCTTCATGCTTGAAGACCAACTGAAACTGAGCACAAACTTAGTTTCTCCCTGGTTACTCATTTAGTTAACATGTCTGCAGGATTCTGGCTAGTGTGTATCTTTTCCAACTTCAAATGTCCATCTTCCAAGATGGGTCATATGAAATTGTACCTGAGTTGTATATGCTTAGTCTTCGAATGGAAGGTTGAGTTATTTGCAATATGAATGGCACTCTCACTGTCACAATAAAACCTATTATTTTCTTTCTTCTTTCTCAATTCCTCCATAAACCTTTATAACCAAATCATCTCTTTACTAGCCTTTGTAGCAGCAACATACTATGCCTATTTATTTTAAAGTGAAACAACCTTTTGCAGCTTTTAAATCCAACTTATTGTTGTTACACCTATAGTAAAAATATACCATGTGGTTCTCCTCCTGCTATCTTTATCACCTGCCATATATGAATCAACATATCCTTGTAGAACAATGTATGAACCGCCAAAATACAATGCAAGAGTAGCAGTACCTCTCAAATACCTTAGAATCCACTTTACTTCCTCCCAATGTTCTTTACCTGGATTGTTCATATACCTGCTCACAACTCCCACTACATGTGCAATATATGGTCTTGTGCAAGCCATCGCATACATCAAGATGCCAACTGTTGATGAATAAGGGACACTGGACATGTATTTTATCTCCTCTTGTGTCTTAGGACACATTTCCTTAGTTAATTTGAAATGGATGGCCAAAGGTGTACTAACTGGTTTTTCATTCTGCATTATAAACCTGTCCAACACCTTCTCTATGTACTCACCCTAATACAATGTCAATTTGCGATTTTTCTTGTCTCTTGTTATTCTCATACCAAGGATTTTCTTTGCAGCACCCAAATCCTTCATTGCAAATGAATTAGCTAATTTCTTCTTAAGAACATTTATATCTTGCATATTAGGCCCTGCAATAAGCATGTCATCTACATGCAATAGCAAGATAATATAGCTTCCATTTTCTAGCCTTTTAAAATAAACATAGTGATCAGAATGACATCTACTATAACCTTGCTCTGTCATAAACCAGTCAAACTTCAAATAACACTGCCTTGGAGCTTGTTTTAGGCCATACAAGTTCTTCTTCAACCTGCATACCAATTTTTTCTTCCCTTTGACCTCATACCTATGTGGTTGCTGCGTGTAAATCTCTTCCTCCAAATCCCCATGGACAAAAGTTGTTTTTACATCTAACTATTCAAGATGAAAATCTTCTACTACCACAAAACTTAAAATAGTCCTAATTGAAGTCATTTTAACAACAGGAGAAAATATTTCATCAAAATCTATACCTTTCTTTTGTGCAAACCCCTTTTACAGCAAGTCTGGCCTTGTACCATTTTTTTCCTCCATCTTCTTCCTTCAACATGTAAACTCATTTATTCTGCAATGCTCTTTTTCCTGCAAGCGACTGAACCAAGTCCCAAGTCTGGTTATTTACGAGGGAATCCATTTCCTCTTTCATGCCTTGCTCCCACTTCTTTTTGGTGTATTCCTACATTGCCTCTTCATAACATTCTCGTTCACCAGAATCCGTCAAAAATAAATAATACAATGAAGTTGAGTATCGTTCAGGGGGTCTACTTAACCTGGTAGATCTTCTAACAAAACTTGCAGGAGTTTGAGGTACCTGTTGATCTTGTTGTTGTGCATTTTGATTTTTTGGTACCTTTGGAGCTTCTTTTCCAGTGATCTCATCAAGCACTGTGTATTCTAGTTTTTCTGTTTCTGTTTCATTCCCTCCAACTAATCTTTGTACATGACCTTCTCATTGAAAATGACATCTCTACTCCTAATGATTTTGTTATTTTCATAATCCCATAAGCTATAATCAAATCATTAACACTGTATTCAATAAAGGTACACTTCTTGGATTTATCCTCAAGCTTTGTTCTACTTTCTTTATCAATATGGACAAATGATTCACAACCAAAAGTCTTCAAAAAAGAATAGTTTACCTTTTTACCTATCAATGCCTCCTCTGGAATTCTACCATCCAAAGAGCTTGAAGGTCCTCTGTTTATTAAGTAAATAGTAGTACCTACAGCATCTGCCCATAATAGTAAGGGAAAACCAACATGCAATCTCATACTCCTTGCACGCTCCATGATTGTCCTGATCATCCTTTCTGACATTCCATTTTCTTTTGGTGTTCCTGGAACTGTCTTCTCTCTACGAATCCCATGGTATGAACAATAATAATCAAAATACTTGATGCAATATTCACCTCCATTGTCTGATCTTAAACACTTTAACCTTTTTCCTGTCTCGTTCTCAACCAAAGCTTTCCATTTCTTAAAAGTATCAAAAACATCATATTTTTGTCGAATGCAATAAACCCAAGTTTTTCTAGTTGCATCATCAATAAAATTAACATAATAACAAGAGACACCAAGAGATGATACCTGAGTTGGTCCCCATACATCTGTATGCACAGGCTCTAACCTTTCACTCTTCTTTTATTTTCCGACTATGAGAAATCCGACTCTCTTCTATTTTCCATAAACACAATGCTCACAGAAATCCAAATCAATTTGTTTAATATCTGGCAACAAATTTCTTTTGTGAAGTATTTGCATCCCCTTCTCACTTGTGTGTCCAAGCCTATGATGCCACAATGTCGTATCCACTCTTGTAGAAGCTAAAGAGATAGAAGAGTCAGTATTACCAGTACATAAATACAATGTAGCTACCTTCTCTCNCACAATTCCAGCACTCTATCTTTCCAAATCTAGATTTGGATCAGCCCTTCCTAGAATTCATGTGGTTCCCCAAGCCATTTCCTCTATCATTTTTTCTTCCCTTGTTCTCCATTTTTAACGCATTACATGATGTCTCACCTGTGATTTTTCGTCGCATTTCCTCACTAAGGATAACACCAACAACATCATCAAATTTAAAAGTGTTTGAACCAAAGACAGAGTTACTTACAGGCATGGCCAAGTCGTTCCAGCTTTATGGCAATGAGAACAAGATTAGAAGATCCCTAACCTCATCATCAAAGTACACTTTTACAGAACTTAGTTGATTAGTAACCATATTAAATTCATTTAAATGATCTGCAATAGACCCACCTTCTAAAATATTCATATTAAACAATATCTTCATTAGAAATACCTTATTGGACATCGAGGTTTTTTCATACAGCTTAGTCAATGCTTTCATCAGCTCCTTCGTTGTCTTTTCTTTCAAAATATTGAAAGCCACCGATGCTTCAAGGCTCAGTCATATCGTTCCTAGTGCCTTTCTGTCAAGAACCTCCCATTCTTTGTCCTTCATGGTCATCAGATTTTTTTCTATTCCACCCAATGGTAGGAATAGATCCTTCTGATATAAATAATCTTCCATCTGCATCTTCCATAACTAATATTTTTGGACGTTAAATTTCTCAACCCTAAACTTTTCATCTTCCGCCATTTCTCCCACTCGAACTAAGAACCCTCTTTTCCTGCAAGTTATCTTTCGCTCTGATACCAGTTGTTAGAAAAACAAGATCACAGAGAAATAAAATAAAACAAATAAGGAAATAAAACACAGAAGATACACAGTACAATAGAGACATAGATATACGTGGTTCACCCAGTGTGGGATATGTCCATCAGAGAAATTGTCAGGTCCTTCCTTTGTTATTATCCAGCAAATGAAGGGATACAACCTACAGCACACTCATTGTAACTTCCTCTTATTTCTCTCACAGTCTACTCACTCATAATAAAATACTCTCCATGATACATAGTCGCAATACATTTCCCTCATAAAAGAGGGTTTCCTTCTAGGGAAAAAAACCCTAACATAACTTCTACCATCAGATCTGCGACCTTATAATGAACAGTCCAAATTTACTATGAAATTACAATAAACATTTACAAGGCATTTTTTCCTCCGGGGGCCCGCTTGGCCCCAAACCCCGCAGAGGGGATAATCCTCCTCTGCACTCCCCCACGTGGAGGAGTCTACATTCTTGTGGGGTGTAAAGTATTCATGGGGTATAAACACACTTGAAAACAAAGACCTCTGAATCAGGAAGATAATCAGGCTCCACAACCAACACAAGGCTTCTTGAATTGAATTAATCGATGCTCGGTAGTCTACTTGTACTAAAGAAGGAGAAATAGCCTTTTGTTTCTTACAGGCCCAAGTGAGAGGTCTTGAATCAAGGATTAAAACATAACATACAATAGAATTTTGATCATCAATGTCGTTGAGCCAATCTGAATCAATGAAACTAACCAACATATGATTCCCCCTGAACTGTAATGTATTATGAACATATAGAAGTATCCTTTTAGATGCTTTTGAATGGATTTCATGGGGTGTTCGCACATACCTAGAAAAAATACCAACAACAAAGGAAATGTCAGGATGGGTATGAGTCAAATTGATGCAGCCCCCTTACTCCCCCATAGGGCTACATGACCTCTTGATCAAGGATCTCCAATTCTTGAGTCAAGCGACTCTCTGAAACCTTGATGGTCTCATTATGTATCTAAACATAGGCCCTTTCAGATTTTTAGTGCAGGTCTTATGGCACCCGCGACCTTCCCCTTCGTGCTTGCAAAATCTCAGAGTTTGGGCACTAGATCCTTTTCTGATAGGCCCCTCCTTCTAAAAGTCACCATGTGTCCTTTTACCAATATTGTGGTCTCGATTGCGGCCCGCCCTCGACTTTTTAAAACTCGAGCACCTTTTGTCCCCAGAATGTGAGGTGACTGTCGATCTCACGATCTTGAAAGTGCTTCGAAACTGACAGCTCAGATATGTCCCCTTTCAAATCAACGGTCGTGATTTGTTTTGCGATTCGGATTTCAGAGTTTTCAACTCTCAAACCTTACTTCCTTCCAAAATGACAAATCTTCTACCATGTTCCCTCTTCAATCCACGATTGTTGTCGTTTTGGGACTCCGAAATTTAGAATTCGAAAATCTCAACTCCTTCCCCAATGGCCTTTATCCGAAGTTGGTAATCCATTGACGCATGTCTCCTGTTGATCTGACGGCTGTAATCCCTTCGGGTCTTTAGGCTTCGGACTTTTCAATTCTCAAACTTCACTTTCCTTCAAAGTATGCAGATTCATGCCACGTGTCCCCTTGAATCGGACAGTTGAAATTTACTTCAATTCTTTACCCGAATTCCACAGATTTGCACCACGTCTTACCCTTAATCAGATGGCTATGAATTACTTTGGGTCTTTACCCGAAGTCCATATATTCACATCACATGTCCTCTGGATCTGACGATTGAGATTTACTTCAGGTCTTCATCTCTCTAGGTTTCGGGAGTTTCAATTCTCAATTGAACCTCTCGAAGTGATTTCTCTGTAGTTCACAATTTGTTGTCATTTGTCCCTCTGGATCGAATGGTCTAGATCTTCTTCGGCTCTCTGAGATTCGGAAGTTTAAACTCTCAACTGAAACTCTCAAAGTGATTTCTCTCGAGCTCATGATCTACTAACACATATCTCTTGGCGATCAATGGTTAGGATCTACTTCGTTTATTTCACTTCCTCCTAGTCCACGAACTTCTGGAGTTGTGGATATTGCGCCACCTGTCCTCCTTAGCGATGGACGGTCCCAAATTACTTTGGGACTTTGGAACTTTGGCAAGTTCACCCTCTTGCATGTGCAAAAGCACTGAGGTCCGTGCACCTTGTTTTGATTAGACGGATTTTTATCCTCTATGTTGTGATCCAATGGCTATTGTCGCTCCTCCTCCTAAGCTTTCAACTTCCTATGACTTAGAAGATTTTCTAAGTGTTCAAAGGCCTCGATCCTTGCTCCTCCTACGAGTCTATCTCTTGGGCTTCTTCTGCACTTCTAAAAAGAGTTATCTCTTATGAGCTTGATATCTTTGAAGATTTCGATTTCCCATGAACTCCTTGCGTTCCTGGGATTTCGATAACTCAATTCGAAGGATTTCTTGAAAAGAAATTCTTCCCGCACTCCTTGTGTTCCTCTGTTCTGGTTCTTCGACGTTTGGTCGCTCCTTGAAGTTGTGCACTCCTTGCCCCTGGTCTAATTTCCCTTTGTTCTCTTTGAACTCCTCTGAGTCAATCCAAGACTCTGTCGAAGCACTCCTTGCGTACAAGATGCACACATTGCATATGATTTCCATATGAGAAACAATTGAAACTTATCCAGTTTTGTCACAAACTCATACGATCAACTCTTAACAATCATACATGAAGGAAATGAACTAAATCACACACACAGAATGTAACATTCATTCAATCACACATCAATTGAACACAATCTGAATAATTTGGACAATTTTGTTTTTTCTATTCATTCATGAAACAAATTACATAATATTGTAGTTCTTCCATGTGTCTTTCCTCTACTCTATTTTGCTTCTATTGATCTCTATCTACCTATCTCTATATCTATTACAATACAACAACAAACTATCTAAGGACTGGCTCCACGAGCTCTCTCTGTCATGTCTGCAACCTATCCTATCAGGGCTTAGTGGTTACTCACCTTCTCCTATTACAATAACTATCATTTATTACCCGATAAGGGCTCCCACTCCCTATCTGTAACTCCTTACAGTCGTATAATACTTTTACAAACAAGATATATTAAAAAACATTGCTTCCAAAATATCTCAACAACTCGATTTACTTATGATTTAAATGTTTATTTGAAAATCCACCATGCTAAGATGTCATATCCCTGCCTCCACACTTGCGTCATTGACTTTGAAGGCAATGCTCCTGCATCATACTCCTCTGGTTAAAATATTCATGGACTCATGTCCATGAGTTCCTGCATTGTTTTTCCATGCTTCAAAATATAAGGTTCAGTGACCCAACTTGAATCTTCCACTGGATGATCTTTCCACTTCACTAAGTATTCAGGATATGTCTTCCTCCTGGTATTCTTTCCAGCTCTTTGTTCAATGATTTTCTCCATCTGAGGTTTTTCTGATGTGGGCAATTGTTCTTCCCACTGAAATTATTTCTGATCATCTGATTCTCCTGCCTCAACTCTCATGTAAGGATACAGGTCTGCAACATTGAATATCGATGATATCCCAACATTGTCTGGCAACCCAATTTCATAAGCATTGGCTGCAAATTTTCTGAGAATCCTGCATGGTCCTATCTTCTTCATCTGCAATTTGTTATATCTCCCCCTTGGAAACCTTTCTTTTCTCAAATGAGCTAAAACTTCATCTCCTACTTTGAATTGAACTTATCTCCTCTTCTGATCAACTATGTTCTTATATTTCAGGTTGTTGTCCTATAGCTTCTCTTTGACTCTGTCATGGAGTTTATGCATTTCTGTTGCAAAATCCTCTGCTCCAACACTTTTGAACTCATCTTGATTCAGATCTCTCAACTTGGTAATCCCTCTTGGTTGTATACCATACACAATTTCAAATGGACTTTTCCCTATGCTTATGTTCACTGAATTGTTAAATGAAAATTCTGCTTCTGCCAGAATCTGATCCCATTGACGACCTTGCTCAGTGACTAAACTTCTTAATAAGTTTCCAAAACTCCTTTTTACTACTTCAATCTGTCCATATGTTTGAGGGTGATATGTTGAACTAAAGGACAAGTTTGTCCACAACCTCTTCCATAGAGTCCTCCAAAAGTGTCCTACAAATTTGGTGTCCATGTCTGAGACTATGCTCCTAGGAAATCCATGTAGTCTCATCACTTCTCTGAAAAAGAAACTGGTTATATGTGTAGCATTGTTTGTCTTCTGTCATGGTATCAAATGTGCCATCTTTGAAAATCTATCCACCACGACAAATATGGAATCGCTCCCTTTCTGAGTTCTAGGCAATCCCAATACAAAATCCATATTGAGTGCATCCCACGGCCTTTATGGAATTGGTAATGGTTGATAAAAACCAGTGTCTTGTTGTCTTCCTTTTGCATACTGACAAATTTTGCATTTTTTCACAAACTTTTTCACCTCTGACCTCATGATTGGCCAATAATATGAATTTCTCAGTTGTGCAAATGTCTTATCATGACCAAAATGTCTAGCTAAACCTCCATTGTGTTTCTCTTTCAACAGGTTATCTCTCATTGAGAATTTTGCTATGCATAGTTCCCTTCCTTTGAATAATAATCCATCTTGGATCAAATATTTTGTCCATGGGCTTCTGTCTCCCAACAAAGGATTCTTACATGCCTCATAAGCTTCCTTAAAATATGTATCTTCTCGATACATTTCCTTGAGGCGTTCAAACCCTAAGATCTCCACTTGGAATTCTTGTACGATTAAACTCCTCCTGCTCAAAGCATCTGCAACTTTGTTAGCAATTCCAGCAATATGTTTAATAAAAAAAGTAAAATTCTGCATGAAATCTACCCATTTAGCATGTCTCTGATTCAACTTTTCCTACCTAGTAATATACTGCAAAGCTTGATTATCATTGTACAAGACAAATTCTTTAGGAATTAGATAGTGCCTCCACTTCTTCAAAGCTTGAATCACTGCATAAAATTCTTTGTCATATGTGGAATAATTCTTCTTGGTGTCATTTAGCTTCTCACTGAAATAAGAAACTGGCCTATTATCCTAACTCAAGACTACTCCAATAGCTACTCCACTTGCATCACATCTCACTTGAAATGTTTTTCTAAAATATGGTAAGACCAGAATTGGTTGTTCTGTGATCTTCTCCTTCAACACCTTGAAACTTTTTTCATCTTCCTCTATCCAATTAAAATACTTGTGTTTCTTCTTCATAGTGTCCAACATGGGTGTACATATATCACTGAAATTTCTGATTAACTTTCTATAAAAACTTGTTAATCCATGAAAAATTCTTACCTCAAATATGCTTCCTAGTGATGGCCATTATTTGATTGCTCTCACCTTTTCTGGATCCATCTTCAATTCATTCGAAGAGATCACAAAACCCAAGTATATGACTTATGTCTTCATAAAAGATCTTTTCTTCAGATTTATCAGCAATTTTTCTTGCTGCAACTTTTCCATCACTGATGTCAGGTGTCTTAAGTGTTCTCCCTACGTCTTACTGAAGATTAGTATGTCATCCAGATACACTATGACAAATTTTCCTATGAAGTCTTTCAATACTTCATTCATTAATCTCATAAATGTGCTTGGTGCATTTGTCAACCCAAATGGCATGACCAGCCATTCAAACAATCCTTCATTTGTCTTGAATGTTGTTTTCCACTCATCTCTCTCTCTCATCCTTATTTGATGATATCCACTCTTTAAGTCTATCTTGGAAAAATAGCTTTCTCCACTCAAACAATCCATAAAATCATCCATCCTTGGCAAAGGGAATCTATACCTAATGGTGATCTTATTGATGGCTCTGGAATCTGTACACATTCTCCATCCTCCATCCTTCTTTGGACATAATAAAGTTGATATTGCGCATGGGCTTAGGATTTCCCTGACTAAACCTTTATCCAACAACTCCTGAACTTGATTTTTGACTTCCTCATTCTCTCTAGGTGTCAACCTATAAGTTGCTTTGTTTGGAAAACTAGCTCCTAGAATAAGGTCAATATGATGGCTTATACTCCTAATGGGTGGAAATGAGTGTGGTAACTCATCCACTACTATGTCAGCTAAGTTTTCTAATAGTTCCTAATTTCTTCAAGTAAATCATCCAGATAAGTATTAGTAAGGATAACTCTTGGCTTCTTCACTATAGAAAACTGCAGTTCTTTCTCCTTTTTGACTTCATTAGAGAGTTCCTTCCCACTCATGAGAAGTATACTTGAACTATCTTCCCTCTTTTGCTCTTTGTCTTCTATTGGCAACAATATGTGTGCCCTACCATTATTTTCTAAGGTATAAGTATTCTTCCTCCCATCATGAATAACTTTTCGGTCAAATTGCCATGGTCTCCCCAATAAAATATGACAGACATCCATAGGAATTACATCACATAATATTTCATCCTTATAACCTCCTAGTTTAAATTCAACTTGGCATTGTTGACTTAACATTACTTGATGTCCTTTTTGCAACCATGATACCTTGTATGGGTTTGGATGCGAAGTTGTCTTCAGTTCCAATTTCTCCACCATCTTTGTGGATACTAGATTGTCAGTGCTCCCACTATCTATGATCACCTTGCAAACTATGTCTTTCGTCTTGCAAGCAGTTTTGAATAGACTTGTTCTATGAATTGGTTCCTCTACCTCCTTCTCTGGTTTAAGAATAACTTTCCTCATCATGAGGTTCTTTCCTCCTTCTGATGCTTATGCCTTCACATGCTTTTGTGCTTCATAAATGTGTGCTTCTCCTCCTCCTTCTTTCTTTCTCTCGGGACATTCCCAAGACTTGTGCACTAGTTTTCCATAGGCATAACATCTAACTTCACCTCCTCTCACTCTTCTTCATCCTCTAGGAAAAGAGATACTTCCTCCATGTTGTCCTTGTTTATAACTTCCACCTTTCTCAGGGTGACTATGTTGCTTGTCAGCTTCATGCTTTGGTTTCTTGAACTTCTCTCTATTGGTTCCCTTACCTCTGCTTGAATTTCCTCCTCTATGTCCTTGGGTTTTTTTATTGGCCAATTTCTCTTCAGCTTTAAAGTCTGCTTGGTAAGCATCTTCAACTTTACTAACAGGCATCTTGTTGATATCCTCTTGTATTTCATATCTCAGCCCATTGATATACCTGGTTGTTTTTTCATCTTCATTTTCTTTCTGTCCAGCCCTGATGTTCAGTCTGTAAAATTCCTCAGTGTATTCCTTCACTGATAATATTTTTTGTCTCAAGTTATGCAATCTTCTGAACAGATTGATTTGATAATCTTTTGGGATAAATTTGGCTTTCAACTTGGCTACCATCCTATCTCGGCTTTTAATTTTCTACTTACCCTTGCATCTGCAATCAGCTTGCAGTTTGTCCCACCATAGTGTTGCATGACCCTTCAGTCTTGTCACTGCATGCTTCACCATCTTGTCTTCCTCGATATCTTCGTAATCAAAGTACTTGTCCATAGCTCGTACCCAATCCAACAATTCTTCAACTTCTAAATTTCCTTCATACAATGGTACCTCTATTTTTTCTTTGGCTACTATTCTTGAAACAACTTTCAATGAGAGGTCTTCCACAGCATCCTCTGTTACATCTTCTTCAACCTCTATCTTTGTGCTCTTAGTTTCACTAATATCTCCAATGTCTAGTGCTCTCCTCTGTGTTGTTTCCATGGCGTCCATTCTCATTCTAAGTCACCTCATTTATTCTTCCATTTATGCATTCTCTCTATGCCTTCTGGGTGGCATGATTCCACTGCGTCACCTCTTGATGCCTACAAACAAAAATCAAATATTTGATACCGCAATTGGTACCAATTTATCTCCTTTCCATTTTTTTTTTGTCTACAAACAATATTAATATTAGCTCTGATACCACCTAATGCATCCCCCCTACTCCCCCGTAGGTCTACATGACCTCTCGATCAAGGATCTATGATTCTTGATTCAAGTGACTTTCTGAAACCTTGATGGTCTCGTTATGTATCTAAACACAAGCCCTTTCGGCTTTTTAGCGCAGGTCTTATGGCACCCACGACCTTCCCCTTCGCGCTTGAAAAATATCATAGTTTGGGCACTAGATCCCTTTTTGATAGGCCCCTCTTTTTGTGACCTTGGGCGATGACCTCACGTAAACACGTGGTTGCGAGCGCGCCCAAGAGTGGTTTGGAACCAAAATATTTTTTGTTCTGCAATTCACTACAAGTCACCATGTGTCCTTTTACCAATATTGTGGTCTCGATTGTGGCTCGCCCTCGAATTTTTAAAAATTGAGAACCTTATGTCCCCGTAATGCAAGGTGGCCTTCGATCTCACGATCTTGATGGTGCTTCGAAATTGACGGCTCAGATATGTCCCCTTTCATATCAACAATTGTGATTTGTTTCGTGATTCGATGTTCAGATTTTTCAACTCCCAACCTTGCTTCCTCCTGAAATGATAGATCTTTTTCCACATGCCCTCTTCAATCGATGGTTGTTGTCGTTTTGGGACTCCGAACTTTGGAAATCTCCAATATAAACTCCTTCCCCAATGGCTTTTATCCGGAGTTGGTAATCCACTGACGTGTGTCTCCCACTGATATGACAGTTGTAATACCTTTGGGTCTTCGGGCTTCGGACTTTTCAATTCTCAAACTTCACTTTCCCTCAAAGTATGTGGATTCCTGTCACGTGTCCCCTTGAATCGGATGGTTGAAATTTACTTTGGGTCTTTACCTAGAGTCCACGGATTTTCACCTCGTGTTACCCTTAATCTAACGGCTATGAATTACTTCGGGTCTTTACCCGAAGTCCATTTATTTACGCCACCTGTCCTCTGGATATGATGGTTGATAATTACTTCAGGACTTCGTCTCTATGAGCTTTGGGAGTTTCAATTCTCAACTAAACCTCTCAAAGTGATTTCTTCAGAGTTCACAATTCGTCACCACGTGTCCCTCTGGATCCGACAGTCCAGATCTTCTCCGGCTCTCCGGGCTTCGGGAGTTTCAACTCTCAATCGAAACTATCGAAGTGATTTCTTCAGAGCTCACGATCTAATGACACGTGTCTCTTGGCGATCAATGGTCAAGATCTACTTCGGCTATTTCACTTCCTTTTGGTCTACAAACTTCTGGAGTTGTGGATCTTGTGCGACCTCTCCTCCTTGGTGATGGGCAGTCCCAAATTACTTCAGGACTTCTGAACTTTGGCAAGTTCACCCTCCTACGTGTGCAAAAGCATTGAGGTTTGTGCACCTTTCTTTGATCAAACGATTGTTGATCCTTTGGATTGTGATCCAACAGTTTTTGTCGCTCCTCCTCCTGAGCTTCTGACTTCCTCTGACTTAGAATATTTTCTAAGTGTTCAAAGGCCTCGACCCTTGATCCTCCTATGAGTCTGTCTTTTGGGCTTCGTCTGCACTTCTGAAAAGAACTATCTCTTATGATCTTGATCTCTGAAAATTTTGATTTCCCATGCACTCCTTGCATTCCTGGGATTTCAATAACTCAGTTCGAATGATTTCTTGAAAATAAATTCTTCCCGCACTCCTTGTGTTCTTGGGATTTCGATAACTCAGTTCAAAGGATTTCTTGAAAATAAATTCTTCCCACACTCCTTGCATTCCTCTGTTCTGGTTCTTCAACGCTCGGTCACTCCTTGACATTGTGCACTCCTTGACCCTGGTCTAAGTTCCCTTTGTTCTCTCTAAACTCCTCTGAGTCAATCCGAGACTCTGTCAATGCACTCCTTGCATACAAGATGCACACCTTGCATACGAGTTTCAGAAAAGAAACAATTGAAACTAATACAATTTTGTCACAAACTCATACAATCAACTCTTAACAATCATACATGAACAAAATGAACTAAATCACACACACAGAATGTAACATTCATTCAATCACACATCAATTGAACACAATCCAAAGCATTTGGACAATTTTTTTTGTTCTATTCATTCATGAAACAAATTACATAATATTTCAGTTCTTCCCTGCGTCTTTCCTCTACTCTATTATGCTTCTACTAATCTCTATCTCTCTATCTCTATATCTATTACAATACAACAACAAACTATCTAAGAACTAGCTCCACGAGCTCTCTTCTTCATGTTTGCAACCTATCCTATCAGGACTTAATGGTTACCTACCTTCTCCTATTACAATAACTATCAGTTATTACTCGATAAGAGCTCCCACTCCCTATCTTTAAATCCTTACAATCATATAATACTTTTACAAACAAGATATATTAAAAAACATTGTTTTCAAAATATCTCAACAACTCGATTTATTTCTAAGTTAAATGTTAATTTGAAAATCTGCCATGCTGAGATGTCATATCCATGCCTCCACGCTTGCGTCTTTGAAGTTGAAGTCGATGCTCCTGCATTACAAATGTACGAGGATACCAAATAACTAGTGATACAATGTGGCATCCACTTCGAGAGAAGTACAAGTAGCATCAAGTTTGACTCTAGAATGGAAGGGAGAAGGGTTTGGTTTAGCATCATCCATGTGAAAGAATCAAAGAAGTTCACAAACATACTTAGACTAGGAAAGAAATATTCCTTCCTTGCTTTACAATACTTCGAGGCCAAGGAAATAGTGCAAATGTCCTAAGTCAATCATTTCAAGTTTCTTCTTAAGGTTGTTTTTTCACATGGTTTAAAAGTTTAGGTTCACTATCAATGAGTATAAGATCATCAACATAAAGAACAAGTATTATGATATGGCTTCCTGCTTTCTTTGTATAGACATTAGGATCATAATGGAAACTAGAAAATTCATTGTTAAGAAGAAAGATGTCAATTTTGGCATACCAAGCTCAGGGAGCTTTCTTAAGACCATAAAGAGATTTCTTAAGGCGACAAACAAGGCTAGAGTCATTGTGGACATAGCCAGGAGGTTGTTCCATGTAGATTTCTTCTTGCAAATCCCCATGAAAGAAGGAATATTTAGCATCCATTTGATAGACCTC
The DNA here is from genome assembly GCA_009831015.1 of Picea engelmannii. Classification (NCBI taxonomy): domain Eukaryota; kingdom Viridiplantae; phylum Streptophyta; class Pinopsida; order Pinales; family Pinaceae; genus Picea; species Picea engelmannii. Next base: position 262,031 of record ML781381.1, on the reverse strand, counting down.
CCATTAAAGTGAGGCTACAAAAACTAGAACAAGGTAGATGGAATTAATTTTGGCGACGGGGGAAAAGGTTTCATTATAGTCAATGCCTTCAACTTGATATAACCCTTTGGAAACTAACTAGGCCTTGTGTCTTTCAACACTTCCATCTTATGTATACTTATTTCTGTAGACCCGTCTACATTTGACAAGTTTTCTTCCTTTTGGAAGAGATATAAGATCCCATGTATCATTTTCCATTAAAGAGTGATACTCGTCATTCATTGGTGTATCCCAATATGGATGACCTAAAGCTTGTGCAATTTTTTTTGGATCGTGAGGCTCTAAAACTTGAGCCAAAAGAGAAGAGGCTCGCCATAACTATGAACATGTATAACGTTGATCTGAAGGATCACTAACAATATCACCAGTTGCTTCTCGAGTTGAATGGACCCATCTGGGAAGTTGTGGTGTAGGTGCATGTTCATGTTCAATGGACTCATCCAGAGTAAGGTGAGCAGAAAAAGGTGGATTTTCATCCTTGTTTCCATCATCTGAAGAAGAATAAACCAAAATAGGAATAGAATATGGCACAAACGCTAAATATGGATCATCGGTCGAAGAAGGCACAAACGTTGAATTAGGCTAGCATGCCAATATATTTTCCTCAAATTTAGCATCTCCTCTAATAATAATTTAATTAGAAAGAGGTTAAAGAAATATGTAACCTTTGACATCTTCAGAATCTCTAACAAAAATACACTTCTCACTTTTAGGCTATAAAGATTTCATTTTCTCATCAGGAATATAAGCCCATAATAAACTACCAAATACATAGAGGTGACTTACATCTGGCTTAATTTTATTCCATACTTCTCCTGGTGTTATATTTTTTAGATTATTTGTGGGAGTGTGATTTACTATGTAATTTGCACAACTGATGGCTTTCTCCCAATAATTAAGACTTAATCCCTTAGATTGCATCATATTATTAGCCATTTCTTTATTGTGTGATTATTTCTCTCAACAACACCATTTTGTTGTGGTGCATATGGAAAAGTGTGTCTCATTTGGATGCCCTGTGTAGTGTAGTAACTTGTAAAATTGTTGTTCACATATTCACCTCCATTATGTGTTCTTATTATTTGAATTTGATGTCCAGATTGTTTTTCTACAAGGACCTTGTAGGCCAAAAACTTGTCAAATACTTCACTCTTAAGTTTTAAGATGTAAACCCAAGTGCATCTGGAGAAGTCATTAATGAAGGTTAAGAAATAATTTCACCCAGAAAAAAAGGAGAATAAATCGAACCACACAAGTCATTGTGAACAAGTTGCAAAAGGGTCGAGGCGTGCCAAGAGGCACGTTTGTCAAAATTGTCCCGATGATGTTTTCCGAGGACACAATTGATACAAACACCATATTTTCAAGAAACAAGAGGAAGACCAGTCACCATCTGTTGATTACATAGTTGTTGCAATGAACAATAGTTTAGATGACCAAACCACTCATGCCAAAGTTTTCTTAAGTCTTTTATATGAGCAACAAAAKATGGTAGAAAAGATGATGACCCAAAGTTGTCAAACTTGTACAACCTGATAATATCATCAGTAATTCCATTTGCAAGAACATGCTTAGGATATTTTAGATCCTTGATTACAACTTGGTGAGGTGAAAAATCTACGGTYTTACCTTCACATGAATGAGTGATTTGATACAATTATAGAAGGTTGCAGGAAAGACTTGGAACACATAATACATCATTAAAATTGYCATTATCTACTTGAATTATTCCATACCCTACAACACTAAGAGACATATCATCACCAACAAACATTTTCTTGGTGTTRCATTCATTAAGAGCAGAAAAGATGGCTTTATCCTTAGCCATATGACAATATACTCCACAATCAATAAGCCACTCATCAGAAGATGAAGTAGAAGTTGCATTGAAGGAGAAACTAGAAGCARAAAGTGCATGTCCATGAGAAAAAGAAGAAGAATCAATATTGATGTTGTGAATCTTCATCGATGTTTCCAAGGCTTCCATCCTTTTAAAACATTTGGACTTCACATGACCATATTTCCCACAAAAGTTGAAATGTATGTCAGTCTTCTTACTTTTAGATTTTTATCCTTTGTCACCACTAGGAGCATAAGCTAGCAGAGAGGGTTTGGGATCCTTGTTTTGCTTGTTTTTTTGGCGAGGATGTTTCTTCTTAGCATTATTGGATTTATATTTTTTTTGGACCACTAAGGATTTGTTGGATGTACTTGCAGAGCTAATCAATCCAAGTTGCACAACCTTATCTTGATCTCGAATCGGAGCATCACAAAAAGACTCAAGAGAAGGTTGTTTATAAGCACTCCCTAGAGATTCTATTGTGGCATAAAAGGTAGATACAAAAACAAAATATGCACTACCAAGCTTAGAAAGAATAGCATATATGCATCAATCTTCCTTCGGATCTAGTGTGCACTTTATACACAAAATTCTAAGTGTTTTGAATTTATATAAGTAATCTTCAACGCAAGGAAAATTATTTGGACTTAAATTCTTTAATTGATTTAACAACTGGTGGGATCGAATAATATTTTGTTTTTCAAACACATCTTCAATCTTTTCCCAAGCTTTATTTTGGCCATCAATTCCTTGAAGGTGAAACCTCAAATCAGGAGAGATGCAAATTTCGATTAGTCCACGTGCTTAGTCATTCTTATTTTCCCATTTGACTTTATTTTCATCAGCAATGGGTTCTTGTTATGTTACCAACGTAATCCAATACAATCCTTTACTTCTTAGTAAATCCTCCATATAGGATTTCCATGAGAAGTAGTTAGTGATGGTAAGAAAAATATCACTAGGAGAAGTCATATTAAATATACATACCGTATGGATTTAAAATATGAAATTGATGGTCTGGATGGAAATCTCTCGAAAAAATAGGTTGTTCCAAAAAAATGGCACTAAATACGGACTTCGAATGTGAAAGTTATGCCCTTTTGAAAAAAGGCATAAACAGTAACCAGAGAGCCACGTGGCAAGTAGAAGATGGTCCACATGGTAATGTTCCTCCTTATCTAATTGCATCTATAAGCTCACTTTTAAATAAGTTACTTATGAAGTGACCCACTTTTATAGAATAAGCGGGAATCACTTTTACAATAAAGTTACTTTGTAAATGAAATTTGCATGCAAAAAACAACTTAAAATAGAATATCAAAGTTATTTAATAGTGATTCACTTTTATAATTAAGTGAAATGCACTTCACAATGAATGCATGAAATTTTTCGAAAAAAAGTAACAAAAAAGAGACTTGAACCCAAGACTTCTTACTAAGTAAAGTAACTTTCAACCAAGTGAACTATTGCAAAACACGTTATAGCCTAAAAAAGGAGGATTGTTGTGGTGGTGGTGGTGGTTGTGGTGGAAGACAGCCTTGGAGTGCATTCTCAATAAAAAAGTATCTTCATGCATTCACACACAAAATAAAATTGCTTCTCGATGACAACAAGGGTAATATCTCGATTAGCTTACCCGAAAAATGCAAGTTTTTCCTTTGTTTCTGACTTACCATGATCTCATAGAGCGTAAGACAAAGAGCATATGGAGACAAGAAAACCATTTCCGCTCTATTTCTAATTTATTGAGATCACACAGAGCGCAAGACAAAGAGAATACACAAATCGAAAAGAGTAGCAACCCGAAAATAAAAATAGAAAACCGAAATATTATCTCTACAAAAAATTAAAAGGGCATGTTCAAGCTTTCTACCTCCCGATCTAACTAAAATGGTTGTATCTTGGGAAAACGGAAACCTTTTTGAGTGAAACAAAAATCATTTCTAGCTGAAAGAAGCACTCTGGATGCAATGGAATATTCCTCTCAGCCAAAAAATGTACGAAAAATAGAATAACCCAGAGATCTGGCAACACGGCTTCAAGATCTCGATCTACAACGGGAGTGGGTCTTCAAACACGCTCTGATACCATGTTCGAAAACACAAGTATTCCAACAGAGGATGAACCCCTTTAGTAACCACTCACACAACCAAATTAAATATCAACACACTGATTTTTTTACGTGGTTAAACCCCTGTGGGGAAACATCTATGACCCAAGTCAATGTGGCAACTTGGAGCAATTTATTAATGAAAAATAAAATATTATGAAGAGATTTATAAGAGAGTTTCTCACAATCGATCATCAGAAAATGACCCTCCATGATATTTAAATAGATATCATGGACCAATCAAGTGTTAATCCATGGATCAGTGTGGTCGTTAAGATAGAGGAGAATATGAGTCGTCGGATCACTCTATGTTGAAAACATATCATGACCGTCGGATTTCCTAACTACAAATGCATACTAATACATACTAAAGAAATATACTTTAACTTAACGAAACATTATACCAAGTTGATATTAACTAACTCCTAAGTGTCTAAATATCCTAACAAATTAACAAACCAATCTGTTAACAGATGATCCAGAATCTTGGATCTAATTGGCCTACGTTGTCGTCTCCATTCATGAATATGATATAAGATATGTGTGGCAGTGTTTTGATGTAATGGAGTCAAAAAAAAAATCTGATCTCATATTGAATTGGTAGTTGGAAATACGTCAAAATCTTATTTTTGATCTCATATTGAATTAGTAGTTGGAAATACGTCAAAAATGACATGGCCAAGGAGGTAAATTCAATATAAGAAGCACCTAGTAACTCAATGTACCATTTAGTGGAACTTCTTGTCAAGACACACTAAAAAATAATCAACCTTATACTATCATCCACCAAGGAGTTCACGGAACACCAAAGATAATATGTCATGACATGTGTGGAAGGATCTTCCCTATGTTTACCATCATTTTTTGGGATATTAGATGGTAATTTTTCATCAACCTAGATCGATCAAGAAGATTCAGAGTCACTAGTAAAGGTAACTTTGTGTTGTCAAATGGATTTTGATAGAAAGAAGATTGACCTTACAGTCAGCCCACACCACTTCCCCCAGGGGAATTACTACCCGCTGTGATATTATTGCCCCTACTAACATTATTTCCCCCAGCGCTAGTAAAAGTACTAGTGGAAGGAATAGACCCGGTATTAACACTCCATCCAAATGAAAACCCATCATTTGGTATTATCAGACCACCTATTGGAATGCCAGAAAACAAGTCCTTTCCCCCCACCAAAAAAAAATCTAGATGTGGGAATTAGTGTGGACACAGCAAGCAAACCAATGCTAAGTAAACTCATGGAAGGAAATGACGTGACCGATAGAATTCCCCAAATCGAAAAACCAAATGTCATAGGCATAGGTGGGAGGAGTTATCCCACTAATTGATGACAAGGAAGAATCCATTGTGACTCATCCCATTGTACTAGAAGATGTGGGAATAGGTCCTCCCATGCTAGATGACGCATTGATTCCTGACATCTCGTGAGGATTACTGAAGCAGGAAAAAGGATCATTAAATGGTCTACTCACCTGAATGAGTAAAGGAATGAAGGGACTAGTCAAAGGAGGGTTAAATTTTGGTGGAGGACTTTAGTCAATGACTTTAACCTTCGTTTTTTCAAACTCCTCTAAATATGATGTGTGAGCTTTGAAGGATTTTGTGTTAGTGTCTTTTGATTTGGACAACTGTTGTTGCCTCATGAATTGCAGTTCCTCTTTTTCAGAAGGAATTCCTCACTATTGAAAAGACCAGCAAAGATGTTGGTAAACCATGGTTAAAAGTGTGTTTTAATCCAAAACAAAAAGATTAACATATGGCCAACACAAATAACCACAAAGCACACCCTAGAAAATCTAAAGCTTCAACAAGTAAACAAATTGTAGGTCAAATGGGCATTCTAAAAAACAAAAATCATGGGGGATGTCAAGTTACCAAGACTCGCTAGCAAAGGTATGAGATAGTTACAGTAACATGAACGTAACAATCACACCAAGGTGAAAGTACCCTCATGAAGACGATCACCCTCTTGGGGATTCGACGTATTCCTCATGTACCATAAGTACTTCCCACTCATAGTCACTAATTTGATGCCCTGGGAAAATTCACTATGGCTACCACTTCACAATCGACAACTGATGGGAACAACCATGGGTTGAGACTAAACATGTGAGCAAGGAAAAAAAGCCCAAAATTTTAGAGAGAGGTGTTATCACTTCTCTCCAAAACCCATGTATAAGCAATAATCTACAAACACTAAAACAAGTGAAGAGAGGATATCACTTCACTTTACCTAATGTGACCTTGTGCTTGATCCTTGTGTTAGATGTGCTTTCTCGACAAGCGATCCTTGCTACTAATGGATTTTTACACTCATTGGTCAATTTCCTAGTTTGGTTTTATGGCCTTGGAGAGTTTATTCTCCAATCCTCCACCAAGGCCCTAATACTTGAGCTATGTTGGTTTGCTAAAAAGAAAAATGTCTAATTGATTTTAAGTTAAGCGCTTTTAGTTTTTATTATTGTAGATTACTTAAAAGGTAATGGAATGGACTCAACGATGTTCGTGACTCTTTCCAATCCAAATATACTCAAAAACATGAAAATGCAAACAATGCAATTATTTTTGTTTCAATGAAAACTATCTAAGGGAAAAGAGATTTCCATTTTCACAATTTGAAATAAGACATCCATCACTCAAACCAAATGAAGCTACCAAAATATTCCTCAAATATTTTAGATCCAAAACTCAATCAAATGCACCAATGCAACTCTCAATTGAAAACTCAAAATGCTTAAATGAAGGACTATGCAATGCAATTTTCTTTGATTTCACTTGAAAAAAAAAACTAAAGATGCAAAACACAATCAAATCTAAAAATGAAAGGTTGTATGATTTTGGCAATGTCACTATTAGCAAGCCAAGACCAATGCAACTTTTAAAAAAAAACAAAATGATCATGCAAAGAAATTTTTTCTTGTTTTCATTAATGAAACAAATGAAACTAAGAATGCATAGCACAATAAGATCAAACAATGAGGTGCACTATAGTTTCGTCAATGTCATTATTCACAAGCCAAGACCAATGCAAATTTCCCAAAACAAAAATTATTATGTGAAGCTTCTAAATCCACTTAATGAACCAAATGAGACAAGAAACATATGACCAAATACACACAGGTTAGTTACAGATGCCTTGCAACCTCTCCAAGCCAAGACACAGCTAGGTCTGAAGACAAACTGATCAAAAACTTCCAAAAACTCACCTACAAGACTTGGTAATGGGTTGTCTTAGAGAAACTAGTCGTTGGTCGCGAGTTGTCAGGCAGCAATAGATAAGCATAAGTTCTAGTTGTGAATTTCACATTGGACAGATTTTTTATATTGAATAGAGAAAACTAGAGATTAATCCAAGAAAAAACTCAAATATCCAACCCAAATATAAAGGATTTCAAACTTGCATGCACCTAGGATCAAACAACACACAGTACAGAACCTACAAGACCTCACAAGGATGAAAAACAACCAAGGAAACTCCTTAAAAAAAGGAAGAAAAACTAAGTTCTTCCCCAGTGGAGTCACTAATTTTGTTGTAGAGTAACTTGTCTATAGATAAGCAAGATCTCTTACCAACCTTATTACAACCAGTGACAGACCATAGGATAGATCACTATGGGTTTACCCTAGATATGAAATATACACACACAATTTATGCTAAGAGATGACAAGAATGATGTCATACCTTACTATTATGATTGTGATATCATTACCCTTACAATGAAGCTCCTAAGATCCAACTCCTAGAAACCTCTTGAACCTGTCATCTACACACAAGGAAACAAACAAACATTTCTCAAGTATTTGGGCACAAAAAGGATGATTGCATATAATCAAATATAACCTAATGCTCAAGGATTATTAGATCTACCAAAACTTAATCATGAAATAAACAATTATTGGAGGGGGATACTAACATGGATCTATATTTTATTAAGAAAATATATTTAACAAATTATATACCTTGAGTCTTCTTTGTTGCACTCCCATCTCTAAGTTCCTTGAGTTCCTCCTTGGCCACTCTTGCTTGGCGGGAAGAAATGAGATAATCTTATGTATCATGGAAAGGATACGAAGTCATATCTCACCTATGATGATTATCTCCTTTATGTCGATGCCCAACACCCCACTCACTAATACAAGATGGAAATGGGACTTTCTTATTTCTCTCCAACATTGTGAGGACTATAGCTTTGATATTAGGTGTATTCTAGGTGCCCAATGCCCCAACATGGCCTCTCTTTATAGGAACATAGAGAAGGTTGAGAGATAGCTTTAAGGCATATAACTGAGCGAAAACAAGTCATACACAAGTTCCATGGCCAACCCATCTCTCCATTATCTCTTTAGAAATCTATGAATATAGAATATCACAAGGGTGGTCGCGAGTTTAGTATGGACAATCAGCGAACAATCGCGGGTTTTCTATAAGCAACAAGCGACCATCCACTCTTCTCGCTGGGAAAAGCGTGACCAAGCTCAAAATTGGTGTTTTTGGATCAATTTCTCAAGTACATTTTATGATTTCAAAAATATATATATAATAATTAGATTCTCTTCAAGGCTTAGGGTGAAAAATACAAGTGTATCAAAAAGATCTCTATGTAACCTTTATATTATTTATTATGCATTTGTTGACCAAAATTTGGTCACCTATATGTTCTCGCTCCTGGAATAATAATAAAAAATGATATCGTAAGATGAAAAATTTTGAACCATTATAATTTCGTTCTGTAGTCCTCAGTCACAGCTTCACCACGCATTTTTCGGATCAGAAATCCGAGTTTGTATGCTCAATATATCTAGGTTTAAAGTTTAAGTAGAAAAGGGCACCTTTTTCATGTGGAATAAGGCTAATTGTTCATAAATATATTTAATTTTTTTCGGACCCAACACCCATGATCTTCTTAATAAATTTTGGGTTCAAAACCCAAAAAAATATTCTATGGTATCTCTCGCGAGTACCCTCTATATTCCTCACACCCTTCATACTCCTTATCTTTCCATACCCCATCTCCCCTTTCACTTTAACACTTAATTGTTGTTCTCCCCTTTGTTATTCCTCCACAGCGGGGGCGGCCTCACAACACCTCACCCCCTTATTTTTCCTCACATATATCACTCCCTAACCCTTCCCCACTACCTACATTTCCCACCCCCCTCACTTCTTCTCCCCTCAAATTAACCGCCTCACTTAAACTTTTATCCCACACCCCCTCACCCTCTCCACTCCCTTATCCCTTATCCCACCACTCCACACTTAGGTTTTTCTCAATTCCTTAGAAAACTCACGGAACCACCCTCACCCATATTCCCTTACCATGCAATTCCACTACATACATTTTCCCCTCCCCACTTCTGCCACCTACAAACTACCCCCCCCTCACTTCCCCTCTTTCCTACACTCTTGTTCCACCCACACGTATTTCCTTTCCATTAAACTTTATTTACTATTATTTTGATCACTAGCCTTTAACTTTATGCCATGTGCCAACCATTCCTCGGATCATATGGAAATTTTTTTAAGCTATGAAGACATGACACATGGCAGCACGCCATTGGAGATATGTGATTTATTACTGAGCTATCATATGAAGACACGTGGCAGCCAATTAATGTAACATTATGCCATGTGCCAACCATTCCTTGGATCATATGGAAACTTTTTTAAGCTTTGAAAAGATGACACATGGCAGCTCGCCATTGGATATATGTGATTTAATACTGAGCTATCCTATGAAGACACATGGCAGCCAATTAATGGATGACATGGCAATCTCATAAACCTATGAAATCATGCCACATGGAAGCGTATTATTGGTGACACGTGGCATATTTTCATTGGTTACATGTGGGTGATGAATCATCGATGACTCGGTGCTTACTAGGCATGAGGTGGACGATGACCGGATTCTAAACTTATTATTTTATTCGTTACTTTTCTAAGGGAGGTTGAGCCCTTAAACCTCCATAATCTTTTCTCTTCATGTTTATCGTCAAGTGTATGTTACACTTAAATTTATATACCATTATATAACAAACATTCCCATGCATGTGGGATAACTTATATGAAGAAAAGGTCGAATTTTCATGGGAGAGAACGAAATTCATCTAAGGACCCATATTTTCCCAAGACATTTGGTCGACAGTGGTTGAGTCGCGATTTTGCAGAGGCCATAACTTGAGCTCCAGGTGTCGGAATCACGCAAAATTTATATCGTTGGAAAGGTATTTAGATGAAGAATATGATGGAATAGGTTTTAGGGCTGAACATTTCCATATTTTTCCCATAAATGAAAATACCAGAGATTTATTTTTAATGGGCCTATGTGACAACTCAACTTCACGAACTTGTATCTTGAGATCCGGGC
>ML781381.1:236241-248268 GCA_009831015.1 Picea engelmannii | reverse complement strand
TGTTGTGCTAGGGGATTTTGTGGAAATCATACCACTTTCCAGTGTCCTTCTTCATCTTCATGTGACCCTTCTTTTCCTATGGCTTGGACTGGTTTTCAGGAGGTTATTTGTTAGGTACATCTTTATCATACTTTGGTTGTTGCGTATTTGCAGACCCGAACTCTCGTTTGCTCTAGTGCCTAAATTTATGCTCGATTTTGATAGCATATCAATAGGCAACTCCCAGCGAGATGTCCAGAAACTCCATTTCAACTTGGATGTATCTGTGTAGATCCCCACAATATTTTAGAACCATATGTCACTCAGAATATTTGATACCTAGTTTGGTGTGAAAGATATGGAAGGTGTTGGTGAACGCTGACACTACCTGGCCCCTCCCTTGATGCAGTGTGATCCATCTCATCTATTGGTCATCATAATTAGCAACAGAATAATATTGTTCCTTGACCGCATCCACAAAAAAATCCCAAGTGGGCTCGGCCCCATATATTCCGGACTCCTATATGGAACTTTTCTCTTATTAAGTTTCCCACCAATGCTTGAAATGGGGGAGAGCCTTAAGGAGTGTGAATATGATCTTTTCCCTGTCGGAAAAATTGTGAAAAGAGAAATAACCTTCTAGCAGATTTAACCACTTTTCTAGGGAATCTGCATATATTTGTCCTTCAAATATAGGAATATCAAAATTAACTTATACCTTGAAAGGCGAAGTGCCTCCAAAGTGGTCGCTTGATGAATACGTGTCGATTGTTATCAGCAGGCGTTGAAGGATGTGAGAAAAATTCTCCATCATTTCATCCCTCTGTCGCACGAGAGCTTGCTCAAGCAACAGATTAATAGAATCGTCTACTCTGTCATTTTTCTTTTCTTCCATCATGGAGGTTTTCTTGAGCTTGAGAGAGTTATTTCCCTCAAGAGAGACAAGCTTGAGACCGAACTTGCTATACTCGGACCTCACCGGGGACATGCACTGAAAAAACGGTCAAGAGCAATCTTCTCTAATACCATTGATCCGAATTATTTTCAGCACAAAATGAGAGCAGAGATATAGTAAAGAAATGTAGAGAGATATATCATATATCCAATAATATAACAGATATTTATCATAGATATAACCATAGACACATAGATACAATAATACACAATTTCTATTAATGAGCAAAATGTACAAAACTGTAGAAATACAGAGTGAAAGACTCGCTAGAATGGTGACAGGTTATCTCTGAGAAGAGATGTGGCGGCTACTCACATTGACAAGAAGATTATTACAATGAGGCTATAAATGCCTTTTTAACATAAAGAAAATCCAAAACCCTAACCCAAGAAGATGAAAAGCCAACAGTTTTGTGGACCTTGTTTTCGGTAGTTTGGTGTATCAACTTCTTCAGGGCGTAACTTTGGCATACGATATCTATTTGGGGTGCATGATAGCTCGTTAGAAAGGTATATTCAAAGAGATTCATTTTGGGGGCTCAATCAAAGCCTTTGGCTATCATTGAGGTGCTTGATCCTAAAAAAAAATTCATTTAGGCCCTCAAAATGGCTCCGGAAGTTTAGGAACTGAAAAACTGCTAAAAATAGTAAATTGCCAAAAGATTGGTTTGAACCGGTTGGAATAGTTGGATGGCCACCAATATCCACCTGGATCAATGGCTCAAAGTTTTGAAAAGAATATTCAGGAGAATCGTTGCTTGTTTTAAGTGTGTTGCACCTTTTTTATAATTTCAAAAAGACCTAAGAACCACCGAAGATTCGAGAGAATGAACTCCCCAAAAACTCCATTGGAAAGATTCAAAATGAAGAATTTCATTCATGTCATGATGCTCCTTTAAATTATTCATCAATGGCTTTACAAGTCTCAAAAAAAGAGATAAATACCCAAAGGAGGTGATTTCATAAAACCCTTTAAATCTACCAGAAGTAGATTTTCAAATCCCTAACATTTCTATTGAAAAGATTTATACATTCTTTGGTGATGCTTTAGAAGATGTAAAGCAACACTTGTTTATTTTTAAAATTAAATGTCGTGATTTCAACCTCATTGAAGACAATGTTACATGTAGATCTTTTTACAAACTCTACAAGGGAATGCTCTTGAATGGTATAGCTCATTTATACCTAACTCCATTACCAGTTGGGATGTGTTAGAAGATTCATTTGCAGAAAAGTTCATCCAAAGAGTGCATTCATATGTTTTTGTTGATGCTTCAAATGTTTCTTCTCACCCACCCTCTACCATATGGACACAAGAAAATGAAATGAATGATTTGGAAAAAGAATCTAATCAAACATTGGAAAAAAAATTTGAATCTAATCACATGGTTGAAAATGAAAATAAGAATTTTGATTTGCAAGACCAAAACTTCAACCTCTCATACACTCCATATGAAGATATTTTAAACAACAAATTTGAGAATGAAATTGAGGAGCCTCCATCAAGTACATAAGAAAATTTTAACCTTGTAATAGATGATGAAAAGTCTCAAGAGACTTGGCAGCAAGAATAATTGGTGGAAGAAATGAATCTTGAGAAAAATGATGAACAAGATGGACACTACATGAAGGTAAAGTCTTTTCAATACATTGTTGATTAATCAAGAATATTGGGCGTGGACAGTGATAAGGAGAGAAATGAAAGAATGTTACAATTGGAAATTGTCCATCCAATCAAATACAATAATATTTTTGAGCAACCAAGAATTGATTTCATTGAATTATGGTTCCAAATCGTTATTGGAGAAGCAACACAATCAGATCCTCAACACACCTTGTTCAATCTTTCTTTGTTACATATTGAGAGTGCCCCTGACTCAATGGTACAAGTTTCAATATGTTCCATATTAATGGATTTCATTCCACAAATCAGATCAGTGATTCAATGGCTCCATTGGAAATTTTCCTACACCTAAGGTGCCCCTTTCTTTCAAGTAAGTTAGGGTAGGTAGATCATGTATGTACATATTTTGTTTCTTCAATTCAGTTTTTCACAATAAGGCAGTCTTTATATTGAAGTTTGAAGATAACTCCATGAAATAAGTGAATTACAAGAATTGCATAACACCTCCAACGATTTCAACAATTTTTGTATTGGAGCATGGATCAAGAGGGAGTACACAGTTCCTTACAACCCTTACAAAATGGGGTTGCAAAGAGGAAAAACATAACTATCATCGAGGAAACCAAAGTAATGATACATGATCAAAGTCTACCTATGACTCTATGGGAAGAAGCATGTATGACAGCAGTATATGTTCATAACAGGAGTCGTCATCAGATCTTGAAGAACATAACTCCAGAAGAATCCTTCACCGAAGTGAAGCCTGATATTGGACACTTCAGGATATTTGGGTGCCCAATATATTTTCATGTACCCAAAGAGAAGAGATCCAAGCTAGACCCTTTGGGGAGAAAGGGCACATTTGTGGGATACAGAGAAACTTTGAAGGCATATCGGATCTACATTCTTGGTCAGAGACAGATTGAGATAAGAAGAGATGTTACTTTTGAGGAAGAGATAGCCTTCCAAATATCCAGAGAATCTCATATGGAAATTGACAGTGAGACAACACCTTCTCCCCCTTTAGTAATTCATAGCGAGACAGACATTATTCCAGTTGTTCCAGCTGATCCATTTGCTTCAATTGATATTCTTATAGATATTACAGTAGGACATAAAAGGCATGCTTGGGCTCGACGGACTTTACAGGAGGCAAAGGGACATACAACCCCTCAAGGGACATCCTAAGAGAGAAAGAGACCAAAGAGATTTTCTAGCTACCTTTCAGCCATGAGCCACATCATTGAATCTGAGCCTTCTTGTCATGGAGAAGCTACGGGTGAACAGGTATGGCAAGATGCCAAGACAGAAGAATATCAGTTTATCTATAAAAATGATGTATGGGATATTGTTTTGAGACCAGAAGGGAAGTCTGTAGTAAATTCCAAGTGGATTTATAAAATCAAGCATGCAGTTGATGGAAGCATCGAGAAATACAAAGAGATATTTGTAGCCAGAGGGTTCTCACAAGTAGAGGGAGTTGACTATGATGATACATTTTTTGCAGTAGCCCGATACACTTCCATCTGTTCTATCATTGCACTAGTTGGATCAATGGGTTGGAAACTACATCAAATGGATGTAAAGACGGTCTTTCTCAATTGTGAGATTGAGGAAGAAGTTTATATCAAGCAACCAAAAGGATTCATGATACACAACGAAAAATCTCATGTGTGCAGGTTGAAGAAAGCCATATATGGACTAAAGCAAGCACCTTGTGCTTGGTATGAGAAAATGGATGGATTCTTGATGAGTTTGGGCTTCAACAAGAGTGTTGTTGACCCAGACCTATATTATCACATTGTTGGCAATGAGTGATTAATCTTGGTCCTATATGTGGACGACCTATTCCTCACCGAATCAGAGAGACTCATTGTTGAATGCAAACAAGCATAGACTGCTAAATTTGAGATGAAGAATCTAGGTATGATGCACTACTTCTTGGGACTAGAAGTGTGGCAGAGGACTGATGAGATTTTCTTGAGTCAAGGAAAATATACAGTGGAAATATTGAAGTAGTTCGGTATGACAGAATGCAAATCCGTGCCTACACCAATGGTGATGGATTTGAAGAAAATGAATGATGTTGATTCACGCGAGATTGATCCACACTTGTACCAACAACCGATTGGATCAATGATGTATTTGGTTAAGACCAACCTAATATATGCTATGAAATGAGTGTGCTTAGGAAATTCATGAATCAACTGAGACAGACTCCCTGGATAGCAGCAAAACATGTAATGAGATACCTATGAGGCACAGTTGGATATGGCCTGAGATATGCCTCCAGTGTAGACTTGAGTTTGCAGGGATATGTCGATGCAGATTGGGTAGGGCGCACAGTGGGTCGAAAGAGCACCTCTGGTTTTTGCTTCACCTTAGGGTCTGACATGGTTTCCTGGTGTAGTAGGAAATAGAGCTCTATGGCATTGAGTACTACAGAAGCAGAGTATATAGCATTGAGTGTGGCATTCTGTGAAGCAGTGTGGCTTCCCAAGCTTCTGACAGATTTATTTGATCATGAGATGGATCCTACCACTATTCATTGTGATAACCAGAGTTGTGTGAAGCTCTCTAAGAACCATGTGTTTCATGATAGATCGAAACACATTGAGATAAAATATCACTATATCATAGACTTGGTGCATAGGAAATTAGTACACATGCAGTATATTCCTACCCATGAGAAGATTGCAGATATCTTCACCAAACTGCTTGCCAAGATGAATTTCGAGTACTCCCGTGAGAGACTTGGCCTGGTGGAGAATGCATCCCTAGCTGAGAGGGAGTGTTGATGACTACAGGTGCATGAGAAATCCTCCAGGACATGAACTGAGTGAGTCGACCTGTTAGAGAGCCCATGAGATGGGTGTGTTGTTCCTCTTTGAGATGGATATGGAACATTGTGTGCCCCTGTGTGGCTTGAGGAAGCCCTTGAGTTGGGTGTGCCCATGAGATGGGTGTGTTGTTCCTCTCTGAGAAGGAGATGGAATGTTGTGTGTCCATGTGTGGGGTGAGTAAGTCCATGAGTTGGGTGTGTCGTTCTCTCTGAGACTGAGATGAAACAATGCGTACCCCTGTGAGGGGTGAAGGATCCCATGTGATGGGTTTACTGTTCTCCTTTGTGTAGAGATTTGAGATGATGTGATACTCCAGATGATTCTCTTGTGAGACATAGTGAGATAGAGATCTGTTAAGTAGGATGTTCATGTGGTTGAGCACAGGCGAACGTGATCCTAGTGGCTAAGCACTAGTGAGTGTGTATTCTGATGATTCTCCTATGATACGCAGTGAGATAGAGATTTGGACGTCCTCGTGGTTGAGCACGGGTGGACGTGCCCCTACTTGTTGAGCACTAGTGGGTGTATGAGATCCATTTCTATATTTTCTAAGAGTCAGACTTACCTGTAACCATGTTTGTGATGTAAAGGGTACAGGTCGGCCCTACCATAAAGTGAAAGATAATTCATGTAAAAGATAATTAATATGGTAATTACTAATTATATTTTGATTTATCGAGGTCGGCCATGTTGTGCCAATAGAAACTACTTTTGATATGTCCAGACTAATGTAAATAAAGGTGATTTCCCCATTGAGGAAACACAACACAAGTGTAAGTTTGGAAATTTCAGCAAGTACTTGTTCTTGGTCTGAAGTGCGCACCTATCTTGGGTGCTAGTATTCTAGGTTTTGTGAGAACCCTTTTGTGTGCTAGGTTTATGGTGTCGGAATTCTTTCTCTTGAAGAATATAGCAAAGGATTGGTTGGGTTTCTTCCCTTGTTGAGAAGGGTTTCTCGGAATACTTCTTGTGTACTTGTGCATGGTATTTCTTCTTGTGATCTTGGTTGTTGCAACAAATTGTTTATGGTGTAACTGCAATTTTCTATGGTTCAAGTAAAATGCTAAAATTGGAATGAACCTCATGTTTGAGCCTAGCTTAATGAAAAATCAATATTTCCTACACTCTCGTTCCACCCACACTTATTTCATTTCCATTAAACATTGTTTACTATTATTTTAATTACTAACCTTTAACTTTATGCCATGTGCCAACCATTCCTTGGATCATATGGAAACCTTTTTAAGTTATGAAGAGATCACACATGGCAGCTCGCCATTGCAGATATGTGATTTATTATTGAGCTATCATAGGAAGACACATGGCAGCGAATTAATGGATGACATGGAAATCTCATCAACCTATGAAATCACGCCACATGGAAGCGTATTATTGGTGACACATGGTGTAATTTCATTGGTTACATGTGGGTGATGACTCAACGATGACTCAGTGTTGACTAGGCGTGAGGTGGACGATGAGGAAGACACATGGCAGGCAATTAATGGATGACATGGCAATCTCATCAACCTATGAAATCACACCACATGGAAGCGTATTATTGGTGACACGTGGTGTAATTTCATTGGTTACATGTGGGTGATGACTCAACAATGACTCAGTGTTGACTGGGTGTGGGGTGGACGGTGACAGGATTCTAAAATTATTATTTTATTCATTAATTTTCTAAGGGAGGTCGAGCCCTTAAACCTCCATAATCTTCTCTCTTCATGTTTCTTGTTAAGTGTATGTTACACTTAAATTTATATACCATTATATAACAAACATTCACATGCATGTGGGATAACTTATATGAAGGAAAAGTCGAATTTTCATGGGAGAGCACGAAATTCATCCAAGGGCCCATATTTGTCCAAGACATTTGATCGACGGTGGTTGAGTCACGATTTTGCAGAGGCCATAACTTGAGCTCTAGGTGTCAGAATCGCGCAAACTTTATACCGTTAGAAATTTATGTTGATGAATAATATGATGGTATAGGTTTCCAGGGATGAAAGTTCCTATATTTTTCCCAGAAATCAAAATATCAATCAGCTTCATTTGTAATGGGTCTGTGTGACAACTCAACTTCACAAACTCATATCTTGAGATCCGGGCGATGGATTTGGAAAAACTTTATATCGTTGGAAAGCTAAGACGATAAATATCACATATGAAGTGATTTATATCACTAAAAAATTAATTTTCACTTCCATAAACTTAAAATACGGTCCCCCCTATTTTAAAGAGAAATTAATTAAATTTTGAAAATAAAAGTTTATTTAAAAAGATTTTATTAAAAAAAGAAAAGGGGGCCATTTTGAATATGTGTATATAAATTATGTAAGTTCATTAATGAGGACTTAATGAGGCTTTAATTAAAGAGATTACTTCAAGAAAATAATTGCATAGGAAATTCAAGAGAGAAAAAACCCTAACTACTCAAGTAGTTAGAAGATCTCATTTTAAAAAGAGAAGAAGGACTTCATCAAAGGTTCCATAATCAGAATTATCAAAGGGGCAAGGCAGAAGATCAGAGGAAAAATAAGGTTCAGCCAAGATTTTGATCAAGGAAAATATATCTCCATCTTCTCCACTCTTTCTCTTCTTCTACACCATTTCTCATAGCTTTATGATTGAATCTCTGAATTGGGCACAACGTTGAGTTCTTGAGTGTTCTTCTTTTATTCTTCTAAAGGATTTTATTATGTGATCATGGAGTATTTACAGTCATATATATTATACATGATTGTCAAAGATTTTGTAATGAAGGACATCTTTCATGAATAAACTCCACAAAGAATTGTTTTGGGGTTGATTTTGATTGTATCTTGTAACTTTGAGTCTTAAGTATGAGGTATTTGAGATTGACCTATCAAATTCTCTTTTTGGTCTTGATAGTAATACTCTTTTAAAATTCTTTGATATGATCAAGTTATTCTTTCTTATTTCTCATGAAGAAGATATGGATGTGTTTGTATGTAATTAAGAAGATTGTGTATGTGATGTTGATCGCAAAGAAATTATGATGTTGAAGCTCTCCTTCAATCTTTTCTTATTTTAAAGAGATTTATTGTTGCACATAAAGATTTGACTGGGTTATTGAAGAACCATTTGTTTGAATAAACCCAATCAATAAAGATCTAGGGTTTGTTGCCTTAGCATTCTCCTAATCCAAGGTATTCAAGTTATATATTTTGGCCAAAGAGGAGTATCACCTCTCTAAAAACCCGAGGGGATTCATATCCTCATGCGGTTGTCGTTTCGGTCCTGATGAATTCAAGCGTCAACGACATCCTATTACTTTCTTACTATTCATCTTTATCATTGAACATTGTTACTTTATAATTTTACTATTCACCTTATTCCTCGTGTAACTTTTGAAGTGACCTTCTTCGTGTCTAGATTATAGATGATACTTAGTAAATTTCAAAGGATAAAATTCATTTGAAACATATACATATCCATATACATAATAATGATCATCTAAAATTTTGATGTGGTCGCCTTCAACTAAAACCAATGTAGATCCATCTTAATTGTGGATCTATCCAACATCAAGAGGAGTCAAATCCCTTGAAGTGCAAACCTTTCCTCAAATTTTACACTCTAAAAAAAGTTTTGGATTTCATAATTCAAATTCTAAATACTTTTAGATTTCGAAGCAAATCATTTATAAAATAACACTCAAACAAATTATTTATAGAAGAATCTTTAGATCATAATTATTTTTGTTTATCTAATTTGAATTCTGAAACAAATTGTTTATAAAATAACACTGACACAAATTATTTATACAATATAAATGATATATAAAGTTTTAGCTAATAACTCGAAACAAGATGAATGTAACGTTGATTTTCATCTCAAAAATATAAAGTTACCCATTTTTTTAAATAATAAACACATAAATGATATATGAAGTTTTAGCTAATTACTCGACACAAGAGGAATGTAACGTTGATTTTCATCTCAAAAATATAGAGTTGCCCATTTTTTTTAAATAATTAACCATGTTCACATGATTATAAACTATTACATTGTGTATACCTTCAAAAATCAATGTTCTAAGTCAAACTTGGTCACTTGGCAATGTATTAGAATTTGTATTTTAAATAATAAACAATGTTCACATGGTTATAAACTATTACATTGTGTATACCTTCAAAAATCAATTTTCTAAGTCAAACTTGGTCACTTGGCAATGTATGAGAAAGTTATTGTATTTTTCTAGTGGTGTAATAAACATATGCCAAAAAAACATCAAAGTAAAAAAAATCTCTGAATGCGCTCGGAGGTAAAAGTTGAGCTACGGTTCGTGCCGCCTACCATGCCGAGCCAGGACGGAGGGGAGCCGTCGCCCCCTCCCTCCCCCTCTGCGTCCTTCAGCAAACTAGTCACTGCTTGCAGGAAGAAAGCGATCCAAGGTGAGCCATCAAGCTTTGTCAGAAGATTGGAGGACGTACCAGAAATCAATCTTCCCCCGGAACAGCCAATGAAGGTAGCAATCTCCTTATCAGAGTGAGGTCTGGTAGGTCAGTTCATGGGGCTCCGGCCCTCAACCAGGACAACAGATAACTGGATCCAAAGAAATTGGAGGCCATTAATAAAAAACAGTGTAACCTGCTACGCCGTTGGAAGGGGCTATTTCATCTTCGAGTTCATCTCCCAGGAGGACCGGGACTTAATCTTTAGGAACGGGCCATATTTCATGGGCGCACAGGGCCTTTATCTGAATCGTTGGACTCCAAACTTCGATCTAGCCTCGGAAGTGCCAAAAGACGTCCCGGTCTGGGTCAGACTCCCAAACCTACCAATCCACTGCTGGAATTCCTCGTCGCTGCAAGCTATCGGGAACGGACTAGGCCACTACATCGACAAAGCCGACCCAAAAGACCAATATTCTTGTGCCAGAATCTGCGTGGAAGTTGACTTGGAAGTAGGCTTGCCGGAAGTGGTAAAAATGAAGGTGGGGGAGTGGCACCATCTACAGAAACTGGACTATGAACAGCTACCGTTTAAATGCAGAGGATGTCATGAATACGGACATTTCCAGAGGAACTGCCCAAAAACCCCACAAGGGAAGGAAGGGGAGGAGGGATGGCAGCAACCCCGAAAAGGAAGATCGAAGTCCAATGGCCCACGAAGAGACAACCCAACACCGGCTCAAGGCAATCCAGGGAACCAAGAGATGACAAACAGTTTCAAAGAGATGGAAAATGAAGGTGAAATGGCGGTTCCAAGCAAAAGCAGCCAAGGTGAAAAAGGAAGAGGCGTCCAAACCCAGGAAACCGGAGGAACCTCAAAAGCAGCAGAAGGAGCGAAGAATGGGGCGATTCAAGGCACCGAAGAGGGAGAAACCTCCCCACCAAGGAATGGGGCAGATCAAGGCATCGAGGGAGAGATCTCGTCAGGGAATGAA
Source organism: Picea engelmannii (assembly GCA_009831015.1). Lineage (NCBI taxonomy): Eukaryota > Viridiplantae > Streptophyta > Pinopsida > Pinales > Pinaceae > Picea > Picea engelmannii. The sequence goes on along the minus strand of ML781381.1, from coordinate 237,446 downwards.
ACAGATGGAACAAGTGAAGCCTGGGACACTCCAAAGCGACCAGGAAGAGGTAGAAAGTCCAAAAAGGCGGAAAGGGACTGAGAAACGTACAAGGACGTTCTCAAAGGAGCTCAACCAACCATCAAGCAACTAATCGGAGTAAGGCAAACCAGAAAATTGACTAAGGCCTGCCAAGGAGGTCACTCTCCCCCTCAAAATAATCAATGAAGTTAACATCCTGGAACTGTAGGGGTCTCGGCAGAAAAAAGAAGGAAGAAGCTCTCAGGGATATAATCACAGCAACGAGAACGGACATCCTACTTATCCAGGAAACCAATATGAGTCAGCAGGACTCAATAAAAGTTTTAAAAAATGTATGGATAAGCAGCCAGGGATTAGTCGACAACGCTAGAGGCGCATCAGGAGGACTCTGCACTTTGTGGAACGATTCCAAAATAGAACTAACCCGCTCCGACCTCTGCATGCATTGGATATTCACCCAACTGCTCCACAAGGAATCAGGGCAAACGGTAAGTCTCTTTAATATTTATGTCCCACAGCACATTGAAGAGAAAAAAAATTGTTGGCAAACTCTTCAAGACTACCTAACAGATAATGAGCTGGAAAATATTATTCTAGGGGGGGATTTAAACGTAACTCTAGCTCAAGAAGAGAAACGGGGGGGTCCATTGTAAGGGACCCAGCCAGAGAGTGGGTGGAGGACCTGATCTCAGCATGGGACTTAATGGACATCAAACCATCAAGAGGGCGCTATACCTGGACCAACAAAAGGGTAGGCCCGGGGCACATAGCAGCCCGTTTGGACAGATTCCTTGTACAGAGCTCATTCTTGACGCTTGGACTCACAGCCTCCTCAGAAATTCTCCCCCATAACACCTCTGATCACAAGCCAATCAGCTTAGATATTAGGAAAGAGCAAGGCCAAGGGCCCATTCCCTTCAGATTCAACCCTGCATGGATACAGGATAAAGATTTTCTGAGCAGAGTCTCCAAGGTTTGGACTAGCAAAGTTAAGGGATCTGCGTTTTATGTCTGGGAAGAAAAGTTGCGAAGGCTCAAGGTCGAGCTAAAAGGTTGGGCAAAAATGAAAGCCGACCCAATCGCCTCACGCCTGGAAGCTCAAAGGCAGCTAGAAAACCACCAGCTCGCCTTGGAAAACAAGGAGATTACACAGCAGGACATACTCAAGGAGGAGCAACTCCAAA
>ML781381.1:215065-228894 GCA_009831015.1 Picea engelmannii | reverse complement strand
CAATTGATATTCTTATAGATATTACAGTAGGACATAAAAGGCATGCTTGGGCTCGACGGACTTTACAGGAGGCAAAGGGACATACAACCCCTCAAGGGACATCCTAAGAGAGAAAGAGACCAAAGAGATTTTCTAGCTACCTTTCAGCCATGAGCCACATCATTGAATCTGAGCCTTCTTGTCATGGAGAAGCTACGGGTGAACAGGTATGGCAAGATGCCAAGACAGAAGAATATCAGTTTATCTATAAAAATGATGTATGGGATATTGTTTTGAGACCAGAAGGGAAGTCTGTAGTAAATTCCAAGTGGATTTATAAAATCAAGCATGCAGTTGATGGAAGCATCGAGAAATACAAAGAGATATTTGTAGCCAGAGGGTTCTCACAAGTAGAGGGAGTTGACTATGATGATACATTTTTTGCAGTAGCCCGATACACTTCCATCTGTTCTATCATTGCACTAGTTGGATCAATGGGTTGGAAACTACATCAAATGGATGTAAAGACGGTCTTTCTCAATTGTGAGATTGAGGAAGAAGTTTATATCAAGCAACCAAAAGGATTCATGATACACAACGAAAAATCTCATGTGTGCAGGTTGAAGAAAGCCATATATGGACTAAAGCAAGCACCTTGTGCTTGGTATGAGAAAATGGATGGATTCTTGATGAGTTTGGGCTTCAACAAGAGTGTTGTTGACCCAGACCTATATTATCACATTGTTGGCAATGAGTGATTAATCTTGGTCCTATATGTGGACGACCTATTCCTCACCGAATCAGAGAGACTCATTGTTGAATGCAAACAAGCATAGACTGCTAAATTTGAGATGAAGAATCTAGGTATGATGCACTACTTCTTGGGACTAGAAGTGTGGCAGAGGACTGATGAGATTTTCTTGAGTCAAGGAAAATATACAGTGGAAATATTGAAGTAGTTCGGTATGACAGAATGCAAATCCGTGCCTACACCAATGGTGATGGATTTGAAGAAAATGAATGATGTTGATTCACGCGAGATTGATCCACACTTGTACCAACAACCGATTGGATCAATGATGTATTTGGTTAAGACCAACCTAATATATGCTATGAAATGAGTGTGCTTAGGAAATTCATGAATCAACTGAGACAGACTCCCTGGATAGCAGCAAAACATGTAATGAGATACCTATGAGGCACAGTTGGATATGGCCTGAGATATGCCTCCAGTGTAGACTTGAGTTTGCAGGGATATGTCGATGCAGATTGGGTAGGGCGCACAGTGGGTCGAAAGAGCACCTCTGGTTTTTGCTTCACCTTAGGGTCTGACATGGTTTCCTGGTGTAGTAGGAAATAGAGCTCTATGGCATTGAGTACTACAGAAGCAGAGTATATAGCATTGAGTGTGGCATTCTGTGAAGCAGTGTGGCTTCCCAAGCTTCTGACAGATTTATTTGATCATGAGATGGATCCTACCACTATTCATTGTGATAACCAGAGTTGTGTGAAGCTCTCTAAGAACCATGTGTTTCATGATAGATCGAAACACATTGAGATAAAATATCACTATATCATAGACTTGGTGCATAGGAAATTAGTACACATGCAGTATATTCCTACCCATGAGAAGATTGCAGATATCTTCACCAAACTGCTTGCCAAGATGAATTTCGAGTACTCCCGTGAGAGACTTGGCCTGGTGGAGAATGCATCCCTAGCTGAGAGGGAGTGTTGATGACTACAGGTGCATGAGAAATCCTCCAGGACATGAACTGAGTGAGTCGACCTGTTAGAGAGCCCATGAGATGGGTGTGTTGTTCCTCTTTGAGATGGATATGGAACATTGTGTGCCCCTGTGTGGCTTGAGGAAGCCCTTGAGTTGGGTGTGCCCATGAGATGGGTGTGTTGTTCCTCTCTGAGAAGGAGATGGAATGTTGTGTGTCCATGTGTGGGGTGAGTAAGTCCATGAGTTGGGTGTGTCGTTCTCTCTGAGACTGAGATGAAACAATGCGTACCCCTGTGAGGGGTGAAGGATCCCATGTGATGGGTTTACTGTTCTCCTTTGTGTAGAGATTTGAGATGATGTGATACTCCAGATGATTCTCTTGTGAGACATAGTGAGATAGAGATCTGTTAAGTAGGATGTTCATGTGGTTGAGCACAGGCGAACGTGATCCTAGTGGCTAAGCACTAGTGAGTGTGTATTCTGATGATTCTCCTATGATACGCAGTGAGATAGAGATTTGGACGTCCTCGTGGTTGAGCACGGGTGGACGTGCCCCTACTTGTTGAGCACTAGTGGGTGTATGAGATCCATTTCTATATTTTCTAAGAGTCAGACTTACCTGTAACCATGTTTGTGATGTAAAGGGTACAGGTCGGCCCTACCATAAAGTGAAAGATAATTCATGTAAAAGATAATTAATATGGTAATTACTAATTATATTTTGATTTATCGAGGTCGGCCATGTTGTGCCAATAGAAACTACTTTTGATATGTCCAGACTAATGTAAATAAAGGTGATTTCCCCATTGAGGAAACACAACACAAGTGTAAGTTTGGAAATTTCAGCAAGTACTTGTTCTTGGTCTGAAGTGCGCACCTATCTTGGGTGCTAGTATTCTAGGTTTTGTGAGAACCCTTTTGTGTGCTAGGTTTATGGTGTCGGAATTCTTTCTCTTGAAGAATATAGCAAAGGATTGGTTGGGTTTCTTCCCTTGTTGAGAAGGGTTTCTCGGAATACTTCTTGTGTACTTGTGCATGGTATTTCTTCTTGTGATCTTGGTTGTTGCAACAAATTGTTTATGGTGTAACTGCAATTTTCTATGGTTCAAGTAAAATGCTAAAATTGGAATGAACCTCATGTTTGAGCCTAGCTTAATGAAAAATCAATATTTCCTACACTCTCGTTCCACCCACACTTATTTCATTTCCATTAAACATTGTTTACTATTATTTTAATTACTAACCTTTAACTTTATGCCATGTGCCAACCATTCCTTGGATCATATGGAAACCTTTTTAAGTTATGAAGAGATCACACATGGCAGCTCGCCATTGCAGATATGTGATTTATTATTGAGCTATCATAGGAAGACACATGGCAGCGAATTAATGGATGACATGGAAATCTCATCAACCTATGAAATCACGCCACATGGAAGCGTATTATTGGTGACACATGGTGTAATTTCATTGGTTACATGTGGGTGATGACTCAACGATGACTCAGTGTTGACTAGGCGTGAGGTGGACGATGAGGAAGACACATGGCAGGCAATTAATGGATGACATGGCAATCTCATCAACCTATGAAATCACACCACATGGAAGCGTATTATTGGTGACACGTGGTGTAATTTCATTGGTTACATGTGGGTGATGACTCAACAATGACTCAGTGTTGACTGGGTGTGGGGTGGACGGTGACAGGATTCTAAAATTATTATTTTATTCATTAATTTTCTAAGGGAGGTCGAGCCCTTAAACCTCCATAATCTTCTCTCTTCATGTTTCTTGTTAAGTGTATGTTACACTTAAATTTATATACCATTATATAACAAACATTCACATGCATGTGGGATAACTTATATGAAGGAAAAGTCGAATTTTCATGGGAGAGCACGAAATTCATCCAAGGGCCCATATTTGTCCAAGACATTTGATCGACGGTGGTTGAGTCACGATTTTGCAGAGGCCATAACTTGAGCTCTAGGTGTCAGAATCGCGCAAACTTTATACCGTTAGAAATTTATGTTGATGAATAATATGATGGTATAGGTTTCCAGGGATGAAAGTTCCTATATTTTTCCCAGAAATCAAAATATCAATCAGCTTCATTTGTAATGGGTCTGTGTGACAACTCAACTTCACAAACTCATATCTTGAGATCCGGGCGATGGATTTGGAAAAACTTTATATCGTTGGAAAGCTAAGACGATAAATATCACATATGAAGTGATTTATATCACTAAAAAATTAATTTTCACTTCCATAAACTTAAAATACGGTCCCCCCTATTTTAAAGAGAAATTAATTAAATTTTGAAAATAAAAGTTTATTTAAAAAGATTTTATTAAAAAAAGAAAAGGGGGCCATTTTGAATATGTGTATATAAATTATGTAAGTTCATTAATGAGGACTTAATGAGGCTTTAATTAAAGAGATTACTTCAAGAAAATAATTGCATAGGAAATTCAAGAGAGAAAAAACCCTAACTACTCAAGTAGTTAGAAGATCTCATTTTAAAAAGAGAAGAAGGACTTCATCAAAGGTTCCATAATCAGAATTATCAAAGGGGCAAGGCAGAAGATCAGAGGAAAAATAAGGTTCAGCCAAGATTTTGATCAAGGAAAATATATCTCCATCTTCTCCACTCTTTCTCTTCTTCTACACCATTTCTCATAGCTTTATGATTGAATCTCTGAATTGGGCACAACGTTGAGTTCTTGAGTGTTCTTCTTTTATTCTTCTAAAGGATTTTATTATGTGATCATGGAGTATTTACAGTCATATATATTATACATGATTGTCAAAGATTTTGTAATGAAGGACATCTTTCATGAATAAACTCCACAAAGAATTGTTTTGGGGTTGATTTTGATTGTATCTTGTAACTTTGAGTCTTAAGTATGAGGTATTTGAGATTGACCTATCAAATTCTCTTTTTGGTCTTGATAGTAATACTCTTTTAAAATTCTTTGATATGATCAAGTTATTCTTTCTTATTTCTCATGAAGAAGATATGGATGTGTTTGTATGTAATTAAGAAGATTGTGTATGTGATGTTGATCGCAAAGAAATTATGATGTTGAAGCTCTCCTTCAATCTTTTCTTATTTTAAAGAGATTTATTGTTGCACATAAAGATTTGACTGGGTTATTGAAGAACCATTTGTTTGAATAAACCCAATCAATAAAGATCTAGGGTTTGTTGCCTTAGCATTCTCCTAATCCAAGGTATTCAAGTTATATATTTTGGCCAAAGAGGAGTATCACCTCTCTAAAAACCCGAGGGGATTCATATCCTCATGCGGTTGTCGTTTCGGTCCTGATGAATTCAAGCGTCAACGACATCCTATTACTTTCTTACTATTCATCTTTATCATTGAACATTGTTACTTTATAATTTTACTATTCACCTTATTCCTCGTGTAACTTTTGAAGTGACCTTCTTCGTGTCTAGATTATAGATGATACTTAGTAAATTTCAAAGGATAAAATTCATTTGAAACATATACATATCCATATACATAATAATGATCATCTAAAATTTTGATGTGGTCGCCTTCAACTAAAACCAATGTAGATCCATCTTAATTGTGGATCTATCCAACATCAAGAGGAGTCAAATCCCTTGAAGTGCAAACCTTTCCTCAAATTTTACACTCTAAAAAAAGTTTTGGATTTCATAATTCAAATTCTAAATACTTTTAGATTTCGAAGCAAATCATTTATAAAATAACACTCAAACAAATTATTTATAGAAGAATCTTTAGATCATAATTATTTTTGTTTATCTAATTTGAATTCTGAAACAAATTGTTTATAAAATAACACTGACACAAATTATTTATACAATATAAATGATATATAAAGTTTTAGCTAATAACTCGAAACAAGATGAATGTAACGTTGATTTTCATCTCAAAAATATAAAGTTACCCATTTTTTTAAATAATAAACACATAAATGATATATGAAGTTTTAGCTAATTACTCGACACAAGAGGAATGTAACGTTGATTTTCATCTCAAAAATATAGAGTTGCCCATTTTTTTTAAATAATTAACCATGTTCACATGATTATAAACTATTACATTGTGTATACCTTCAAAAATCAATGTTCTAAGTCAAACTTGGTCACTTGGCAATGTATTAGAATTTGTATTTTAAATAATAAACAATGTTCACATGGTTATAAACTATTACATTGTGTATACCTTCAAAAATCAATTTTCTAAGTCAAACTTGGTCACTTGGCAATGTATGAGAAAGTTATTGTATTTTTCTAGTGGTGTAATAAACATATGCCAAAAAAACATCAAAGTAAAAAAAATCTCTGAATGCGCTCGGAGGTAAAAGTTGAGCTACGGTTCGTGCCGCCTACCATGCCGAGCCAGGACGGAGGGGAGCCGTCGCCCCCTCCCTCCCCCTCTGCGTCCTTCAGCAAACTAGTCACTGCTTGCAGGAAGAAAGCGATCCAAGGTGAGCCATCAAGCTTTGTCAGAAGATTGGAGGACGTACCAGAAATCAATCTTCCCCCGGAACAGCCAATGAAGGTAGCAATCTCCTTATCAGAGTGAGGTCTGGTAGGTCAGTTCATGGGGCTCCGGCCCTCAACCAGGACAACAGATAACTGGATCCAAAGAAATTGGAGGCCATTAATAAAAAACAGTGTAACCTGCTACGCCGTTGGAAGGGGCTATTTCATCTTCGAGTTCATCTCCCAGGAGGACCGGGACTTAATCTTTAGGAACGGGCCATATTTCATGGGCGCACAGGGCCTTTATCTGAATCGTTGGACTCCAAACTTCGATCTAGCCTCGGAAGTGCCAAAAGACGTCCCGGTCTGGGTCAGACTCCCAAACCTACCAATCCACTGCTGGAATTCCTCGTCGCTGCAAGCTATCGGGAACGGACTAGGCCACTACATCGACAAAGCCGACCCAAAAGACCAATATTCCTGTGCTAGAATCTGCGTGGAAGTTGACTTGGAAGTAGGCTTGTCGGAAGTGGTAAAACTGAAGGTGGGGGAGTGGCACCATCTGCAGAAACTGGACTATGAACAGCTACCGTTTAAATGCAGAGGATGTCATGAATACAGACATTTCCAGAGGAACTGCCCAAAAACCCCACAAGGGAAGGAAGGGGAGGAGGGATGGAAGCAACCCCGAAAAGGAAGATCGAAGTCCAATGGCCCACGAAGAGACAACCCAACACCGGCTCAAGGCAATCCAGGGAACCAAGAGATGACAAACAGTTTCAAAGAGATGGAAAATGAAGGTGAAACAGCGGTTCCAAGCAAAAGCAGCCAAGGCGAAAAAGGAAGAGGCGTCCAAACCCAGGAAACTGGAGGAACCTCAAAAGCAGCAGAAGGAGCGGAGAATGGGGCGATTCAAGGCACCGAGGAGGGAGAAACCTCCCCACCAAGGAATGGGGCAGATCAAGGCATCGAGGGAGAGATCTCGTCAGGGAATGAAACAGATGGAACAAGTGAAGCCTGGGACACTCCAAAGCGACCAGGCAGAGGTAGAAAGTCCAAAAAGGCGGAAAGGGACCGAGAAACGTACAAGGACGTTCTCAAAGGAGCTCAACCAACCATCAAGCAACTAATCGGAGTAAGGCAAACCAGGAAATTGACTAAGGCCTGCCAAGGAGGTCACTCTCCCCCTCAAAATAATCAATGAAGTTAACATACTGGAACTGTAGGGGTCTCGGCAGAAAAAAGAAGGAAGAAGCTCTCAAGGATATAATCACAGCAATGAGAACGAACATCCTACTTATCCAGGAAACCAAGATGAGTCAGCAGGACTCAATAAAAGTTTTAAAAAACGTATGGATAAGCAGCCAGGGATTAGTCGACAACGCTAGAGGCGCATCAGGAGGACTCTGCACTTTGTGGAACGATTCCAAAATAGAACTAACCCGCTCCGACCTCTGCATGCATTGGATATTCACCCAACTACTCCACAAGGAATCAGGGAAAACGGTAAGTCTCTTTAATATTTATGTCCCACGGCACATTGAAGAGAAAAAAAAATGTTGGCAAACTCTTCAAGACTACCTAACAGATAATGAGCTGGAAAATATTATTCTAGGGGGGGATTTAAACGTAACTCTAGCTCAAGAAGAGAAACGGGGGGGGTCCATTGTAAGGGACCCAGCCAGAGAGTGGGTGGAGGACCTGATCTCAGCATGGGACTTAATGGACATCAAACCATCAAGAGGGCGCTATACCTGGACCAACAAAAGGGTAGGCTCGGGGCACATAGCAGCCCGTTTGGACAGATTCCTTGTACAGAGCTCATTCTTAACGCTTGGACTCACAGCCTCCTCAGAAATTCTCCCCCATAGCACCTCTGATCACAAGCCAATCAGCTTAGATATTAGGAAAGAGCAAGGCCAAGGGCCCATTCCCTTCCGATTCAACCCTGCATGGATACAGGATAAAGATTTTCTGAGCAGAGTCTCCAAGGTTTGGACTAGCAAAGTTAAGGGATCTGCGTTTTATGTCTAGGAAGAAAAGTTGCGAAGGCTCAAGGCCGAGCTAAAAGGTTGGGCAAAAATGAAAGCCGACCCAATCGCCTCACGCCTGGAAGCTCAAAGGCAGCTAGAAAACCACCAGCTCGCCTTGGAAAACAAGGAGATTACACAGCAGGACATACTCAAGGAGGAGCAACTCCAAAGGCAATGGTACAAATCTTGCAAAGATGAGGAAAGTTACTAGAGACAGGAGTCTCGAAGCCTCTGGCTGAAAGAAGGAGACAGAAACACGAGTTACTTCCATAAGCAAGCCGAAGCAAGGAAGCTTTTCAAGGATGTGACAGAAATCCAAGTCCAAAACTCTACAATCTCTGAACTGGAGGACATCAGAAAGGCAGCCTTCGAGACCTTCAAAACTCTCTACACAGAAAATGGAAGGGAAAGTATAACTCCCCATTCGTACCCTTTATCAGTTGTTCCAAAGCTAATAAAAGATGACATCAACCGTAAACTTCTAGAGGAAGTCTTGCAGCAAGAAATAAAAGAGGCACTTGACCAAATGCACCCAGACAAGGCTCCGGGTCTGGATGGTTTTACAGCAAGATTCTTCCAACAATGCTGGGAAACAATCAAGTCAGACCTAACCAAAATGATAAGGAAATCACAGGCGAGCAGCAAGCTGGGAGGAAGTACAAACTCAGCCTTCCTGGCACTCATTCCCAAAGAGAAAGGAGCGCTCTCCTTCAGCTGCTTCAGACCGATCTCCCTATGTAACACGAGCTATAAAATTCTCACTAAGGTAATTGCAAACAGATTGAAGAACGTTCTCCCACTCATAGTGTCGGAGAACCAAGGAGGATTCATAAAAGGCAGGCAGATAGCAGACAACATAATCCTAGTACAAGAATCTCTTCATTCAAGCCTACGCAGGAAGGACAAAGGTATGATTATTAAACTAGACCTCGCAAATGCTTTTGACAGAGTTAATCATAATTTTCTTTTTGAGGTAATGAAGAATTTTGGATTTGATGAATCCTTTGTGAATTGGATAAGAGCCTGCATAGGATCGCCATGGATAGCCCCCATGGTAAATGGAAGAGTGACAAGCTTCTTCAAAGCGTCTAGAGGCTTAAGACAGGTTTGTCCTCTGTCGCCCCTACTATACGCAATCCAAGCCTCAGTCCTAAGCTACCAACTGGAAAACGCCAGAATCTGCAACAACCTCAAAGGCTTAAGGATAGCTCAAGGCGTGAAGGAGATCAACCACGCGCAATTTGTGGATGATACCTTGCTCCTGGGAGGGGCAAGTCGATTAGTAGAAAAAAGATACAAAGAGGAGTTGGACGCCTATGCTGCAGTGTCAGGAAGTGAGATAAGTCAGACAAAAAGTAAAATTTACAGTTGGAACATTACACCCAATGAGATGCTGGAAATTTCCAGAATTTTGGGGATGGAAGGGCATACAAATTGGAAAACTTTCACCTACCTGGGAATCCCTATCTCCAAGACGAACCCAAGGACCTCCAATTGGAACCACCTAATAGACAAACTGAAGAAGAGAATTTCCTCTTGGGGCGCAAATTGGCTAAGTTTAGCAGGGAGGACAGTACTCATCAAATCTGTCCTGGCAAGTGTACCCATTTATCAAAATTCTCTGTTGCTAGCCCCCGGCACCATAATTAAACAAATGGAAGCTTTGCAGAGAATCTTTTTGTGGAAAGGGGGAAAGCAGACAGGCAAAAGACCCCACCTAATAAACTGGGATAAAGTCTCGAAACCCCTTCTGGAAGGAGGACTCAGCCTCAAAAACACTAAGGTGCAGAATCTGGCCCTTGGGGCAAAGCTGTTGTGGTACATAGTCAGCGGTGACACAGTGTGGTGCAAGGAAGCCCTATGGAAGAAATATTTCAGAGGCACAAGGAAGAGATGCATGGAAAACCCCCCCATAGAATCCAAGGGGTCCCCAATCTTCAATCTCTGTAGGAAATCCATTGATCATTTCATCCCCCACCTGACCTGGGTGCCGGGAAATGGGAAACAAATCAAAATCTGGGAAGACTCCATTCTAGGTGACCCACCTTTGGATTTGAGCCAGAATCTTCAACGCCTAAAAGCTTGGATGGATGGGCAAAATCTGAGGACGCTCTTCGAAATTTCTACCTGGGGGACGGGAAGACACAAACTGTGGCAAGGATGGGCAGTGAGCAACCTACCCCAGGACTTAGAATTTGAGTGGTGCTCTCTAAAATTCAGCCTGCAGAGGAAATCCCCCCTAAGGAAAAGAGGGAAAGACGAGAGAGGATGGGGCAGAAATGCTAAACCTTATTCCACTTCATTGGGATACTCTACTTTCCAAAACTTCCCTCATGTCCCACCCAATCCCTCCTTATGGAAATCCATTTGGAACACCAAAACCATCCCCAAGATAGACATGTTCCTTTGGACTCTCAGCCATAATAGTATACAAACAGGGGAAAACCTCCAAAAGAAAGGTTGGGAAGGCCCCTTCAGGTGCCCCTTGTGTCGGCAAGCTGAAGAAACCTCTGACCACCTCCTCCTTAACTGTAACTACTCAAGAGAAGTTTGGAAGATGGTTGTTGGACTGCAAAAGGATCTCCCCCTCCCCCAAGACATCCACTCCCTCCTCCTTTGCTGGACCAATCTTTACCCGTTCCAGCCAAAGAAGCAAAGTGCTACCTCAAGGCTTTGGCAAGCTCTCCCAAGATTCATCCTTTGGGGGCTTTGGTTGGAGAGAAACGACAGAATTTTTAGAGAAAAGGAAAGGAGGGCCCACATAGTAAGCGCAAGGATCAGATCTCTCCTTGGTGAATGGGCTATCACCCACCGACAACCTAACTACAGTAGGGAGATGGAAGCGCAAGAAGAGCTCTGGAGAGACCAATTCCAAATTCAAGAGCAAATGGGGAGCAAAGCCAACACCATAACCCAAGAACATTGGGAAATCAGGAAGGAAAAGAGCGATTTCGACAACTGGAAAAGAGAAAAGGATCTCCACATCCTGTCCTTTGATGGAGCCTCAAAGGGCAATCCAGGTCAAGCAGGAGGGGGAGGTTTAATAGTGAAGCCAAATGCAGAAGTCATGGTGCGTTATGCGTTTGGTCTGGGCATCGCCACCAACAACCATGCAAAAGCAATGGCACTCTGGCAAGGCCTGTGCCATTCCAAAAGAAATGGAATCTGAAACTCGGTTATCATAGGTGACTCCCGCCTACTAATCCGAGCTATAGCCCTCTCCAAAGAAACCCAAAGTGCAAAACTCAATAACTTACTAGCCAAAATTCGTTTGCTCCTTAACGGATTCGACTCATTCCAAGTGTTTCATGTTCTAAGGGCACTGAACCAAGACGCGGACGAAGAGGCGAACAGGGGAGCCACGCTGGCACAAGGACAAATGGTGATAAATGACCAACACTCCACGGTGGATCTCCCATGATCTGACCTCAGTCCCAGAACCCAATGATGGTACGCGCTTCTGAGCAAATCGGGCAGAGGGAGACCAGGAAATCGACTCACATGCAAACAGCAGCCAGCAAGATCGCCCCCATACCTCTCGGGGATTGCATCGACGGGAAAATGATGACAGGAAGGAGAATAAGCATAAATCTACTAGCGCCCTCAGTCCAGGAGCAGACCCATACTCAGGCACGAAGAGAGTAGAAGAAGAATTTTCATAAAACAGGAGCAAGAGGAGAAGAGATGGCCGCGAGTTCCAGTCGAAATCTAACAGTAGAGGAGCGCCTGAAGCAGCTTGATGATAAGCTGGAGAAACTGAAGCAAATGCTCCAGTTCCAACTTGATTTTCTAGAGAACCTTGACACAGAAGCAGGCAGGCGACTTGAACAACTGGAGCAGGACCTTACCACAGTCAAAATCGGATTCTCTGAGGAGCTAGACAAGCTTCACCGGGAGCTGAAAAGCCCCCAGGATGAATTTGAGGACAGAATCGGCGAGCTTGAAGGCAAATTATCCAAATTAAACATCGAATGGGGGAAAGGCCCCAAAAAGTAGTTAGCTTCTTGATCTGTAGCACCTTGAACTGTAATATTTTCTGCCATTTCAAGCATCTTGGCATTTTGTATAGAAGCCAAGGCTTTAAATAAGTTTGATTTCAGGTTTCTGAATGGTTTGGGGGGTGTTATGTCATTCTAGCATTTTCAACAAAGCATCTCAGCTTAATGTAGGCAGCAGCTCAGTGAAGCCCTGCCAGTTTGTAACAGATGAGTGGCTAGGCCACATTTAATATAAATCCACTAAACTTTATCGTCAAAAAAAAAAAAAAAAACATATGCCAAGTAGTATTGTGTAATGTATTAGAAAGTTATTGTATTTTTATGGTGGTGTATTAAACATACCCCAAGTATTGTGTAATAAAAGTTGTGTGTTCATTTGGAGAATGGTAAAAAAGTCTTATGTATTAAATAAAAGTTGTGTGTTGATTTGAAGAAGTGTGATTTTTTTATAAGGAAAATTGTTATGGTTTTTTTTTTTTTTTTACCATTTAACATATTTTATGGGCATTTTTTAAAATGATTGTGATAATGTTAATTTTTTATATATAGTTTATTAAAAAAAAATTGGAATATTTTCCTATCATAAAAATATAGTTAATTAAATGTTTTTTTATTCATTTTTTTATGATTTATTTTAATTTGTGGTTATCAAATTAGTAGTGCTAATGTTTCAAATCAAAATTGTAGTAGTATTAAATTGATTCTTTAGTATATGTTTGGAAAAATAGTCTTATACAATATCCATTCTATAAACATGTCTTTGCTCCTTGAAAAACAATAACTAGTATAAATATATTTTGTATATTATTGTACACTATTGTCATATGTGTAATTTTAATATATATTCTTATTTGCTCCTTCAAAGACAATAACTAGTATAAATATGTTTTGCATATTATTGTACACTATTGTCATATATGTAATTTCAATATATATTTAACTTGATATATGCAATGGTATCCAATATTGTATTCAATTAATATTTATCTTAATAATTTGAATAAGATATCACATAAAGTAAACAATATATCATTCTCAACCAATGTGATATTGTAGTGAAATTGTTGCATCAAATCATGGTGTGCATTTCCTACTTATTTAGACACATTTCAATAAATTGTCAAAGCAAACGCTACCAAAAAGCCATCATCTTTCAAATCATAGTGAACCTGGTAGCAAACATAAATCTTTATAGAAATAAAACATATCATTTATATTCATTTTCGTAAAATGATACATACAATCCCTCATATTTCATCACTCATAACACAAACTTTTTCCTACTACTCTTGTGGGCATGTACTTAGATTATGATATGTGGACTCATTATGGGTTCACAAACATCTTATTGCCATGTCTATGGATGTTCCTCTATTGGTTGATTCTGTGTCTAATATGTTGCTTGCAGACATCATATTATTATTGAATTTAGCCTCTAGGGGTGTAGATCAATTGGTGATAGAGTATATTGTTAAGGCACTCCTTGTGACGTCGGTCCAAATCTCACCTAGCCCGTGTGTCATGCTTGGGGGTGTGCAATGCACCTAGAGGTTATTAATGATTCTACAATTCAATTTTGATAAAACGACAATTATATATTAAATTGATATG
>ML781381.1:181508-213847 GCA_009831015.1 Picea engelmannii | reverse complement strand
TACTTTGTGTTGAGTTCATAACTTATTTAAAATAGTTGAATAAGTATATTGAGTTGAGTTAATAACATGGTTGAAGTTGTAAGTATATTGAGTTGAGTTCATGATTTACATGAAATATTTAAGGTATGATTTTAGAATTTGAATAATTGAAGTTGTAAGTATATTGAGTTGAGTTCATGATTCACATGAAATACTTGAAATTTGATTTTAAAATTTTTGTTAAAGTTTGAGAGTTTAAGATTTAAAATATTAAATTTTTATTTTTTAATTAATTTTTTATTCATTTTTACGGAATAAAAAATCTTAATATTAATAATTATTTATACATCATATTTATACTCAATTTCATTTTCATTGTCCATCATAAATCAAATTTATAATCATATTATACTTAATTTCATTGCACAAACTTCTAACAAAACACAATTACACTACACTAAATGAATCAATCCAGTCTGACAATGATTTTATAAGTATATACTTTCAACTTTTCTAAGTAATGTATTTAATGTTTCATCAACAAATCTAAAAATCAATGCACTCTAATAATGATTTTATAAGMACGTACTTTCAACTTTTCTAAGTAATGTATTTGATGTTTCTTCAACAAGTCTAAAAATCTTTGGGTGATTTTATAAGCACGTGCTTTCAACTTTTCTAAGTAATGTATTTGATGTTTTTTCAACAAGTCTAAAAATCTTTGGGTGATTTTATAAGCACGTACTTTCAACTTTTCTAAGTAATGTATTTGATGTTTCTTCAACAAGTCTAAAAATCTTCGGGCAATTTCTATTTGAACAGGGATTTAATTACTTATGGAGTTTTTGGTTAATGGTTGTACACAATCAATGATTTATGGAATTTTAATAAAATAGGTATGCTTCCTCGATCGTAAGGAAATGGGTTAATGTCCCAAGACCCAGAGATATCTGGTAGGAGTGAAAGTATGCCATGATTTCCATGATTTCTTTGAATAACGATAATGAGTCAACCTGTATTTGGAGATAGCATTATATTTTATTTTATTTGTGGTTATGAGAAAGGTCACACACATAATTTATCATGCTCTTGTACTTGGTCTCCTTTCTATTTTTGGAGATTATTCTTGGAGGGCATACATGTGGGACATTTCTTCTTGCTATTTTTGGATATTTCGAGAGGGTGCACTTGGGGAGACATTCTTGCTATTTTTGGAGATATATTTTATTATTCATGGAGTTTTGGCATGATTAAAACCATAATTCGCTCGTATTTCCTTGGATTTGATTCACTTTGTGGAGATGGTCCACTTGTTATTTTGGGATTTTTACAATGTCTTTTCTTGTGGAGCACTCCAAACACTAGGGATTTTCACTGTCTTTTCTTGTGGAGCATCTTGAACATTTAACCATGTAATTGTTTGTCGTGGAATTCACACATGTAGTGGATGCATGCATACACATTCTTGGAGGGCACATTCCATGTGAACACGTGGCATTTGACTTGGCTTGATGCATATTTTTGTGGTGTCTACTTCATGAGCATTATTTGGTGCATACTACTACTATTTTTGGATGGGGGCAAATTGCATTGGAGAGGCTATTTTTCACATGTTGTAACATGGTCAACCACGGATTTAGAAGAAATTTAACTACTCCATTATAATATTTGTTTGACTTGTCATGGAATTAGTTAAAAAATAAAAATAATTTATTTTATGAGAAAAGAGACTCGCACTATAAAGAGAAGTTCTCTCTCCATTGTATCTACTTTAAGGATCGAGGAGCTCTACCCTTAGCTACATTGTGCTTCATTTGACAAGCTTAATGGAAAATTAGATGTATTGCATTTATCTTATATGAGGCTTAATTTATACAATTCTTTCACATGTTTATTTTGTTAGAAACCCTTGTAACTAGTCTTGAAGGCCTTGTAATGATGTATCTACCATTTGGATAATGAACTGTGAAATTTTTATTTATAAAATGGATTATGTAATGTGAAATTTTCATTTATTTTATATTCATTATTGTGATATTCTATAAAATTGTAATTAAATTGCTAAACACTTATATTTCAATTTTGTTTAATATATTTGTTGCAACGACTTTGCTTAATAAAAATCCATACAATTTGTTCACAATCCTCTTAATATAATAATACATGCAGCACCAACAATTTGTTCACAATCATTTTAATATAATACATGCAGCACCTACATCATTTAATATGCAGCAAAAACATAATCTTACAAGCATTAAGTATTAATATGAAATATGCTATAAATATTTTAACTTTCAATCATTGCTAATTTGAAAATGCAAAAATATTTTAACTCAACATTTGCTAAGCTAATTTAATTTAATTTGAAAATCCAGGTATCAATGCCATAGGTAAAGCATACACTAATAGTTACGAAGTCATTCGAAAGTGCGCCACACCAATTCAAAGGTACTAATAACCCACTCCACTTCACTCTAGTGATGGATTTCAGATTCAAAAACAGCCCAAATAGATTTMTTTATTATGCARTTTTTTGTCATTTTCAATTAAAATGTTTCTCAATCTATACATAATTAATCCTTTTCTAAATCAAAGTTAGAGAAGGCACTGGATAACAAATGCCTTTGCCTTGTTGAGTGGACCTAATGKTTAAAAACGTGTGTTTYCTCTTAAGAGGTCACAAGTTCAAATCCARAGGGGGGTAGGGTAGGGTGTGTATACCTCCGTAGACTTTACCAGTGAAATCGTTGGGCTGAGGGGAGTCTCTTGTCCCACAAACTAAGGGGTCTCATACACCAATTTGGTGTGGCTTGGCCTTGACCTTAAAAATAKATTATTATTATTATTATTACTCATTGTACCTAGTGATTTAATACGGTTGTGAATGCATAATGRTGAGCTACAGTTTTCTTCACAGAGATTTTAATTATAGGTAAATATTGTTTTGGAGTTTGAAGATTCATATCTTTTTTTTAACTTTGCAATGTATGTGAACTAATAACCAACGTAAATCCATCTTAACCCCTGATTTATCATATACCAATTGACATCAAATCCTTCGAAGTGCAAACAATTTTTAGATTACAAAACTTGAGAAAAAGTTTGCATTTCAAAGGATTTGATGTCTCTCAAAGCATGATAGATCTGTAGTTAAGGATGGATCTGCATCGGTTCTCAAGAGATATGACACATGTCAACTCCATGCTCATCGTGCAAGGAATTGCACATCTCCCTGGTACTCAACCCACCATCAAATGTGTTCACCATAAGATTTTTTTTACTTTCAACTGTTTTTTATATATATAAAGTTGATATTGAAATATTTTACTTGTTAGTAATATTTTTAAATAACACGTGTTAACTCTGTATTAAACATTGAAGGAATTACAGATCTTCCTCATATAGAGAAGTTGAAAACACCTATGAAGGGAATAAGACTTTTTTTACTTTCAATTACTCTCTGTATAAAGTTAATAGAAAATTATTTTCCGCTAGATATTAAAAAAAATTGAACACCACATGTCAACTCCATGTTGAACATGAAAGAAATTACTCATCTACTTCATACTCCTCTGTAAAAAACTGTAAAAAGTGTTTTGGCACAATACAACTTTTTTACTCACTTTATATATATATAATCTATTTTTAAGGTCACGGCCAAGCCAGCACACCAAATTGGTGTATAAGACCCTCTTGTTTGTGGGACAAGGGACCCCCCTCCGCTCAGCGATTTGACTGGTAAAGTCTACGAAGGTATACATACCCTACCTCCCTCTGGATTTGAACCTGTGACCTCTTAAGAGAAAACACATGTTCTTAACCATTAGAACCATTAAAATAGATAAAAATATAAATATTTTATTTGTGATCCACATTGAAATTATTTTTTTCTTATTTGATATAAAATTATTTTACGCTGGATATTAAAAAAAAATTGAACACCATATGTCAACTCCATATTGAGCACGAAAAAAATTACTCTACTTCATACTCCACTGTAAAAAACTGTAAAAAGTGTTTTGGCACATAACAATTTTTTTACACTATATATATATATATATATATATATATATATATATATGAAAATATAAATATTTTATTTGTGACTCGTTGAAATTATTTTTTTCTTATTAATATTTTTTTAATTGCCCCCTGACAACTCCATATTAAGCATTGAAATAATTACACATCACCGACTCCATATTAAGCATTGAAATAATTACACATCTCCCTCATTCCAGAAAGTAGAAAACACCCATCTACTAAATAAGAAAGTTTTTGCTTTTAACTCCTGTAGAAAGTGTATATTGACACAATACATTTTTTTTAACTTCCACTTGTTTATTTAACACATATAAAGAAGATATTAAAATAGGTGGATATGGAAATGTTTTATTTATTGTCCACGCTGAAATTATTTTTTTTTATTGATATTTTTTTAAAAGCAGTGTCAACACCATATTATTAAGTATTAACACCATATTATTAAGTATTGAAGGAATTACAAATCTCCCTCATTCTAGAAAGTAGAAAGCACCTATTAACAAAATAAGAAAATTTTTACTTTCAATTACTCTCTTTCTCTTGTGCTCTTTATAGATAGAGTTGATATAGAATTATTTTACTTAAGGTGGATACTGAAATATTCTATTTATAATCGACATTGAAATATTTTTTAAATCCCACGTAACAGCTCCATGTTGAACACGGAAAGAATTACACATCTCCCTCATACTGGACTGTAAAAAGCATCTTTCGACACAATTATAACTTGTATGGATGGTGTATATACACGATGACTGGGAAATCCAAAATCCGAAATCTGTTTTCTAGCATTACATTGGTTTTGGAGACTCTAAAATCAGATCCCAAAATTACAGGGAGAGATATCTGAGATTCAAACAAAAATTCAAAATAGCTCCACACCCCTTAAAATGCATATCCAGGTGCAAACACAACTTATATTGAACTTCAATGATAACAGAGGCCACACCTTAAAATGCATATCATACCTATAAATTTACCTATAAAAGTAATTCATACCTGTTTCCCTGTAAGTGCAAAACCCACCAAAAATTCTCAACTTTCTTTCTAAATTAAAATTTACCCACATGCAGCTATCTCCAACTACATAACATTATTAATACCTACAACTAACTTGCTTCCAATGATTATAGACAGGGAGAAAATTCTGTAATAATGTCGTGTTTCATTGGAAACCATGTCTGGTATTTTTTCAATATCAGAATATGATATTACACAACATTTATAGAGATAAAGACGACCTGCTTTGTTCAACAATAGTATTTTCTGGAAACTAGTTTTGCGGCACATGTCTACTGTGTCAACAGAAGTTCAATACTCAAATATCAGTCATCCTACACCTTAGTACTGGAAAAATTAAAACATGTATAGCCTAGATCTAGAGAAAACTTGCAGAGATAAATATCACCTGAACTACAAGCGAAAAACGTTACAAGAATCTGCATCTGGGAGAATCCATGTAAACTGATTAACTTCCACCATCAATTACGTGGATTATAAGCATTAAAAAATCATTGTCTGTTTCACTCCTACATATGCAGATCTACTACACTTACCTTCACAACAGGCAAGCAACTGAAATTGAATATTAAATTACAGACTCAGTATCACATGCTATCAGAGGCAACCTCAGAACCGAGGACGCTTGTTGTAATCATAGACAGGTGCAGCTACAGATTGTCCTTGAGCCGCTGGTTGGAATGTAGCTGCTATACCTACTGGTTGTTGCTGGTAACCATCTCCAACAGGGACCACAGGCTTATCATATCCTGTAGAAGCATTCGCTGTTGCAGGTTGTTGGAATCCTGTGGCAGCAGGCTGGTGCGGATAAGGCTGACCATTAGATTGCAGCTGATAGCCAGAAAGGGGTGCTGCAGGAGTTTGTTGATAAGCTGTTGCTGACATAGCCTGGTTTTGCTGAAAGGGAACAGCTCCAGCAGCTACTTGCTGGGGATAACTCCCTGGCATCTGTTGCGAGTAGTTGTATGCTACCTGCTACAAATATAAACAAAAACAAATTTAGAAAATACATTTTTTTTCTGCAAAATCATATAATAGTGAGTGACTCAAAACTTCCAACACAGCTTGCATGCAAATGAGAAAAATATAATTTAAAAATATAACTCGGGCACGTACTTGGCTTTGGGTTCCAGCTTCCATTTGATCAGCAGTACGCTTCTGACCAACATCTGGTGCTGTGGTAGCTTGCTGCAGAGAAATGACAGAAATATGAATTAGTAAAAGGCAGAACAACAAACAGGGTTATATCAAAAGCCTGCCAACTAATTTTGTGCCAGATTTTTGACACTCCCATATATATCATTGTCGGACAAGCTTTCAATGATGAATTGTACAAGAAGTTTAGTTGTATCTACTACTGTAAGATTTCAATGATGATTCTAATGCAACACCTACAGATGGAGACCTTTTTACAGATAACTTTCAACAAAAGTCAATAATTTAAAAACACTCAACATACTAGGCTACTAGCCTCTTGTATAGTATAGTACTAGCCTCTACTATAAGATGACCTGGGTCCTACTACTGTAATAACACAATAATGGTCCTTAATGCAAAACCAAGGAAATGGGAGCCAATTTCAGCTAACTTTGGGATGAAACTACTCAGTTAATGTAAACTTAACACAGTGGCACTAAGTTCTAGCCTTTAACATAAGGTAGATATAGCATATTAATGTCTTGGGACAATGCTAATTTGCAGAACATGTCACATCACAGAGTAGAGAACTGGAATCATAGATGCGATTCAACCGTCTTTGTTAACATGTACAAGCATTTCGAATGCCCGATTAAGGTGTGGACTGTAAATAACTTGAAAGCAAAATACAGACTGATGAAATTGAAGAAGCAATATAGAGTTAACAAAAGTATTTTGCAAACATAAATGAAGAGAGGCTGCCAAAAGTTTGACAATGTGTTGGACAGATAATAACTAATAAAAAAAAGAATAAATTTACACTATAAAACAAAATCCTGCTTAAATTACCTCATTATAAGAAGTTGTGGTGGCTGTTGGAGCTTGCTGCTGTTGCTGTTGTGGATAGCTTGCCTACATCATTAGACAGGCCACGCATAGAATATCAGTGAACAGTATACAAAGAGGATATCTTGGTCAGAAAAACACCAGTATATGAAGCAAAAATCAACTCACAGCTTGCTGCTGGTAGGCTGCCTGGCTTGCATAATATGCAGCCCACTGTGCTTCCAGACTTTGTTGAGTGGTCCCAACAACAGCTGTCGCTTGTGCAGTACCAGATGCAACTTGACTGACGTTTTGTTGTGGCTGCATTATGAAATCCAATAAGTAACAAAACAAATCAACACTTTTCAAGATACAGCCAAAAGACTGAATATAAAGATAACATCTGTTAAATTGGTTGGATACGTGTTATGGAATGTCTATCACAAAAGAGAAAAGGGCATTAGATACATCAGAAAACATCAAGTATCATATAGACTAAAAACATGCCAAACACTCATACAACATCCCCACATCTTCTTTAAAGAAGACAAAGCAATTGATATTCTCCTCAACAAAATGCCATCGAGCACTTCAACTAACACGCATACAGGATGCACTGGTGTCAATGACCCTGATAAGCTCATGTGGGAATGCAACTGCATTTGGTGGCCCCAAAATTACAAAGAACAAAACACTCGGCTGAATACCAAGGACAGCCAGGTTGGAACCATAGTAACAGGGAACGTACAGCCTGAAGCTTAGATCAATTTGAGTTATAAAGGACTGTTCATGATCCCTTGCCTCACTCTACAGCACACATTCTAAAGGTGCCGCTTCACTCTCACAGAGTCTGACACCACCTCCTTGCCAGAAGGCAAAGCTGAGCGATAAATCTCCCGTGGCTAAGAGATGCAAAAGCATTACTAAAAAGATCATAAAAGAGAAATCCTGCAAAGAATTGATGATATTTCGTAGCAATTCGAAAAAGTCACCAAAACTATGCCCATGACAGAAACACAGGTGGGCAAAACCATTGGGAATCTCACCCCCCAGCAATAATATATTGGTAAACCATAAAGATGGGTGGGTTGCCTCAAGGCATGAAATCTCTCAACACACCAGCCCAAATAGAAAGGCAGCAAATTACATTTAAAAGGGCCCTCAATTCTGTTGGATAGCAACTCCAGCACCAATTCACAAGCAATTGACAACAAATTCCTGGACAGGCCAGTGATAGCATATGTTTTTGACTGACACTCGGACTGGTGATACACCAAGGACTCCCACATCCCTTTCTGTATGTGTATGATCTGCCTTATTAACTTACTTAATAGAGACAAGTTACTAATGAAAATCAAGCAAACCCTTATTGTATGTCTATATATGCACTGTCAAATTATTCTCGGTAAAGTGTTCCTTTCCTATATAAGTTTATCTTCTTACAGAGCAAAAACAAAAGAAAGCATATAACATGCACTGAACAAATGTCAATCTCAAAGCACACTAAAATATAAGTTCCTGTATACCTGTTGTTGATAATAGGCTGTATAAGCTTGTTGCTGAGTAACATCCTGAGGCTGCGCTGTTAAATAGCCAGCAGGATTAGTTGCAGGAGCTGCAGCATTCACTGGCAATTGTTTCTCCTGAGTCTGCTGTTGTTGAGCATAATGGTCCGTGTAAGCTGGTTGAGAATACTGACTTTGCACCTGAGGTTGAGCAGTCTGCTGGTACTGCTGAACATTGCTTTGAGCAGCTGCCTGGTTATATGGTTGGCTATACTGCTGTGACACCGGTGCCCCATACTGTTGACCATATTGTTGCGGATATTGTTGAGCATAGGGATATGGTTGTGAAGCAATTCCCTAAATTATAAACATTCATCAAGAAGTTTAACTTAAAACCCTAATAAACGAGAAACAATTTCTGAAATTCCCATGTAGTGCTATATCTCAACACCTACTGCATTACCTACAGGTTCATTACAGTATAGTACATGCAAGAGTATACAAACCTGCAGACATGTCATGCATACATTGGGAAAGGAAACAGGAGATTGCAGTTCTTCACCTTTATAATGCAGATACAAGTTTTTATCCCAAAATAACCTCCACTATGAGACGATTTTATCAAAATGATGAAAAAATGTGCAAGCAGAGGCAAAAATCCATCTTAACAGAAAACAGTACAAAAGTAAGATAAGATGATTGAGGGGGAATAAACCACAAAAGAACAGGCAATAGTTAATTGCCTGAGAAATCAAGGTAATGGAAGGTGGTAATGGATATCAACTGAAGTATTAGTCCAAGTATCAACTTAGTATTAGTCCAATATTCTGAAACTACTTCCATACTTCAACAAGCATGCCCAAGAAAAGTTCAAGGCACTGCGATTCCATACATGTCCCTGCCAGGACTCTTTAAAATGGAAATAGTAGACAACGGAAGGTGGGATTGGATCAACTTTCTAGGAACAGCACTTTCAACTGATATCCAGGGGTATTGACTGAAGTATTTGTCCAATATTCTGAAACTACCTAGAACAGTTCAGGGGACTGTGATTCCTTAAATGTCCCTGTCAGATCTCTCTGAAAGGGAAATAGGAGCTTGTGATAGCAATGTATTGAGCAATACAGTACAAACATAAGAGAAGATGATAGAGGAAGGGGGATAAACCACAACATAAGAGCTCGTGACCTCTGGTTTAATAGAGCTTTCTATTTTCAAGTGCTATTATTGTGGGGCAAAAAGAAAACATAAATTTACATAGATAGAAATTATATTGGACCAACAAAGACTACAATGCAGTATACTTCAAACATTCACAAAACAGTCTTCAAATGGCAATGTAGGAGCTCACAAACTCAAGTTTAATGGAGGTTTGTATTTTCAAGTACAGTTGTTGTGGGGAAAAAAAAGAAAACATAAATTTGCATAGACTATGGAAACGAAAATGGACCAACAAAAAGTACAATGTGGCATAATTCAGTCATTCACAAAACAGTCATCTAATAGCAATGTATAGGCAAAACTTAATTTCATAAAACATAATGTGAAAGTTTTCCTTGTGTACCAATTGTACCAAAAAAGATAAAAAGATTATCTTCTAGAAAGCTGAATTAACAAACAGGTTATCTGCCTACCATACAATCAATCAATCAGTTTGCAATGTCATTATACATAACAGCTAGAAATAGTGGCAATACCTGTTCCTGTTGGACAGGTTGCTGTTGATAGTATGAAGTATTCTGAGAATACTGTAGAAAGTCAAAAGCCCTTGTCAATAGCTTAATCATATACCACACATAATCTTGGATTCAGACAAATAACTTTCTATAACAATAAAATGGGACCTAACCTGGCCCTGTTGCAGTTGCTGTTGAGGTTGTACATAGTTTTGTGCTGGTTGTGCATAGTACTGTCCATATGGCTGCTGAGAATGCTGTCCAACCACAGATTTGATTAGGAATCAAAGACAGTATTTTGTGAATAAATAAAATTGTGTGAACATTCCATGGACATTATATATTGAAGAAGAAAAGCRTCTGTATTTGGTATAAATAAAATATTGGCAACAAGAAAATGGGAAGTGAAATTTCCAATGCCAATATACATGTTACATGAGTGCAAAATATAGATAGGAGTTCCTTTAGCAACCTGATACTGTGGTTGGAGTGTAGATTGTTGCTGCTGAGGTTGCTGTTGATATGATTGTTGTGTCTGTTGCTGATATGGCTGCTGATACCCATACTGTGAATCCCCCTGCCTGAACATGTTATCTGCAGCCTGCTGAGGCTGATGTTGATAATATTCCTGTACATATGCACAAATCACACATTGAACTAATAAATAAACATTTTTTGTAGCAGCATTGAACTTCAAGTACATAAGCATGAATTCACTATACCCAAATAGCAAAGGACATTTGAAGAACTAATTCATGACTTGTCAACAACATTGTGCTACCCAGAGTGCAAATTTAATAAACCTCCTTGTTCAACAAAAGCAAAAATTGGATGTGCTCAAAGCGGAATGTAGTGTGCTTCGCAATTTGGTTCTTAACCTATGCAAGGACTCCCTATCTAGTACTTTGAATCGTCGAATATCCATCAACTCAACTCAAGGTGACCCCAAAGAAGAGGGGATTGTTCATCAGTCCAGAGAAGCTCATGGAAGTGGATCAACAAACCTCTCTTCACTACATGGAAAGACACAAGGAAGCCACCAACCAGCATGTTTTTAGTTAGAATAATGTTTTTTAAGTTGTTTGTCTTTTAGGTGTCTTTTTTCAGCAGTATACCTACTACGTTAATAGCTGGGATGTATCAATCATAGGCATCTACAAACTTTCTCGTGTAGCATGTGAAAGTTGCAAGTTTTGTTTGAATTATCACATCAATACTTTTTGTATGCTTTCCAATAGCTCTGATACTACACTTTTAATATAATATCTTCCAATTCTGGTTTTTAAAAAAAGAGAGAATGCCCCATAACAACCTCCAAAAATAGCAAGAGGTCCACAAGAAGAAAGCAAACAATCCACATGTGTGAATCCAAGGCAACCAACTCCATGTATGAATGTGCAAGATGCCAAGTAGATGGAGCACTCCACAAGAAATGAAGCAGTGAAAACCCCCAAAATAGCAAGTGGACCATCTCCACAAGACAAATATAAGGAGATAAGGATGAATTAGGGTTTTAACAGTGCCAAAACTCCATGAAACAATAAAAAATATATATCTCCAAGAATGCAAGAAAGGTCTCCACAAGTGCACCCTCCAAGAAAATGCTCAAAAATAGTAAAATGACCAAGTAAATGCATGCACAAGCCACACATGAGGTCCTCCAACACACATGAGGTCCTCCAAGTATGCCACACAACCTCCATAAAACATAACCATAACTACCTCCAATAAAATAATATATATGCCAAATCAAAGAGGTGAGGGCATTCTCCAATGAAGTTCAAATAATGACAAGGTAACTAAAATATCCATGCAATAAAGATGAGAGAGAACCTAGGGGAGGTGCACCCCATAAAAGTGTGCTATGAATAATAAAAAACTCTACTCGTAAATAATAAAAAACACTAGACCCTAATTCAGTTTGCGACCGACCCTCCAACCTTGGATCACCAAGGGCTACGGATCTTTAGTACTTCTCGAGAGACAGTGTTTCCATCACCACTTTCAAGACATCTCATCCAAGATGTCACATCATCCTGGCAGAGTTTGGGGCTCATCCCTTCCAACTTGAGACAATGTTCGGACTGGTCTCTCTTCTACATTGTATCAGGAGTTTGGCGAAATCGACGAAGATGTGAGACTAATACCCATACTTGGCTTACTACTCTTTCAAGACCATTGCCCTCTCTAATTCATCAGGTAGAGCTCAATGTTGGTTCATGGGGGTTTCAAACATTTCAAAGACCATGGGCATTCAAATAGATTGTCTCCCTCTATTTAGATACTCTTTGGACGCAATTGGCCATCTCCTATCGACGAGGCAGGTGTTGAACAAGAACATCAAGGATGACATTTATAGATAGTTTATCCATATCACTTGGGTTAACCCGTACTTGGCCTACTACTCTTCCAAGACCATTTCCCTCTCTAGTTCATCGGGTTTGGCTCGACGTTGGTTCATGGGGGTTTCAAACCTTTTAAAGATCGTGGGTATTCAAATAGATCGTCTCCCTCTGTTTAGATATTCTTTGGACGCACCTAGCCATCTCCTACCAACTAGGCAAGCGTTAAACAAGATCATTGGGGATGACATTTACAGGAAGTTTATCCATATCACTTGGGTTAACCCTCCTAGAGTGTTACGGCCAAAGATGAACTTTTACGTTGAGCACTTCTTGGGGCTTAGGGACAGGTTCATCGCTCAACCACATTATACACTCTACCACTGGTCGCACACTCTCTGGATTCTACTAGACCTATTCAGAGTAGGCTCCCATAGACTTCGAGTTGAGACGAACCACCGGATCGATCGACCATACACGATCTATCAACTATGCCAGTTATAGGAGGTCAAAACAGAGCACTCCATCTTCCGCTACCCGATCTACTATGAGAGCAAGGGGTGATTTCATTGCTTATTCAAAAGGGCTCAAACCGTCATTGGCTTCTTCAATTATCCTAATCAACAATGCTTAGCTTTATACATTCAGGAGGCCCTCTAGTTCCGAGCTCATACTCTTCAACCTCCTACAAGACCAGACCCTATTCAAAGGATCACCTCCTCCTTTACAGTGCTACCTTCCAGTAGGGGCACTAAGAGACAATCTGACACCAACACAACTTCAGACA
This sequence comes from Picea engelmannii, assembly GCA_009831015.1. Classification (NCBI taxonomy): domain Eukaryota; kingdom Viridiplantae; phylum Streptophyta; class Pinopsida; order Pinales; family Pinaceae; genus Picea; species Picea engelmannii. Next base: position 200,529 of record ML781381.1, on the reverse strand, counting down.
CCAGATAAGTGTTGACTCATGAGACCTTCCTCCGTCCCACGAGACTTCGGTGACATGGCTAGACCAGACTCGGAACCCTTCCCAGGAGATGGATGAGATCCCCCAGGCCTCATCAAGTATTACCTCTTCTAATCAGCGTTGAGGTGGATGATTTGAGCATCCCACTAGTTCCCCCTATGGACATCCTACTATAATCAGTTTTCTTCACTTCGCCTCGAATGGTAAGAGAGATGGGCCCATTCTATGACTGACCTATTTCATCACCTCTAGTTACTCTCATTCCTCAATCTTCTCCTATAGTACATCTCCTCGTTTGAGCGAGTCTTTGGGCTGGAGGTAGAGGGTTCTTCATGTCTCAACATAAATCTCACTATCTACAACTTCACCCTATTTCATTTTATCTTCTTTTTACTTTTTGCATCTTGTCTTTATAGTTGACCTTTCAGTACTACTTTGTAATGACATCATTGTACTCAGCAATCCCTTTGACCTACTTTTGTGGTCACTAGTCAAACATTAATAAAATTATCTTATCTTATCTCCAATGAAGTGCACCTTAAGAGAATGTGCCAACGTTGTTAGAACTCATCAATAAAATACTCCTCCATATGCCTTGTCATAAGAGTGTTCAACCAACCATGCCCTAGAGAAGTGTGGCAACATCTCTAAGAAATAAATAAAATATTGCATACCCTGAAAATTGTGCTCAAAAAGGGGGCACACCACTAGAAAACCTCAACTAACTCCAACTAACCACTCCAAGTGTGAAAAGGAAGCCAATAAATTAGGGCACCCAATGTATTAACCTTAATATGGATAAATTATATTAACCTAATCATTGAACAGATAAATCAACCTCAACATGTGTGCACAAAAGTTAATGTTGAAATAAAAGCATAGTCCCCCTCCAATTAGTCACCCACCGATTAAATCACCATGAACATGTGTGCCAATAAGGGGTGAACTCTAATAAAGTGTTTTACCATGTAAATAAAAGAATTTCTCCCTAGCAAAACTCCACCACAATAACAACAAAACATAAATTCCAACTTAACATGCACCACCACTAATGGATTATTACATCAAAAATCACCATATAACCTTAGAAAAAGATTAGATCACCATCAAATCATTATGTATTACCCCTCTTTCTAACTCAAACTTCGAAAATAACATATCAAAAAGGGTACTAACATCATAAACCACATTCCACCCTAGGTGATGTCTAGCAAATATTACATCATAAATTTAAATCACCTAGGAAAATCCCACAAAGACAACATGAATCATCCCACCATACCAACATCATAAGAGAAGGGGACATAACAAAAAGGCTAAGCTATCCAACCATCAAGTGTGTCCCCCATCACACATCCAACACATGACCATGTAGAAAACCCCCTCCTAGTGACACCAACATTATACCACATAATCATTCAAAATCCACCAGAAAAATCCAACAATCATGAAATGTATATCTCCTAACACCATCATCATCTATAGGCTGCTAGAACCATCATCCATATCCAAGATAAGCATATATAACAAACCACCATAATGAGATATTATGCTCCACGTCTATAAAAATGCAACCAAGGGGTGATAAACAAGGCAAGCACATGTGAGAAGACCACCAAGCAGCAAACACAATCATCCAGCCAAGGAGAAGTGAAGCTCCTCCAACCAAAGACCTCCATCAAGTGATCCAATTCAATGAAAAGAATGGGCTTCATGAAAATGAAACCCCCCAAGTCGATCCAAAATCTCCAAGGAACCAGCATCAAATCTCCATTACTGTGATGAAAATCACAATGTGGAAGCTCATACAATATGAGGTGTAACAGTAGTCATAACCCTTTGTTCATTACCATGATAGTTAATTACTTGTTGCATAACTGCAAGATTGATTATAGTGCATCAACAAATGTCATGCCTCTCAAGGTAATGAACCAATTAGTGTGCAAAAGAGGATGAATTTACCAATTACTTTGTTCTTGCACACTCATTGGCCCCAGAGTTGGAGAAGAACCAACCTAAAGAGAGGAAGAGCTATTGTGGTAATAATTGGTAGCCTTTCTGAGTTACACAAACTAGCACCTCGTGCTTGGGACTTTACACTTTAGGGATACTATATTTTGCTGTAACAATACCCAGACAATATTGTCTAGGACAGGTGCAAGTGCAGCATATATGGCAGGCGAATTAGTGCCACCTTCAGCACAAAGAACTGCTTTCAAATCACCATTCACACTGAAAACAAAAGAATTATCTCAGGCATCGTGACAATCCCCCTCCTTGAATTGCTTCTTCCCCTAAGTGTCTTTCCAAGTAGCATTTTTGGGGGCAGATAATTCCACTGTGATTAGCAGCATATATAAACTCCCCATTCTTAAATAGTACCCAGAACAGTATTGTTAGGATAAATAACATGAGCAATGCAATCACCACGTGAAGTGAAGTAAAGAGTTTAATTCATAACTCAGTCCACTGCTAATGTGATAGAAGGGTTCCTCTGAGGCCACCATGTAAGATAGAAAATAGCTTGGTAAAGGAGAGTTTGAGTTAAGTAAACTCCATATTAATGTAAATGTATGCAAACAATAGTAGGCTCACAACATAGGCTTGTTCACGATAGACAACTTTTACATATGTCTAGTTGAACTTCTTGGGTAAGGATTAGATTGTTTCATACTGAGAAAATGGCATCAATTATACTGTCAGTCTGAAGATAAAGCCTTCATTCAAAATTGTAAGAAGATTAGATGAGAGTGGGAGAAGGGGCATATCATGAGCTACAGTAGTAATGTCTTTAGATTTAGAATTGGGAATTTGCCAAAATTAAGAAAGGCACCATTGCCTTTCAGACTTTGTCCAAAAAGTACATTGAACATTAATTGAATGAAATATAAAATGGATCAAATTCAATCTACTGCCTCGGGATAAGAAGACTATTTGAGTAAAGAACTCTTATATAGAAAAGGGCAACCAGTAAAATACTATATCAGCTAAAATGACCACACTACAGCTGGGAAGAAAAACAGTGTGTCCCATCTCAGGTTGGTGAAGATGATAAAAATCATGCAAGGGTCCTTTGTCAAGTGCAAGGTACGATAGGCATACATAATATAAACTTCTCCCATTCAATAGTTTAGCTTCTTTTAGCTTATCCTTTACCTTTTAGTTCTTAGTTTAAGCAGTTTCGCTGGCACTCATACAGTTTGTCCCTACTGGTTGTATATTTGAGTCCCATTGGACTACCTTTTTGGTCATTTGCAGATATTATCTGACCACAAATCTTCAATAGAAGTAACATGCCTAAACAATATTAGAATCGCTTATAAATACCTCTGCTCTTGCCTTTGCTTCTCGTGCTTTAGCTTGTGCTGTAGCAACCTACAGCCCATATGCAAATATTCTTCATTTCTCCAACAAAATCAAGGCAATGTTAACAAGACTTAAAACTCATTCAGACGGACACAACTGATAGAAAGTTTATTCACCTGTGCAATTGTAGCTGGATTTATAGTACCATGTCCTGCAATTCATGAAATAAATGAAATAAATATCAAACTGTGATACAAGATGCTCATGTTAAAACAATTCACAAGATTCTTCAAGACATACAAGGACTAGACAGGACCTTGACCAGGAAGGCGAGGAATCGGTGCCAAGGTTGCTCCCACAGCCATCCCCCGTCTAGGCTGCACATTATTAACAACAGGTGGGCGACCCATCATTCCTGTAGGTGCTGCAGTTGACCCAAGCATACCTGCACCACTGCCTACATGTCCTTGATCAAGCAATGGTTGCCCACCATGAGATCCACGTCCAAATTGCTGCATCAAATACTTTTAAACAGTTAAATCCTTCAACGACCAATTTCATGGTTGAGTTCATTTTAAATTTGACAACACAGAAGCAAAAGAAAATACCATTCCTGCACCCATTCCCATCATGCCTGAGCGACCAGGTCCTGTGAAACGTTGACCTAACATAGGAGTTTGCATGTGTCCTCTCATATGATTATTTCCCGTCATACCTGGATGGTTTACACAACATGCAATCATACATTTTGACCTTCTATGTTGAGATATACCATACAAGCATATTAAACAACGTGAAGCTATTTACCACCATATGCACCTCTTCCCCCCATAGAGCCCCCAGGAGTAGATGGAGCTTGGCTTCCAAAACGTAACTTGTACGACTGCAGTTGCAGACTATTCAATCAATACATTATGTACAACACATTCTGAAAGGGTACATCAATTACAAAATATAGGCCCAAAAAACCATAGAAGAATTTCCTTCGAAATATGAATTATAACTTACATATTATATTTTTGGAACTACACTACTCTACACACTCTAAATATTACATGCAAGAACAAACATGAAATATTCATAAATTTCTTTAGACGAACAGCACAATTACCAATCTCAACTCTCACCTGAGCTGACTTAGATGGATTTGCAAAACTGACACGTATACTATGTCCTTCTAGTTCATGGCCATCCAATGCTTGGTGAGCTGAAACAAACAATGCAAAACAGATTCAGAGTTTCCCAATGGTCAAAATGGCAGTAAAAACAAAAACAGTAGAAAGGAAGCTCCAGGTAAAACTATGGCAGAAAATGAACTTAAAAGCCTTTATAAATACCCACCCATGTCAGCACATAACGAATGATAGAAATCTATAAATCCAAAGCCACGAAACTGGTTATTCATGCCAATAGCTAGGTGACAATCCCTTACTTTGCCATATTGCCCAAATAATGCTCTTAGAGAAGCCTCCACCTGTCACCCAATGGACATTAAACTTGTCAGAACCATGAACATGGTTTGGTTTATTCATCAAAAGTTTATTTCATCTCAATCAACAACAAAAAATAATAACTTTGGAGATAGGACTTCCATGAATAGATAAAATATTACATTTGGATTTTCCTTTGGTATGCGGTCAACAAAGAGAACAGTCGAAAACATATCTTCGATTTTCCTACAGTCTGACCATTCTACACGTAAAACACGGCCATCCATGTTTATGTTTCCCATAGCCATTTTAGCAGTCAGAGCCTGAAAAGAAGCCATCCATTAGATATCAGCTAAAACRTATCAGAAAATCAACATGCATGAACAGAAACATTTGTAGAAATTCTAGCTTATGCCAGACAGACCTGAGATTTCAAGCTATACTCCACAAAACCATATCCTTTGCTCCGCCCTGCTGCATTGCGTAAAACCTRAAAAATGGCCAAGCAACTGTAAAATCCCACATCTTACTGTGAAAGAAATAAATAATTGTTCCTTTAACTTTCAGCATTCCTGTCTCTCAGTAATACAACTTAACATAATTAATAGGTACAGGACTCGGACAAACTCAAGCTCAGACTACAACTTACAAAAGCTCTTTCAACTGTTCCATGCTGTTCAAACATTTTTCTCAGCAGTGCATCATCGATGTCTGGAGTGAGATTCCCAATGAAGAGCAATGAATCAGAACGAAATGCTTCAATGAGCAATGTTCGGTCACCAAGTTGTGCATTGTGAAGCTTTTCTTTTACTTTCGCAACTAACTGTTCTCCTTCCGCAGTTGCTGTGTCATAGCGAATAATTGCAGCATCTTTTCTTTCATTTTCAAATACAATGCTCAAGATTTTCCCAAACTCAGTAAAGAGTGGTGTAAGCTCCTGCAAATTCATATAGTCATTCAATGAACCATGAAGACGGTAAGGATTCTATCAAACGCCACTCAAGAAGCCTATAAAGCATGTGCTAGACTTCTGTATTCCAAATATGGAGATCCATATCACACAAAAGGGTACAGATGACTAGACAAAAGCATTAACCCGTCCCTCTAGAATATACAAGATCAGCTATGGTGAGCTAACCAATCAAGCTAAATGCAAGTTTCTAGACCAATTTGGAGCATGCTAACTCTTCTTGTGGTTGGCTTACACGTCAATCAGAAAAAAGAAACTAACATTATTTTATAAAAGTAAAGCAATATATTACAATATCTGAAATCATAATACTAATGAATATTCGAAGTAAAAAAATGAGTTTCAATGCAAAAGCTGTAGAAAAGAAGATAATTTCAGACATCAAGGATACTATCGTAGAGCACGGTGTGTAAAGAAAACAATCAAAAATTGCTCTTGATTAAATACAAGAATGCAACTTACAAAAGGATGCTATGGATATCTCAGCTCGCATTTCTCTCATATCCCATTTCACGATTCCATTGCCTCAAAATACAAAAACCCAACCATACATCTAAATATTTTAGCAGAATGAAACCAAATTCCTAATTCCATCACCTAAAGGACAAAAATTAGATTCAGGATTTGAACTCCTAAAACATTACCAGGTTTCTATTTTAATTACCTAGTATGAGTCTACTAATTCTGTTGAAAAGAAAACAGGTGACCATAAAACTATATGGCAAGTATGTGCTCAAAATCCAAGTTATGCTTCCAAGTAGTGCGCTTCCATAAATGCATCTCCCAATGTTTCCATAGCAAGTGTGGACAAGTGTTTCCCTATAAGGAGGACATTGAAAATGAATAATTCAAATGTCCTTTACATAGTATTGAAAAAGAAATGTTGTTCATAGTGTACTATTCTTGCTCATGATCCCTTACTCTTTTTTCTGATTAACTGAAGCTGTGAAAGCTCAGATGTTTGCATTCTTGATTTTTCACGACATAATATCTTTTGTGCCGGTTGTACATTTTTTGTAACTTTCTTCCTTCAATATCTCCAACATGAGAATGCTGCAGTCTACAGTCAATAAATTACTCTTTCACAACACATAGAGAGAAATTATCATCAGAGCCAACAATTGCATCATTGAATTCCACTTCTTTCGAAGGCTTAAAAGTTTTAACAATGAAGACTTTAGTTCAATGATATGTCAAGGACCACATACACTGTCTAAACAGCCCTTCCATAAGTTTACAAATCTTTAATCAGCCCTTCATTATGTTGTTGATTAGACTCGTGAATTACTGCATTTGTTATTGCAAAAGACAAAGCAGGTGTCAAGTATAATAAATATACATGGGAATTCTGACTTGGTTCATCATCAGGAAGATATATCTTTGAGAGCTTTGTATGTTTCCCTCATGGCAGCTGGACCAATGTGGTTGATTATGTACTAACCAACCACGAGTTACTTTCTCACATCCAAAACTTCTCAGCATCCACCCTTTGTGTAGCAAGCCCTCCTTTCCTTCTCCATCATTGCCCCCAACACCTCTTGAATCCTACCACTTTGCCCCTCCCTATGTCCCACACACCATTATCTTCTTTAATAGAAGTATGTTGACTCCTACACCACCCACCTTCGTCAATTGATACCTCACCTTCCCCTTTTATCATCCCTTGATACAGCAACAACCAAATATGAGCTCTCTCCACGACTCTTTGGAAGGTTGCTCTCAACTCTTACCACTATTCCATCTAGGATCCCACTCATGCCCCTAGACCTAGCTTTTGCCAAATGAACCATTGTTTTAACGAGTACAAGCATCTCAAAATTGCTTTTACAAGCAAACCCCCACCTTTCTCATGACCTTCCCTATCATTAAAAAATGTGAATTCCTTTCTTTAAGGAGACATAAGCTTTCTGAAACTCTCCACCATTCACCTAAATTTTCCACTGCACCCTTTTCCCTCAACAAACCGCTCTCCCTCAAGTTAGATCCTCAATCCATGTTCTCACTTGCAACCTTCCTTTATAACAATCCTAAGGAACCCTTGATTTGCATCACCTCTCCCCCCCCTCATGTCATATTTCCTCCTTTGGTGACAACATCCAAAGAACAATCATGGTTATGAACACTAGTAGAGCAATTGACAAAGAAGGCTTCCGAGGCGAGTTCCTCAAACATGGTATTCACTCCCTCAACTCCCATATTATTGAGCACTAGTGAGTAATTAACAAGGAAGACTTCTAAGGCAAGTTCCTCAAACATGGTATTCACTCCCCCAACTCCCACGTTGAATTATTTAATCATGTTGGTTGTTCTAGTTTCTCTCAATCCATGTTCTCCCTTGCGACCTTCCTTTATAATAATCCTAAGCAACCCTTTGTCTGCATCGCCTCTCCCCCCTCATCTCATATTTTCTCCTTTGGTGGTGACATCCAAAGCACAATCATGATTATGATCACTAGTAGAGCAATTGACAAAGAAGGCTTCTAAGGCGAGTTCCTCAAACATGGTATTCACTACCTCAACTCCCATATTATTGAGCACTAGGGAGTAATTGTCAAGGAAGGCTTCTAAGGTAAGTTCCTCAAACATGGTATTCACTCCCCCAACTCCCACATTGTTGAATTATTTAATCATGTGGTTTGTTCTAGTTTCTCTCGGGCACCATCCAATCATGTCATCCACCCAATTTCCAAATTGAAGCCTAGTTTAGATCCAAAAAATTATAGGGAACATCATGATTGGACACACCCTCTCCAAGTCTATGATACAGTCCTTCATTGGTGGCTCTCGCATGAATTTGAGGAGGGACATCAAGGCCACAGAACATGTAAGTTTTTGCCAAGAGTACCACACCACTAATCATATCTTCACAATTAATACCATTATGGAGGAGGCCCTCCAATGAATTCAAGAGAAGGGACCCCACGACCACAAGACATGCAAGTTTCTACTCAAGTACCAGACACGATCAAGGCCATTATTTAGGAGGCTCATTATCGCTCTTTGAACCTCTTGTGTTGTTTTCATGAACTTTCAAAAGGTGTTTGACTTGATCTCGAGAGAGGCCATGTTCCAAAGGCTCTACAACATTGGCATTTTGGAGACCCTCTTGGCCTCCATCATGAGACTATGATTTGCCTCTGGGTAGTCTATGCACAACCTGCAACTTTTCAGATTCCACGAAGAGTACTATTGGGGTTGAGCAAGGGTGCCCTCTATAACCAACTCCCTTTAAGATTTACATCGATGAGCTAAAGTCTTTTCTCGAGGAACATATTCATGGCATTGATGGTTATCTTCTATCTACATCATGTGTTCATCTCTCTACTTTGTTTTGTTGATTGTGCCCTCCTCACTCAAGGAACTACAAAGACATAGCAACACCCTATCCAATTTCTATGATCTTCGACAATTGACAATTACCCTAGGTAAACCAAGATTATGATATTCAACATATCTAAATGTGCTCTTTCCCATTAAAATTAAGATGGCTACCTCCTATACTTATTTCGGGTTCCATTCATGGGGGCCCGTTTCTGTGTGTAACATGCTCTCAATCCTTGACTCAACAAGGGTGTGTGGCTCCCTTGCTCATCTCGAGAAGTGTTTACAGAACCATTTCTTAAATATATTGCACCTATTGGATGCAATCATCAACCCCATTGTTTGATAGGTTCCAAGGTATGGGGACCAAATTTGCTTCCAACCAACTAAGGCTAGGATGGAGAGAGTCTTGACCCCTCCTTTGGCACATCATCAACGAATGCAAAAGAATTGTTCTACGACCCATTGTCCATGCAAATTTCAAGGCCTTGACATTACTCCTCGAGGCCATTTTCAAATTGGTCTCTTTTCTTCACAAAATTCAGATTTTGAGAATTAGACTTCCAACAAGGATAGATATCCCTATAGTGCACTTTGTTCTTCTAAGACCATTGCCTCGATGAGCGCCCCCAAGGCGACTTTGTTCTTGATTTTCAAAGGAGCCTATCGATTAATTCAATAAATGACTATTTCATCAGACCATCTCCCTTGTTCCACTTACTCTTTAGACACTCCAACTCACCTCCTTCAGTGTAAACATGGACTAAACCAAGTAATCAAAAAGGACACCTACAAGCAATATAACCAAGTCACTTGGATCACACTTCTTAATGGTCTTGGCAACAAGAATCCCCTTTATTTTGAACACATTCTAGAGCTAAGAGATATCCTTTACAGTCATACCCTAGTATACATGGAAACATCATATGCATGGCCTTAAGATCCCCTGGTTCATTTCAAGTGGGCACTCACTGGATTAGGGTTTAGAGTAATCACCATATTTTGCAACCAATACAGTTTTTAGACATAGATCCTGTGTGCCACATATCAATCGGAGACCCTCAAAAAGATCACCTCTTTCTTCTTGGTTGTCCATCAAATCAAGGTAGCAAACAAAAAGTAGAGACCCACACCACTTCAAATCCCAAATAAAAGAGACTTTTGATAGTACATCAAAGGCCTCTTTCTTTTGATGAGGACAAATAGCTATTTTTCATTGGTTGTTCAAAACATATAGTCAACTATCAACTCCACAATGCTCCCTTTGAATGATTCAATTTAACTTCATTGTAATCATTCAATACTTGACAAAAAAAGTACCATTGTGTACTTTAATATTTTAAATTCTTCAGAGATTAAGGATTCATTTTCCATGTACTCGACACACATACAATTTCTCCTAACAAAACTCATTCATATTGATTATCGCCATCTATTATAATCTATTGGGCTTTGTTCACAATCTTTGTATGAGAGAAATTTTGACCATAAACCTTATGTCTTCATTTGCTGCAGCAATTGCAATCTATCATATACTGTGAATGGACCTATATTGTAAATGACAGTAACTTTAATTTGCTTACCTCCTTGAAGGAATAGTGAAATTGGAAAAAATGCAAGGGATAATCAACATAGATCAAGGGAAATCAGAAATAACATGACTTTTTAATTTACTTTCTCCTCCTATGTTTAAACAATTGAGAAGTTATATTCAGATATGATCTCAGTTTGTCTGAAACTTTTGAAAATAATACCCAGTGATAAAAAGGAAAACATGAGTAGATACACCTGCTTCCTCCCATGAGTAGATACACCTGCTTTCAGCATCGAATCAAAAAGAGATGGAGTTACCATAACATGTATGTTTCTAACATGTCCTTGTACCTTAATGTCATTCGTGCAATGAGCTAACATGCATTTTCACCTCTGCAACTCATGGTCTGTAATTAGAATATGTTGAGATTTTCGCAACCATTCGTTGTCGTATGTCATGAGTTTTAATTAGTCTTCAGGCATCTAGCTTTAAGCCTCATCCATATGTAACTCTTTTCAACTGAAACTTCACAATTGCTATCTGAGTGAAGTATTAATTTGTGGCATATGCAATACGAACTTGTGTGAAAAAGAAATTATTCTCAACGCTGAAGATTCTCCGTGAAAATCCTTCACTGCTGTAGTAAATGGCAATCATGTGGGCTTACTCAAAGATGCCTTTGCACCATAGCATTTCAAGAACTCGACTTTAATTAGGTTTAGGGATTTTGAGAGATAAACATGGTTTTAAAGAATATGAGCAATAACAGAACTGTGGCACAGATCATCTGTCAGGCAAAACTATTGCTTTATCTGTCATTGTCAACACTCCATCACTCGGGTAGTCATCTTTTTCCTAAATTCTTGACAAGCAAAGCCTGCTCAAAACCTATACTCTACATGTTAATTCAACAATGTTATTTTGTTTTCCTGTCCATTGTTATCTTTCTCATCATTCAGGTCTAATCATCTGTCCCCTAAGTTCTTGACAAGCAAATTCTGCTCAACTAATATTCAACAATGTTATTTTGTTTTGCTGACCATTGCTATCTTTTTCGCCTTTCTCTTCAGTTGCAAGACTTACACATTAACTACTTGAGGGATTTCCAGAATCAATTGAAGTGAAGGTTGTCTCTAGGGACTCGTTACATCAAGGAATTCCTCCCATTGACTACTCAAGGGATTTCCAGACTACATTAAAGTAAAAGTTGCCTCTAGGGACTCACTACATCAAGGAATTCCTCCCATATTATATCATATAATTTCCATGTCCAGATGTGGAACGCTAATAAATGATCTGTCAAAACAGATACAATCACTTAGAATGATATTCTCAATGCGGTATTAGCTATTGTATTCAGGTTCACCCTTCAGAACTCGGTCACTGTTTACAATTCCTATTCAGTTGCATATGATACAGTAACAGTTGGCAACTAGCTCATCTGATTATATCTAATTTCAAATTTCTTTTGACAAAATCTTTATCATCACTCTGGCACCTTGCAGAGCATGTGTTGGTTCTTGGCAATCTGCACAAGTGTTGCAGGTTAGATTTCAAAAATGTTCAACTCGTGAATCACTAAATTATCAGTACATAACGTTTATAAAAAAGGCACCTTCTTAAGATTCCTCCCATGCTATGAATTCAAGTATTTCCTTGGACCATAAGTTTCAATCAGATATCTGATTTTCAAATCTGATCTTGGGGATGCAAATTACATCACATCCTTGTCGTTCAAAAAATTGGCAGAATATGTTTAGGACACAAAAGTGAGTTTTAATTTGAGCATAAAATTGCATTCTGGCTTTTGATTTCTGACATACCTACAGCCTATTGCAATATTCATTTTCCCTTACAGAACTTTTGATCCTCAGGGGTGAATACCTTGAGCAGTATCATATTTTTAATCACAAAATCCTCCTACAAGGAGTACTCCGAAATCCCATGTGCCTTGATCGCACTATAATAAATTAGCAATGCTAGTGTCTATTCAAGTCCAATAGTCTTGACTCCTATCTCATCATTATATTTACTCTAAGCAAGAACATATGTAGCAAAAATTAGCACACATTCTAGTGGTACTTGGAAGATACAATTTGTTAATCAATGAAGACATCAGTACATCTTATTTCATAATGATCAATTTGGACAACTGTATTAATTAGACAATTTACCTTTGACCAAGTCTGCAGGATACATTTTAGTGTTTCAACGCCACATAATTATATGACCAACTTACCAGTTGAAGAAGCTTACTTTAGTTGATTTACTGTTTGTTTTGAAGACAGATAACTCCATTAAAGTGCCACTAAAGACTGAACAATTAAGTACTTACAGTAATCTTCGCAGAATATCCATGCAACAGTATATTTCCAAGAAAAAGCACACATGCGCATGCATCCCCTTGAATTACCATGTAAAGTCAAATGTACAACAGACGAGGCTCACTCGACATTCATTCAGATTGGAATGACTGAGAAAAAAATTCTTGGGCAGGATACTCTGTTTCATATCAACTTCCAGAATATAACTGTTGCCTATCTTTCAGAGTAAATCCTTCACACATGCTGCTCAATCCTGTGAAAACATTTGACAAACAGACAAAGAACCAGGGATATCCTTGCACATATCACTCTGTAACGTTGAGAATCTCAAGGGAAAGGGATATTAAAGAAATTTTTGGGCAAACAAATTAATAATAATAATAGTATTAATAATATTAATAACAATACCAATCTAAATGCTGTTCATTTCCACTATCACTTTCATGTGAGTCCATAATAATACTGTTCATTTCCATTATCACTTTCATGCGAGTCCATAACAATACTGCAACAAGTAATAGTTCTTCCTAAGACCTTTCTCGTCATACATGTTGTTCTATGTAATAAATTTAGAGACATCCTAATGAGTTTTACTTCCTGTACTCTCATATTTGTAAAAACACATTTCTCTTTCTCATGCTGGTGTCCAGACTACTAAGTACACTTGCATTAGAAGCATATAAGCCCACAAGTGATTACCTGAGCTGACAGACAAAATGTATCTGCTTAAAAGGCATAAACCAACTTGGTTTCTGTGTGCTGAAATGAAGAGACCAACAAGAATAAGCAGCAGCCTTCCATCCAACTTCTTTGCAACGGAGTTGCTGCACGATCAGAATCTGACAAATTCAAGGAAATGTATAGCAAAGGGTCTTCGTAAATAATATCCATGTAGAGCCATTCCACTCACCCATTTCATTTTCAAAATCTCTTTGCAGATTCGTCTTGAGAATTTTAAATGGTAATACATTGCTTAATAAGCATTTTGGAGGAGAAAAGTCTACCAACTTGAGGAGTGAGAGGAAGATCAATCATCATACAAATAAATACAAGCTTTAATATTTAACCTTCTCAAATTTGATCTCTGTTACTTCAACTCTACATCTAAGAGAACAAGAGGAATGAATAGCCTTGCCTAGCTCCACCCTTCACCCCGTAAAACAGAAAACCAAAAGTAATATTTATAAAAAGAAAGACTTTGCACGCAACGTTGTTCAAGCACAACGACAAAAATATTTGAATGCATATAAACACGCATAGGTTTTCACACCAAGGTAGTTCCACATCTTTCCTTCCATATCCTAACACATCTATGCACATTCATCGTCATATTTCTCACAAATAAGCGCAAGACTAACCATATGTGTATACTGTCATGCAGATTGAATATACTGCATTCAAAAAGGTTTATCTTCATCATATTACTCACGAATAAGCCCAAGATAACCATCTGTGTATACTGTCACGAGTATAGAATATATTGCAATCAAAAAGGCATATCTGCAATCGAGCAAAAGGAATTAAATAATTGAATTCACTTTATTTTCAAGGAAAGAATGTGTTGAAAGTAGATTTAATTTCAGTTTTATCCCGGGAATTTAATATTGGAATTTCACTCGGAAGCATGAATCATTGGCCTTTGATGCAGGATCATGAATACCATTGGCTTAATTACTTAAGTTAGAAAAGTTTGAAGGATACCGATACCTACTTTCTTCTTTATCAATACCTTTTTTCATATTTTGAATTAATACTTCAGAAATATTTTGTCCCAATTGCACTTCTGAATTTAAAAAAACACTATACTATAATATATACCCAAAAAGAAGTTGCTTATAAAATCCCTTCATAATCAAGCAGATAAAATTTTCTCCGTTTCTAACTCCCCTGGATATTCCATTTCAGAAAAAGATCCTAACAATGTTCCTATTTATCGCTTACTACAAAATTAATCAAATTTTATCCTTTTTCAGCTTGATGTGGAATCCTCAATTTTCACACATTTAAAACATTTGCTAAACATAAACAGCTCTTATTCTCTGCCAGCTTTTCTAATATTGTTGGTGGTTGAATTGTACTTACATTGCCTTATCCAAACCGGAGCAGGTCATAGAGATCACCCTGTCTTCTCCATTTATTGAGTCCTCCTGTCCCGATGCTTGAGATGGCATATTGAACTTCCATTATCAAGCCAAATCCAAAATAAGCATCGTTTATGTCCTCTTGCTTATTCTAACACACACTAGACATTCTGAAATTGCACTTTTTTTTTCTTTTACATTTCCTTCCAAGTAAAATTGTACCCACTACTCCCAGCAAACTATATACCCTTCATTGTCATTTAGTAATGGGTAAATTTTGTCCGCAACCAACAAAAGCCAAAAAAAAATTAAAAAACACGGATTTTGTTATTCAGGCAGAGAGCACAGTAACTTTCTATCCAGGAAAGGCAAGTGAGCAATCTTAATATTTAACTTTGACCTTTATCAAATAAAAAACTCACACAAAAAACTCACGTATATATTTTTATGATTATTTTTAATTTTTTTATATCATTCCTATAATATAAGTGCACCCAATATCAACTATATACCCCTTTTCAAATTTTATGTCCATCAGCTTTGTTCCCATTTAGAAAATATAACTTTTATCTTTCCTCCATATAGAGAAAAACAAGAAATATGCTTTCTAATTCAAATAACCTCAAGATTTGAGCAAATCAGCTACCTTAACAATAACTTTGAACTTTATCAAAATAAAAAACTCACATAGATGTTTGTTTTAAGTTTCCTTTTTATATCATTCACATATTATAAGTGCACCCAATATCAACTATGCC
Source organism: Picea engelmannii (assembly GCA_009831015.1). NCBI lineage: Eukaryota > Viridiplantae > Streptophyta > Pinopsida > Pinales > Pinaceae > Picea > Picea engelmannii. The sequence continues at coordinate 184,787 of ML781381.1, read as the reverse complement.
CTTTTCAAATTATATAACAATAAGCTTTGTTCCCATTTAGAAAATATAACTTTCACCTTTCCTCCTATATAAGACAACAACAAATAAGCTCTCTAATCCAAATGACTTCGAGCTTTGCTTATATAATAAGTTAATGATCATGGTTAGCTGTTACAAGAGAAACAAAATTCCTTACTATATATAATGATGCAAATAAGTTATAGTTGAAGATGTTGTTTCCATCATCTCGAACAAGCACTCTCAAAATGCTAATACAGTAAACGAGAGAGACGTCTCATATTTCTTATCATTCACAATTTTGCCAGACAACAAATCAACTTTAACCATTAAGGTGTACATTATTAACTAAGAAAACAATTCATTTTCTATTCTAAACTTCTGAAAAGATTTTAAAAACACATTTATGGTTTGAACGTAAAAGCCCTGAGGTTTGCATAGAGAAAGCATTCTGCATAACAAACCAACTTTTACCAATAAGGTGGTGTACATTATTAACTGAGAAAACATTTCATTTTCAATTATAATCTTCACATTGAAAAGATTTTAAAAAAACATTTATGGTTTGAACATGAAAGCCCTGAGGTTTGCATAGATAAAGCATTCCGTATACATTTTTCATCCAGCGCAGTGCATTTCTTCACATATTTAACCACAACTAACACGGAATGAAAATACTATTATTGGGCCATCAAATAAGTTAGAGAAACTACAAAAGTATAGGGGGGATATCATCGTACCTCTTCAGAGACAAACCCACCAATGCTTGTAAGATGAACACACGGCTTAGCGTGCCAATGAGGCGGAATGACAACGCTGTCTCCTTCTGGAGGGATGGAATCCTCTTCTTTATTCTCCTGCGGTTTATCTGCTGCAACAACCCTCTCTCCATTTTCTTTTTCTGAGTCACCATTGACCTTCACAACCTCGCTCCCGGCGGCGGCAGGCGCAGGAGCCTCCGCAACAAGAAGATCCGCTGCAACTTCCGGCTCATTAACTAAACCCGCCGGGGTTTGCTCAGCCGGGGTTTGTTCAGCCGGAGTTTGTTCTGGAGCAGCGGCCGGAACTTCTTCAGGGGATGAATGTTCCGGGGACAAGGGTTTAGGTGGCGAGGGTTTAGGGGGCGATGGGAGGTTTTCTTCTTCTTTTTGTTCTTCTGGGTCAACTGGGGCTGCAACTTCGCCGTTCTCTGGAACGGCATCGTCGGCCGTTTCGGGATTCGGCGATTCATTGACAGTGGGGGTTTCCGTCGCAGTGGTTTCGGTGGCAGCGGTTTCAGTTGCAGCCAGAGGCTCTGTTGGGTTTGCCGGATCCGCCATGGTAATGCAACTGATTGCGGGGTGAGGTTTAAGTGTTTTGTAAGCGAAAGTGGTGATTAAACACGGAGTTGTGAGCGGATCCGTCGTCGGCCTGTAATAGTAAAAGAGGATTACGAAGCGCGCAATGAGAATTTACAGGTCTTTCCTCTGGACACCTGTGACAGACTGTTTAGGGCTTTTTGCTATCCAAAGCCGAGATAAAAAATATTCCCAAGAGACAGACATATATATTATGGCTTCGCCAATTTAAACTTATAACTTTATGTGTATATATCGAGTATTTCGTGTGTTCGTGATTCACTAGCATATCCCCGATTCGGGTGTAATAGAACGCGGAAGGAAATAGCATACTTAGCGTATAATTATTTTTTTATTATTGGTTATTTGCTAAACAAAAAATAAAAATATTTATTTTTCGTTTTATTTGTGAAGTAGTGATTAATGTCATATTTTTTATAAGAACTTTCTAGCTTGGCGTCATTGCAAAATTATTGAAAAATTGGTAGTTATTTTAAGTTAAATTACAATGATATAGAGAATTGAGGTTTGGATTTGGAAATTCATGCATCCAACTTATTAATCTCGTCATGGTTCTCATGTGATCTAATTGTCCTTCATTGTCCCCTTATTCTTGTGTGACATGAAATGATGAATAGAGTGGGCATTTGAGGTTGATTTGAATTATGTGAAAATTACCTTATGATGTGGAGAATTGAGTCTTGGATTTGGAAATCCGTGGTGTTGGCTCGTCCACCTCGTTGTGGTCCCCCACTGACCTAACTACTCTTCGTTGTCCCTGTGCCCCTATGTGACTTGAGAGGATGAATACGTGGAAAGAATGAATCGAGGGCAAATTGTGGTGGACACATGAAGTAGTGATTAATGTTATATTTCCTATAACAACTTTCCCACGTTGAGTTGTTGCAAAGTAGTTGAAAGTTGCGTAATTTTTTTTAAGTCAAATTACAATGACATGGAGAACTAAGGCTTAGATTTGGAATTACATACATTCACCTCATCCACTTCACTACGGTCCCCATGTGACTTGATTTCCATCTTCCATCCCTATGTCCCCATTTGACCTGAAAGGATGAATAGATTGGGCATTTTAAGTCGATATGAACTATGTGCAAATTACCCTATGACATGGAGAACTAAGTTTTGGATTTGGAAATCCATGCATTTGGCTCATTTAACATGTCGTTCCTCTTCTAATCTAATTGTTCTCCATTGTCCCCATGCCCCATGTGACATGAGAAGATGAATACATGTAAAGGAGGGTGTATATATATTCCTCATAAAAAAAAGTGTAACTTTATATATATATATATATATATATATATATATATATATATATATATATATATATATATATATATATATATATATATATATATATATATTCCTCGTAAAAAAGTGTAACTTTAGTTCATATAGAAACAAAAATTACATTATGTAGATGCTTCATATGCACTTGCTGAAAAAATACCCAAGCGAGACCTTGGTGTCTGTGAGGCAGTCAAACTATTTCAAAAAACATATACAAAGGTGTCCATCCTTGTATATTCTGATACAAAAATTACAACAATAAGAGATGTTTAGCATAATTGTTCTTCAATATTTTGGAGCGATAAAAGCCTTGACCCGCAACCAGATAAAGCATGTGAGAAAGTCGAAAATAGATCCTGATACCAAAAAAGAAAGACTTGAGAAGCTGAAAAGACTGTATCGATGGACCTAGTGGAGATGATCAACAAAAGGCCGGTGATAATACTCATAAAAAGTGCCATTGTTCTCTTCACATATCAACCATTGTTCACGTTGTAGATGAAGCTCGGCCTTTGACAAATGATTTGTTATTATATTCCTTTCCCTGTAAACATGATGAATATCAAAAGTAGCAACGATTTTGTGAACTTCTTCAAGAATAGGTCGTAACAGGATGTTGTGACATTGTTGAAGA
>ML781381.1:140293-150556 GCA_009831015.1 Picea engelmannii | reverse complement strand
AGCTCCGCAGCTTTTTAGGTCTTGCCAATTTCTACTGTAGGTTTGTGTTGGGATTCTCTCATATCACTTGGCCCTTGAGTCAAGTCACCAAGGGAGGAGCTAAAGAAAAATTCTTTTGGTCCAAATCTCAACAGAAGGCGTTCGGGGAGTTAAAGCATCGCCTCTACTCTACACCAGTGCTCACATTACCAGACTTGTAACAACCATTTGAGATCGAGACAGATGCCTCTGACTATGCCATTGGGGCAGTCCTTACTCAACATGGGCATCCAGTGGCATATGACAGTGAGACACTTTATGACACAGTTTGGAAGTATCCCACTTATGACAAATAAATGTATTCCATTGTGCAGGCTTGTCGGAAATGGAAGCATTACATTTTGGGAAAGGAAACAGTCATCCACATAGACCACCGACCCCTGCAGTTCATACAGACACAAGGGAAGTTGCAGAATGATTGCCATCAGAAGTGTTCCACATACCTGCAATAATTCATTTGAACATTAAGCACTAGAAAGGCAACACCAATAATGTTGCAGACTGCCTCAGTCGACCACCCATCGTGGCGCTAACCACTGTGCTCAACTCTTGTTTATTTCCAGCGCCCTAGCTAGTTTATTTCCATTATGTCTGTAAGCATTTTTCAATAATTTATTATTAATGAAATGAAGTGTTATTTCCGCTGCATCTCTGTGTTTATGTGTATTTGTATATTTCATTGTGTTCCTACATAAATCCAGATCAATGGGAAAATCTCAGAATGAGAGACTCCAAAATTGAGTGTGCGTGGATTGTCGATCTGGAAGTGGGTGAGTTAATCCTCAACCATTGATCATTGAGAGTCCCACTTAACCGATAGAAAGGAAAGAGAAAGTTGACACTGACTAGGAGCATCTATATGAAAACGTGTGTCGAAAGGCAATTGGTCGACAAGAGTGAGTTGAGGTCTAGTTGGAGTGAAGCTTACAGTTTTCGGGATTAACTCCGAAGGGTTCGGGGTACTCTTCTGAAGTGTTCGGAGTATGACTCTGGTGGAAGGGAAATCTAGATCGTAGGTCTATGAGGGGGTGAGATGCGACGATAGTTGTCGATCTGTCGTAAGTCCCATTTAGGTTAATAGACAAAGTGTTGATATCATGAATGATGTGGCATGCCAATAAGGCATTCAGAGTGCCCTCAGGACTATATATGTCAATCATTGATTGATTGACAAGTTGAGTGTGGCCCAACCAGACAGGAGGAATTTAGACTCCCAAACAAATCTCAACCATTGTTCAGGGAGATTGCACTTTTGTAAGTGCATCAACGTTGTCCACTGAGAAGACAAAATATTCCTTGATACCCTGATTTCGGAGCAGTGAAACTGCCCAAAACTTTCGAACGTCGAACGGGTAGTATCAAAAGGGAATATTCTTCGATGTGTTACCTGTCGAAGATAAAAGTTGAGAAAACTGGGAGAAGGCCCGAACATCGACGACTGTAGGTTTACGTGGATTGAAGTTCCACCATGGCAAGTTAGGCAGGTGCCACTTCGGTGCCATGTTATCTCCACATCAGATGGCACGAGTGATACACTACCATGTGGATGCCACATGGTAATGAGATAGATATTGACCATGATAACTCGAGAACTTTGGAGGGCCATAACTTTCGATCTAGAGATTGATTTTGAGTGAAATTACAGTCGTTGGAAAGCTCTTGACAAGCAGAGAATGTTAGAGTTGTCAAAGAGGAAATTTGAAATAGTCGAGAAAAGCGAAGATTCTAATGCCCCATCCCTTAAAAGGAAACTTAGGGGTTGGGTGTGTTACACTAAGCCTATGGATCAAACCTTGAAATCGAGATATGTCACAATCAATAGATAAAGATCTATTTGAATAAATACAATGATGAATTCCTTCAACCAACATGGTGTAAGAGGAGCACCTATGCATGATTAAGATTTGGATTTTGACTAGTGTGAATGCCTAAACATGAGAGGGTGACATGATACTTCCCTCAACACTAAGCAAAGACAAAAATTAACTTGGAAAACAACCACTTTTAAGAGGAAACCATGGGAGGATGACTCGACCAATGTCTAAACGAGGACACAAGAAAGAGTTAGTGTTGACAAGAAAATCAGGTGAACAAAACTTAATGTTGATAGGTTGATGGGGCTAACAAAACTCAATGACCATGATGACCAAGTGGAAGGACACATATGGGTGATTCAATGTGGATGCTCCAATCAAGGGAAACACTAACAATTTCCTAGATCATGGGGACTTTATTCATGGTGGAAATTCCCTACTAAGAAGATCTTCTTTCACCCCCACCTCCCCTCACTCTTTTTGGGGATTTTTTCATATGTTTAGAAAAGAATGAAAGAATCACCAAAAGAGGTGGGTGTCAAGTTGCAAGAAAAGGGGTTCCTAGATGTGTAAGTTAAGTATAGATTGTCAAAAGCAAGCAAAGTAGCATCTGCACAACAATCAATGAATACCCAAGCACATGCTGCCTCTCAAATCACGATAGTTTGCATACATTGTGGTTCTTTAGTGTCTAAAAATGACAAGCGACGAATGGAAAAGCATGACAACTATAGGTAATCTAAACCCAACAAGAGAGAAAAGTTATAATTAAAACAAAAAGTAAAACCATGGCAATCACATACATTACACATACATTTACCTTGGAAACCCTTAATCGAGAAAACCAACAATCCTTTAGAGACTCCCACTCTTATGTTGTCTTATCCATTCACCGAATAAAGAGTTTCATGACTAACCTTGGTCCACACCTAAGACCAATTCATCATGATGTTCCCTTGCTTAATTACAAGAACAAATCCACAACCATTTGGTGTGGTGAACCAACTCGGTTCACTTACGTAAATACCCAATGTAGGTAAGAAAACATGTTATAATCCATAAAGGATAATATATTAAATAATGTATATGAATATAAGATGATGATATACAATAAGAATGAGAGCCTTATATACCCACGCAGGGGTGCCCTTCCATGAAGAGACATGACCTTTCATTGGGAAGGTGTCTCTTCATTAATTATTCATTAACTATTATAATTTATTTATATTTATTATTATACATTATGTTCATAACATCGCCTTCCCCTTAAAAATGCTTTGTCCTCAAAGCATACTCATGGAAGACTTATTTCTTACTCTGGCTTGTAGTATTGTCTGCTTATTCTTTATTCTTGAATTAGTGATCGTTGAGGACTTGAAATGATAGGATCTTCTAAGTCCTGCGTAGAACCATCGAATTGTAAGGGAGTCTACCCACCTTAAATCGATCTTTTGCACAATGGGGATTTTATGGGGTTCTTGTAGACAATTTGATGTATTTTGACTCCCATGATAACTTCTACCTTGAGCATCATTTGTAATGGAGGTAATAATTTTTTGCATATTTGTCATTTGTTTTTGTGGATACATTGATTGATTGAATATCGATTTTTGTGATTAGGATGTCTATAAGGCATCCTTGCAACTTGATCTTTACTTCGTGTACTTGTAGCTTCTTCTTGATTAACACTTGGAATTGAGTCTTCTCCATAGCCCTGGCTTTTTTCTAATTTGACATGTGAAGACCTGTTTACATCAACTGAATCCTTTTGAGCTGTAAGGTTGACTAGGTCTGTATTAATTGCTTTATCCACCATTAGGTTTTTTCCATTTGAAGACTTTTGTAGTTCCATATGTTCAGTCATTGCCTCTTTATCTACCAATGATTCCTTATTGATGAGTTGTTCTAACTTGTCCTCTACCGTTTTCTTATCACTCTTTATCTTCTTAATCTGGGTGAGTAAGCTTTGATTATGGATTTTTAAACGACAATTCTCTGCATCTTTCTTTGATAATTTCTTAATAAGATTTTGATTAGCTTGTTCTAACTTCTGATTTTGATCTTTTAAGCGAGATATTTTTTGATTTTGTTATAGTAAGGTCTTGCCATATTTTTTTTCTCTGTCTTTAATTTGTGCATGCAACTCCTCATTATGTTTTGCTTGGAAATAATACAATTTATTCTTAAGTTTCTCCATGACAACTTCATTTTGTAAATTTCTATTGGTCTCTTTATAATTGATCCGAAAATGATCTTTAAAGACTTGGTTGAGTTTTAAGCATGTGTTCAATTACCATTTAGGAATTAAGGAAATAAGAAGAACTTAATGAGAGATATTGCAGCCAACATAAAGAAATTCATATAAAAATATAAGCATAAAGAAAAACAAACCACAACAACAATGTTGTTAATGGAGTTCGACAAGCTTGCCTACGTCTCCGGGCCTTTGTCTCAGTGGGGTAGGATTTATTGTTTCTCTTCAATGCTTCAAAAGTACATCGAAAATGTATCAAAATGATTACAAATTGGTCTGGTTATGTTCTGCTCGACCTCAAGAATCCAACACAACTAACGACACTGAAAAATGTTGAGCGTAGCTCCCGAAATTGGCCTCCAAAGTTCACTTCCTCAATGGCTTCTCTGCATAAAAATGGCTTCAAGCTTCATAAAATCATCATCATTCTGCTAATATGAACCTCGTAGTCTATCAAAAACCTCTGATTTATATAGGATTTGAGTTGGTGATCCTATCCCAACTTCCTCCCAAGATTTGGCCTCAAATCGGGCTCTAGATCCCCAGTTTTGGGCAAAAATCTTCCAAAATCAGCATAATATAAACAAAAAATCATATTATATAGTTTGAAAACCCAAATCTACACATATTTGGGTGCAGCCCCCTTTCTTCGGTCCCCCGGGCATATGGGCGTTGCCATATGGCCCAGGGCGAGGCGATGGCCCTAGTCCTCCGATCAACCCCTAAAGTTTGGTTGTATGGAGCCATGTGCCCTCGCGTTGGCCCAAACACATGGTGCTGACCCCTGGTTCGTAGCTCTAGTCACGTGGAGTTCCATGTGGCCTCACGTTGGCCCCTGCCGACCAGGGATAGCCCTAAACCCACACCAATATGCACTTTAAATGCAATTTTTTCCATATGGCTTAACAAGTCACAATGAAGCTCGGTCGGTCCGCCCCCTTTCACGAAGACGTGGCTCGTCCTGGAGGTTAAGGGTTCAAATCCCTTGGAGGTGGAACAAAGTTTTTGACCCAACCAATATTGGTAAAATATGGGGTGCCACATGGCACCCTGTGGTTTGCTCATACAGTCCAGTCACCACACAGTCAATAACCAAGTCAACATGCATAGTCAACTACCACGTCACTGTCGTACTGCCACGTGTTGTGCCTGGTCAACATCTGTATTACAAACTCACCTGCCACATCAACATCTGTACTACCGATTCATTATGCCATGTCAGCATTCGTACAACCACTTGTCGTTTGTACTACCACATGTCGACCTGTCATTGGGCCACGTTACGTACGAACTGCCATGTGTCACATCCGTACAATGCCATGTGTCATTTCCGTACTGGTCCAACTCAGCCAAAAAATGCCAAAAACAAGTGCCATGTGTCACCTCCTCGTGCTGCCACGTGTCCTTGTTGATGTCACATGTCGTACTACTAACTTCAGTAGTACGACCTATTAACTTTTTTGCATGTTTACGAAATCGATCAGAACGCGATATCTTTCGCATAGGATGTCCATTTTGGGAAAAAATTATATGGTCGGAATCGAAGCGACGAGACCGACGCAATGGCGTTGGTTTCATTCGATTTCGAGAACTTTGATTTTGAGGCCTTCCTAGATCCATTTTGGATCATCCCTCCCTACTAATACCTTTTGGTCCTCCAAAAGGGTATTAACCAGTCATCAAGTGCAGGATAGGCCAACCCACTTGTCATTTGTCTTTAAACTCTATCCTGTGCACCTGTTGCATCATAATCAATTGAAAAACAACCATGACAATTGAAAGCATATTGTTAGCCACTTGAACTCATTCACATCTTACTGAAGCCACTAACATTCATGTTGAAAACATTAGGAGTGATAACATCAGAAATATGACTGCAAATGAACTAATATGTTAGATGTGCTTGCATGACATTAGCTTACCTTGAAGAAAAATATGATTGAATTTCCATTCAACAACCATCTCATGTTCATGCTTAAGATCAACTGCTTTATTTGACACAATTATAGGTGTGTTGCTTGCATAAGTTGCCTTATTTGTTCCATTGTTTGAAGAGATTGATTTGCTTATAAGTGATGAGCATGTACACCATATTCATTTCCTTCTTTACTTAAGTGATATTGATTTTGTTCCCTATAGAATATTGCTTTACGATCATACAAATAAGGGTTGCCTAAGACCATTCCACATGCATTGGGTAGCACCACATCACACGTTACCTCATCCACAAACTTTGATGATTTTGCAAACTTTAAAGTGCATTTCTTTGTTATGTGCAATTTATGATTGTTGCTTATCCATTTAAGTGAATAAGGTTTGTGATGTAGCTTAGTTGTCAATACAAATTGTTTGACCACTTCCTCTGAAATCAAGTTAGATTGAGATCCACTATATATCAATGTATCAATCTTAGTATGTTTCATTATCACCCTTATGTGAAACAATTTACTTCTAGATTCATATCCATCACCAATTTTACCTGTCAAACCAACTTCTGTGATTTTAGTCTCATCACCTGAATCATATCCCAAGTCTGTTGGCCGTGTTGTCATTGCAACTATTTTCCTCCCTTTCCTCTCTTTGGACCACATTGGTCTCTTCTCTGGGTGCAATTACCATCAATGGTCATCATTGTTGTAACACCCTGTTTCCTCCAACTTGTAAATATAACTGAACTGGCCAAGAACTATGACAAACTCATAAATGTGAATATGTGATGGAAATGGACCTTGAGGAAGAGGTCAATGAATGTGAATAAAATTTTGAATTTATTGCAGGACTGCTAAGAGGGGATGTGCAGAAAAGAGACCACGATGGCAGTGGAAGGCACTTGAAAAGGTGGCATTAACTTCCACTAAGAATTAATACCGTATTTGGACTCCACTGGCCCGGAGAACCAAAAGCGACTCGCTAGCCCTAAATTTAATGCCTTGCAGGCTGGTAGGTTGATGGCTTAATGAGGGATGGGGAGGTGAACCGCCTATTCGTAGAGCTGTCAGGCCTAATCAGCGCAAGGGTAATCGTGCCACATGCAACCTCGCAAGAGGATAAGGCATGGGGAAGAAGCGATTCGAGGGGGCAGACGCGAGGGGAACTCTGGTATTATGCAGGGTGAGTGATACCAGAGATGAAGGATTGCAACCTTCACTCCTGGTCACTGGCAGACAGAGAGACGCAGTCTCAGAGCATCGTGGTCTCAGCTCGGGGGTGGCTAGCTCGGGGGTGGCTAGTGGTAAATCCGCTGGGAGTCGCTACGCCTACGGTTGGGTGGAAACGAGCACCCCTCTTAGCAGTTACACCCACTTCTGCTGTTATTTCTGACAAGTGTTTTACATATTGTATCTTGAAATTCCTATACTGATATATATGCTCTTAGAACTGTGAAATCATGAACGATTATAGTATAAGAATGTCTATGTAGTGTTTTGATAAGAAATAATGGATATATGCTTATGACAGAAAGACCAGGCATGGCTTATGTTGATAAATGAATTTAATTATGCATGAGTTGAACCAAGTCAGACTTCCAGTCCGTCCTCGGGAATTTGTCCCCCTTTGTCTGTCTCCCAGGATGCCCCGATATAAATCTCTACACAGAGATTCCCTCCTTGGAAAGGTTTACCAAGAACCTGGAAAAAGGACTTGAAGACGCAAGTCTTAATAACCCTGTACGAGGAGGAATGACCCTCTTAATATTTCAAAGTAGCAGCGTAAGGATAAGTAATGAACCGATGGATGAGAGCCTGTCGAAAGACCCATGGTCATTCACGACCGTTAGATTGACAAAAGTAGCAAGGGCGTTACATACCTTGCCCCTTTTTCTCTCTATCTTCGTGAATAGCGATGAAATCGGGATCGTAGACCCCCCCCCAAAGGGTCCATGAGAACATTTGGACCGTTGATCCTTCCACACCCTAGAAGTAGTGGAAGAATGCGCGAGGTGGGACAGATCTGAGCCACCAGATCCTGAGCAGATACCCATCATCCGTTGGATATGACAGAAGTTGCGCGAGGGTTAAGCTCATGAATAGAAGGAAAAATCCCAAAAGGAGGGTTGGCTCATCGGGATTTCACGTATTGGGAAACCGGAGGTCTCGATGGCATGAGATCAAGAATTACCATGGGAAATTACCCAGAAACGATCTAGACCGTCCGTCAATGGTGACACGTGGTGGAGATCGAGGTGTCAGGAGTTGGGATATCGACATTCTCGTGGACAGGAGATCAGGTAAGTCCACCTTGAAAACCCTGACACAAATCCGGACCATCCATCTGAGAGAGGACGCATGTCACGCAATCGTCCATTCCAGAGATCCGGGCACTAGAAATCGGGATATCGACATTCGGGAAATCGAAGTTCCTGAGGCCGTGAAAGCCGGGACATCAGAAGTCTCGAAAATGCGAGGAGCGATCTGAACCGTCCGTTCACTTGAGACGCGTGTCAGAGATCTGAAGGGAGTCAGAGTCCGACATTTCGCGAGTCCTAGGGACGAGGCGTCCAGGACATCAGAAGTCGCAAAATTCCAAGAGTTAACCAGGACCGTCCATCCGAGGAGGTCGTGTGGCAGCAATCGGAGCCCTCGGGAAAGTCTTGACAGGAAGTCATCTATCGGCATATTGGTCATCGGGATATCGGGAATTCCAGTGACGAGAGGTTTGGGCATTTCAGAATCACGAAGTCTGAAACCCCGAAAAGGAGAAAAATGCCATCGTGGGGCTAGCTGCCAGCCTATCGGAGAATTGGGATTCGAGGGATCGACAATCCCGTGGGTAAAGGTTTTTAGAATTGGAAACCCCGAAGCCCTGATAGATGGTAGGACGACGGTCATATAGAGGGAGGTCGTATGGACCCAAAAGGTATGGCCCAGGGGACTAGCGGAAACTAACGTCCTATCGGGATATCGAGGATTCCGAGGACAAAATGTTTATGCATTTCGACGTTATGATGTTCGAAACCCCAGTGGGAGACCAAGCTGCGGTCTTGTGGAATAGTGGCCACGTGGGTTAGAGGTCTAGCCCAGAGAACTAATGAAAGTTGGAACGTGTCGGGATTTGAAGGATCGGGAATCCCGTGGGCCAATGTATTGTGGCACTTAAAAGTTTGAAACCCCGACGAGAAGTAAGACTGTGGTCATGGGGATAACGGTCGTATGGGCCAGGAGCCTAGCCAGGAGAGCTAGTGCATAAAGAGCACGTCGGAATTGGATTTTCGCTGCTGCGAGCTTCGAGGATTCTCATTGTTGAGAAATCAACGAAAAAGTTTGATTGTAGGTAGTGGGCATGTTACAAAGTGGTATAAGAGCATGGTTACAACACTCGGCCTGATTTAGCTCATGCACGAGTTGCGTATAAGCTTCGTTCGAAGTACCCCTACGAAGAGTAACCCCTAATGTAACCCTTTTTCCCAGGATTAAAACTTGGAAACGAGAACCCGACTCTGTATGCATGTGAAAGAGTTATAAATTTATGCACAAATTATAAAAATATATTTAACTCTTGACTAATATCCAACGTTTTCCTTTTTCACACTAGCGAACGATCAGCCGTGAGAAATTACCGAAGTAGAGAATGGTGACTCACCAAGAGATGGGAGAAGGCTCCCACAATAGGGGCGAAGAGTTTGACAAAAGAAGAGCAATAGGAACCCCTCCAGACCTAGCCGAGGCTGTGAAGAGTCTCATGGTTGAGTTGCAAAGCTGCAAGGCCGACAATGAAAGGATGATGAAAGAACAAGAAAAGCAAACCGAAATTAATGCAGTTTTACTACAGAGCTTATCCGACCTACATCGACAAATGCATCATGAACCTGAAATGCATAATCATGGTCGTATCAGTGGCCATACTGAGAGGAGCACGTCAAGAAAGGTCCACCCCAGAGGTAAAGGACTAGTGCTAGACGATTCCACTGAGAAGGAAGTTGGCGTTTCAGAAGACTCTTCCAGCAGCAGGACCAGTTCCTATTCTCGCAGAAAATAGAAGAAGCAAAAGACTTCCAAGAGTCATAAATTTGAGGAATTCAGAAAGGCCAAACCTCCCTCCTTCGACGGCGAGATAAAGAAGGGAGAGGAAGCCGAGGCCTGGCTACTTGGACTAAAGAAATATTTCAGAGTCCATGATTTTTCAGAGAATTTGAAGGCCCGAGTGGCCACTTTCAAT
>ML781381.1:97057-136684 GCA_009831015.1 Picea engelmannii | reverse complement strand
AAGAAATATGTACATGATGCTAATCATATAATTGACTGGTCTGTGATCCAGGTGGAACCGGAGGGAGAATTTCTACCAGAACCCCAATGCATATTGGATAGAAAGGAAACCCCGCTTCGGAACAGAACCATTGCACAGGTCAAAGTGCAGTGGAAACATTTTGGCCCAGATGAGGCTACATGGGAAATGGAGGATGCCATGAGGCAGGCATATCCGATTTTGTTTACTTCTGTACATGCAATTCATGTTAGTAGATAAGAACATCGAGGACGATGTTCCTTTTTAAGGGGGAGGGAATTGTAATACCCTGTTTCCCCCAACTTGTGAATATAACTGAACTGGCCAAGAACTATGACAAACTCATAAATGTGAATATGTGATGGAAATGGACCTTGAGGAAGAGGTCAATGAATGTGAATAACATTTTGAATTTATTGCAGGACTGCTGAGAGGGGATGTGCAGAAAAGAGACCATGATGGCGGTGGAAGGCACCTGAAAATGTGGCGTTAACTTCCACCAAGAATTAATACCGTATTTGGACTCCACTGGCCCAGAGAACCGAAAGCGACTCGCTGGCCCTAAATTTAATGCCTTGCAGGCTGGTAGGTTGATGGCTTAATGAGGGATGGGGAGGTGAACTGCCTATCCGTAGAGTCATCAGGCCTGATCAATGCAAGGGTAATCGCGCCACACGCAACCTCGCAAGAGGATAAGGCATGGGGAAGAAGTGATTCGAGGGGGCAGACGCAAAGGGAACTCTGGTATTACACATAGTGAGTGATAGCAGAGAGGAAGGATTGCAACCTTCGCTCCTGGTCACTGGCAGATAGAGAGACACAGTCTCAGAGCATCGTGGTCTCAGCTCGGGGGTGGCTAGTGGTAAATCCACTGGGAGTCACTATGCCTACGATTGGGTGGAAACGAGCACCCCTCTCAGTAGTTACACCCACTTCTGGTGTTATTTCTGATAAGTGTTTTACATATTGTATCTTGAAATTCCTATACTGATATATATTCTCTTAGAACTGTGAAATCATGAACGATTATAGTATAAGAATGTCTGTGTAGTGTTTTGATAAGAAATAATGGATATATGCTTATGACAGAAAGACCACGCATGGCTTATGTTGATAAATGAATTTAATTATGCATGAGTTGAACCAAGTCAGACTTCCAGTCTGTCCTTGGGAATTTGTCCCCCCTTGTCTGTCTCCCGAGATGCCCCGGTATAAATCTCTACACAGAGATTCCCTCCTTGGAAAGGTTTACCAAGAACCTGGAAAAAGGATTTGAAGACGCAAGTCTTAAAAACCCTGTACGAGGAGGAATGACCCTCTTAAGATTTCGAAGTAGCAACGTAAGGATAAGTAACGAACCGATGGATGAGATCTTGTCGGAAGACCCATGGTCATTCATGACCGTCAGATTGACAAAAGTAACAAGGGCATTACATACCTTGCCCCTTTTTCTCTCTATCTTCGTGAATAACGATGAAATCGGGATCGTAGACCCCCCCCCAAAGAGTCCATGAGAACATTTGGACCGTTGATCCTTCCACACCCTCGAAGTAGTGGAAGAATGCGCGAGGTGGGATAGATCTGAGCCGGCAGATCTTGAGCAGATACCCGTCAGCCGTCGGATCTAACAAAAGTTGCACAAGGGTTAAGCTCATGAATAGAAGGAAAAATCCAGAAAGGAGGGTTGGCTCATCGGGATTTCACGTATCGGGAAACCGGAGGTCTCGATGGCATGAGATCGGGAATTCCCATGGGAAATTACCCAGAAACGATCTAGACTGTCCGTCAGTGGTGACACGTGGCAGAGATCGAGGCGTCGGGAGTCGGGATATCGACGTTCCCGTGGACAGGAGAGATCGGGTAAGTCCACCTTGAGAACCCCGACACAAATCCAGACCATCCATCTGAGAGAGGACACGTGTCACGCGATTGTCCATTTCGGAGATCCAGGCACTAGACATCGGGATATCGACATTCGGGAAATCGGAGTTCCTGAGGTCATGAAAGCCGGGACATCAGAAGTCTCGAAAACGCGAGGAGTGATCTGAACCGTCCGTTCACTTGAGACGCGTGTCAAAGATCTGAAGGGAGTCGGAGTCCGACATTTCGTGAGTCCTAGGGACGAGGTGTCCAGGACATCAGAAGTCGCAAAATTCCGAGAGTTAACCAGGACCGTCCATCCGAGGAGGTCGCGTGGCAGCAATCAGAGCCCTCGGGAAAGTCTCGACAGGAAGTCGTCTATCGGCATATTGGTCATCGAGATATCGGGAATTCTGGTGACGAGAGGTTTGGGCATTTTGGAATCACGAAGTCTGAAACCCCAACAAGGAGAAAAGTGCCATCGTGGGCCAGCTGCCAGCCTATCGGAGAATCGAGATTCGAGGGATCGACAATCCCATGGGCAAAGGTTTTCAGCATTAGAAACCCCGAAGCCCCGATAGATGGTAGGACGACGGTCATATAGAGGGAGGTCGTATGGACTCAAAAGGTATGGCCCAGGGGACTAGCAGAAACTAACGTCCTATCGGGATATCGGGGATTCTGAGGAAAAAATGTTTATTCATTTTGACGTTACGATGTTCGAAACCCCAATGGGAGACCAGGCTGCGGTCTTGTGGAATAGTGGCCACGTGGGCTAGAGGTCTAGCCCAGAGAACTAACGAAAGTTGGAATGTGTCGGGATTTGAAGGATCGGGAATCTCGTGGGCCAATGTATTGCGGCACTTAAAAGTTCGAAACCCCGACGAGAAGTAAGACTACGGTCACGGGGATAACGGTCGTATGGGATAGGAGCCTAGCCAGAAGAGCTAGTGCATAAAGAGCACGTCGGGATTGGCTTTTCACTGCTGCGAGCTTCGGGGATTCTCATTGTTGAGAAATCAACAAAAAAGTTTGATTGTAGGTAGTGGGCGTGTTACAATTGTGTCCTTCTTTCTTGCAATGCTTGTAAGAGAGCTTTTCATCCTTCCTTGTCTCTGAATTTGCTTTCTTTCCATTACCCTTCCTTTTGTCCTCTTTCCTTGAAGACGATTCCCCTGATACACCAACTCTTGTTTTCCTTGCTTCTATGTATGTTGCTTGAACATAAACCTCATCAAGATTAGTAAGTCCAAACATAAATACAGTGTTACAAATATGTGTAGGTAAACCTCCTATATACTTCATAAGAGTTTCTTGTGTATGTAATGGAATATTTAACATTAATGCCATCTTGTGAACTTCATCCATGTATTCTTGCACCGTTTGTCCTTTTCTTAGTTTAAGACTTTGCCATTCAATTAAAGATTTTTCCTTATAACCCAAAGGATAAAATTGCTTTCTAAGTGCAAAAAAAAATCTTGCCATGATGGAAATACATTACCAAGTCGTTGTGTACCATTTTGCAACTTACTCTTCCACCAGATGAGTGTTGTGCCTGCAAGCCGAAGCGATGCCAACTTGATTTGGGTTGCCTCATCTTTGATTTGTTGCACACTGCAATAAACTTCCATCTATCTAACCCAATTATCAATCCTCTCAGCATTGACTTCACCATCATACATGGACAATTCGAATTTCACATCAAGCTTAAGTAAAAGCATATCATGTTTATGTTTATGGGAATGTTTTCTTGTGGTAGAAGTTGCACTTGTACTTGAAGAAGAAGACGAAGAAGATGAAGGTGAAGGAGAAGGTTTAGGAGGATCCTTTACTTTTGTCTTGTTTTGAATATTCCCCTTGGAAAGGCCTCTTTCATTCCAAGTAATCCTCATATAAGACCTTTACCATCTCAGACATGGCGAGTCAAGTCTTTTGCAACTCTATCTCGTTCTGAGACATCCCTTCTTCCAATGCCATCTTCTCACTTTGAGAAGTCCTCTTTCTTGATCCAATCTCTAGATCTCCTTCTACAAGCTCGCCTTCACCACAACTTAGCTTTTCCCTGGTAATCATGCAAACTCAAACAACCAACTGTCAACCTGCTCTGATACCACTTGATCCAAGAATGATCTTTAAAGACTTGGTTGAGTTTTAAGAATGTGTTCAATTACCATTTAGGAATTAAGGAAAGAAGAAGAACTCAGTGAGAGATTATTGCAACCATCATAAAGAAATGCAGAACATAATATAAACATAAATAACAACAAACCATAACAACAAGATTGTTAATGGAGTTCGACAAGATTGCCTACGTCTCCGAGCCTTTATCGCAGTGGGGGAGGCTTTATTATTTCTCTTCAATGCTTCAAAAGTACATCATAAATGTATCAAAATGATCACAGACTAGTCTGGCTGTGTTTTGATCGACCTCGAGAATCCAACGCAACTGATGACACTGAAAAAGGTTGAGCGTAGCTCCCAGAATTGGCCTCCAAAGTTTGCTTCCTCAATGGCTTCCCTGCATAAAAATGGCTTCAAGCTTCATAAACTAATCATCATTCTGCTAATATGAACCTTCCGGTCTGTCAAAAACCTATGATTTATATAGGATTTGAGTTGGTGATCCTATCCCAACTTCTTCCCAAGATCTCGCCTCAAATCAGGCTCCAGATCCTCAGTTTTGGGCAAAGATCTCCCAAAATCAGCATAATATCAACGAAAAATCACATTAGATAGTTTGAAAACCCAAATCCACACACAATTGGGTGCAACCCCCTTTCTCTGGTCCTCTGGGCATATGGGTGCTGCCATATGGCCCAGGGCTAGGCACTGGCCCTAATCCTCGAGTCAAGCCCCTAAAGTCTGGTCGTATGGAGCCATGTGCCCTCATGCTAGCCCAAACATATGGTGTTGACCCTTGGTTTGTAGCTATGGTAGTGTCGGATGCCATGTGGCCTCACGCTGGCCCCCACCGATCGAGGCTAGCCCTAAACCTGCGCTAATATGCACTTTAAATGAAATTTTTTCCATAGGGCTTAACAAGTCACAACGAAGCCCAATCAGTCCACCCCCTTTCACAAAGATGTGGCTCATCCTCAAGGTTAAGGGTTCGAATCCCTTGGAGGAGGAACAAATATTTTGACCCAACTAATATTGGCAAAATCCGGGGTGCCACGTGGTGCCCTTTGATTGGGCCACATGTCACCCTATGGTTCGCCCGTACAATCCAGTCACCACACAGTCAACAACCTAGTTAGCATGCACAATCAGTTGCCACGTCATTGTCATACAACCACGTGTTGTGCCACGTCAACATCCGTACTGCCAAGTCAGCATCCGTACAACCCAATCAATTGTCACATCAACATCCATACTGCCCAGTCACCCTACCACGTCAGCATCCGTACAACCACCTGTCATCTGTAATGCCACGTGTTGACCTATCATTGGGCCACGTCATGTAAGGACTTCCACGTGTCACGCCCGTACAATGCCATGTTTAATTTTCGTACGGGTCCAACTCAGCCCGAAAATGCCAAAAATGAGTGCCATGTGTCACCTCCTTGTGTTGCCATGTGTCCTTGTTGACGTCATCATGCTGATGTCACCTATCATACTACTGACGTTAGCAGTACGACCTGTTGACTTCGACCAATTGACTTTTTAGTCTATTTGGGAAATCGATCAAAATGCGATATCTTTCGCATACAGTGTCCATTTTCGGAAAAAATTGTATGGTCGGAATCGACACGACGAGCCCGACGCAATGACGTTGTTTTTGTTCGATTCCCATAACTTTTATTTTTAGGCCTTCCTGAATCCATTTTGGATCAATAATATGCTAGTTCGTCTTCCAATTTCTTGTAGTCATTTTGATATTTTGTTAGAATAAATGGTTTTCGACAATTTGTGCAATTAAAATTTTGATTTCTAAAAGATTCTTGAAAAGTAAACATCATTGCACAAAATGGACATTTTTCCAAAAATGTAGGATTGTTTATAGTTGTCATAGTTCACTTAGTACTTCTTCGAAAGTAAGTAAATGCTTAAATGTACTGAATGCAAAAGATCCTCAAATAAAATTTAATAGTAACTCTTTAAACTTTATCACTTTCCCTTTTAATATTCTTAAAATCATTTTCTATATACTTTCTTTTTCCACTTATAAATACTTCACCATTTTTTTTTTAAACATCTTGGGAGACCTTAAATACTCCTTTTTATATTCTTGACTATTTGTTAGAGGTTGTTAGGGCTCAAAAACCGTGACCCTATGGTATAGTTCTTTAGAAATAAATACACACATAGACATATACATGGTATGGAATACCATGGGCCAATGGTTTTCCAAAACCATGGGCCGTTAAATCTCTAAAGGTAAAATAAAATATTTAGTTTTCCACTTCTTTGGAATTTTTTTTTTTAATTAACTTTTCTTACCTTTTCTTGGTATGCACTTATATTTGTTCACGTGCCTTTAAGAAACCCTTTCTTTTTTAATGTTTTTTATCTCCTCTTTTTTTTTCCTAATTTCTTCTAACTTTTTGAAGCCAAAATAATATTCCATAGCCTGGTAATATTTTATTATTATTATTATTGTATTTGCATTGACATATTTTTTATTTTTAATGTTTTGGTTCTTCTAATTTGCAACGAAATAATTCCTTCCTTCACGTAAACTTGTGTGATGAATGGACAAGGGCCACTTGTGATCAATTTGACTCGAAGATCAGAGAAACTCTAAAGATTTTTCAGTGTGGCTAGAAGCCTACATGGCTAATGGATAGGATCAATACGAAGCTCTGATACCACTGTGGTGAACCAACCAGTTCACTTACGTAAATACCCAATGTAGGTAAGACAATAGGTTATAATCCATAAAGGATAATATATTAAATAGTGTATATGAATATAAGATGATGAGATACAATACGAATGAGGGCCTTATATACCCACGCAAGGGTGCCCTTCCCTGAAGAGACATGACCTCTCATTGGGAAGGTGTCTCTTCATTAATTATTCATTAACTATTATAATGTATTTATATTTATTATTATATATTATGTTCATAACATTTGGCTTCCTCTTCATGATCCAGGTGGATATTGGTGGCCACCCACCTATTCCAACTGGCTCCTTTTGACAGTTTTAGTTCAACACGTTCTTCTGTAATTATTTGTAATTATGGGTTTTACACTTTCAGGGTTGTTTGAAGCCCTACACAACTGCCAGATGGAGATTGGTGGCTGCCCACCTTATCCAACTGACTTGTTTTGGAAGTTTTCATGTCAGCACATCTTTATGTATTTCCAGGGTCGTTTTGGGGATCTAAGTAATGTTTTTTTGGCTTGCCACATTCAAACTGTAGGTGGAGTTAGAGTTTGACGACATGATGTGTGGTTCTCGAAAAGACCTTTGGAACGCACTATCATGCGCCTAAAACAGAGGTCGTATGCAAAAGTTACGACCCCAGGAAGTTGAGGTACCAACTTACCCATCGGGGCCCACATAACTTTTGGCTTTTCATCTCCTAGGATTAGGTTTTTGGATGTCTAGGGTTTTGACATTCATGAGTAATGTTAAAAAGGCCTCTGGAGTCTCATTATAATCATTATTCTTAGATGAATGCGCGTAGCAACCACATCTCTTCTCATAGATAGCTACCACCATTTGAGCATGTTGTTTTCAGTTCTACAGTTTTACGGTTTCAACCTATTTTATTTATTCAATAGAAGTTATTATTCACTGTATATCTGTTGTTGTTCTCTCTATCTTTGTGTTATTTTATTCAACCTGTTATTCATTTTGTTCCTCTCATAAATTCAGATCAGTGGTATTAGAGCGGTATGCTCTTCATTTTTTTTTCTCTGGTGCATGTCCTTGACAAGATCTTGGTACAAGAAGTTGGGACTTGAACCAATTGAGCCTTTGCAAGATCAGTCGCTTTGAGCCTGACAACAACCCACGGGGGACGAGAAGAAAGATGATGGAGTAGGAGATCCTTTTAAAATGTTGCTCGAGGAATCCCTTGCGCGATAAAGGAACGAAATGATGGACAACTTTGCACAAATCCTTCGGCGACTGTCGATAGGAGATGCATCTTCATCAAGCGGCCATGCAACCCCCTTCAAGGTACAAGTAAATTTTGATATTCCATTATTTTAAGGACATATAGATGCAAATTTTGTAGATAAATGGTTGAATATGCTTGAAGGGTACTTTTTAGTCAACAAATTTTTCGACGGGGAAAATATTACTTTTGCACTACTGAAGGCCATCCCCCATGTTAAGGACTGGTGGGATACTTACTCTGAGCAAAGGGCCATAGAGGAATCTGCAATACTTGTGGTTTCCCCCACATGGGATTCCTTTAGGGATGCCATTAAAGAACAATACTACCATGTTGGATGCTACGAGGACTAGTACACAAGATGGACCACACTGCGTTAGGAAAGGGACCAAACAGTACCATATTTTACCAATATTTTCCATACCTTGCGCACCAAATTGGGTATCAAAGACTCTAAATGATATCTAGTGCTCAAATACTGCAACTTTCTACATAGATACATTCAAACATAAATGGGGTTTATGGACATCTCATCATTAGGTGCGACTTATAGATATGCTGTTAAGATCGAGCATAAATTTAAGCATAAGAGGTGAGAGTTTGGATCTGCAAACTCCTCACAACCGAAGCATGGCAAAGGTGACCCCAACCCACAAAACAAGGGATAGAGCAAATATGGCCACTCTTAGGAAAACCAATCCAAGCCGCAACACAAGAAGGGTAATGAGAAGTCGAAGAAGGACACGGGAAAGTGGTGTGAGTACCATAAAATCCCTTGGCACAACACCAAAGAATGTTGCTCCAAGCAGTCACTGGTGGCCACGCTGAAAGCTTCTGAGTTAGAGGCAGATTCTGACTCTGAATCAAATCTAGAAGGAGGGAAGCAGATTATGGATGTTGAACCCAGTGCCACTATTGCTACCACCAAAGTCCAGCCAAACAAACCAGAAGAACCAGAGGAAGGGGAACGCCTCTTTCACTCATAGATATGGGTAAAGGGGGCTCCACTTCATTTCATTGTCGATAGTGGCAGTTAAAAGAACCTGATCTCAACAGAGGTCGTGAAGCAGTTGTACCTGCCGATGACACCACACCTGCAACCCTACACCATCGGATAGCTTTGCCAAGGAAGAGATCTGTGTGTCAGCCAACAATGTCATCTGCCCTACGAAATCAAGCCCTTCAAAGATGAGGTATTGTGTGATATTGCTCCCCTTGAAGTTTGTGATGTTCTTTTAGGAAAACCATATTTGTGGAAGCGACATGTTGTGTATGAGTCTAGACCCCACAATTTTATCATTACTTTGGGTAGACAATTGTACAGGATACAAAGGTAGCGCCTCTTACTGCCATTTCTTTAATCTTTACTAAGTAATGCATTAAGGTTATTTCACAAACCAGGAAGTTTGTCTTCTTTGTGATCCGTGCTCACAAAATGCAGAAGGTCGTTGCCACATCCATGGCCTCTACACATAGCCTCTCTTTGCAGTAGAAGCAAGTGGACGGGATCGTGGAAGAGTACATAGACATCTTCTCCTCACCCACCAGGGTACCGATGCACTGGCAAGTCAAGCATCCAATTGATATAACCCCCAGTGCACCTCTACCTAATAGATCAGTCTATCATCGCTCATTGATGGAAAATGATGAAATCAAGTGACCGATCCAAGAGCTGCTTCAAAAGGGGCATATCAGACCCAAGTCCTCCCCTTGTGGAAGCCTGATTGTACTGGTGCAGAAGAAAGACGAGACCTGATGGATCTGCATTGATTACAGAGAATTAAACAAAATCACAGTCAGGAACTGGTACGTAATTTCCCGAATTGATGACCTTTTTCACCAACTCAAGGGGGAAAAGTTCTTCAACAATATTGACCTAAAGTCTGGCTACCACCAGGTTCCCATCGAACTGATTGATGTATGGAAGACAACTTTCAAATCTAAAGAAGGTCTCTTTGAATGGTTGGTCATGCCCTTTGGCTTAACAAATGCACCAGCCACTTTCATGAGGTTGATGGATGATGTATTGAGACCCTTCACCAACTCTTTTGTGGTGTTATATCTAGATGACATCCTCGTCTTCAATAGAACGTGGGAGGAGCACATGCAACATATTCAGCAGGTTTTGAGCACTATGCGACAACTCAAGATATATGCCAACTTGGAAAAATTCTCCTTTGGCATGACCATGGTCCAATACTTGTGCTACATTGTTGATGAGCATGGGGTACATGTGGATCTAGCTAAGATCCAAGTCATTCGTGATTGGCCAGCCCCGACCACACTAACCGAGCTTCAGAGCTTCTTGGGACTTGTCAACTTCTATCGACGGTTCATGTTGGGATTCTCCCATATTGCATGGGCCCTCAACCAAGTGACAAAGGGAGGTGGCAGGGTTAAGTTCGCATGGTGGAAGGAACAATAATGAGAATTTAATGATCTGAAGCATCGCTTGTGTTCAACTCAAGTACTCTCCTTACTCGATCTGTAGAAACCATTCAAGATTGCGACTGATGCATCCGACTATGTTGTAGGCGCAGTTCTCACTCAACACAGTCATCCAGTAGCATACCATAATGAAACACTCTTAGATATTGTCCGGAAATATCCCACCTATAACAAGAAAATGTATTCCTTTATGCAAGCCTGTCATCAATGTAAACATTACATTTTGGGCAAGGAGACAATCATCCACACTGATCACAATCCTCTGTAGTTCATACAGACACAAGGGAAGTTGCAGAACGACCACCATCAAAAGTGGTCCACATACCTACAACAGTTCCATGTCAACATCAAGTATAAGACAAGGAGCACAAATCGTGTCGCTGAATGCCTCACTCAACCTCCCGTGGCTGCACTCACCACCTTGCTCCATTCCTATGGGCATGAGGCATCTTGGTGGCCCGAACTTTATCAACGAGATCCTGACTTCACCACCACCTATCAGCTCTTGGGTTGAGGTGTGAATGCCACCGATTTTAACATTCAGGATGGACTGTTATGCCATCTGGGCCATCTACGTGTTCCTGCAAGTGAGCATGCAAAGTTGATTTGGGAGGCTCACTACAGTCCGATGGCAGGACATTTTGGCATGGAAAAAATTATGGTTGTTCTACGGAAACATTTCTATTGGCCAAAACTTCGACAGGACGTCAACAAGTATATCAGATCTTGCACTGCCTGTGCCATTGCCAAGCCATCTAGCATGAAGCAAGGCTTATACACCCCTCTTCCAACTCTCGAGAGGCCTTAGGTATCCATTTCGATGGATTACATGTCCAGTCTTTCATCCACCAAGAAAGGCAATAATTGTGTATTTGTGGTGGTTGATCGATTTTCAAAGATGGCCATTCTCATAGCCTACAAGAAGAGCATCATTGTGACAAATACTGCCAAACTCTTCTTCAAAGAAGTGTGGGTCCATTTTGGGATACCACTGATCATCATCTCCGATCGGGACAACAACTTCCTTAGCACATTTTGGTTGAGTCTTTGGTCACTATTGGACACCAAGCTCACTAAATCCATTGCCTTCCACCCTTAAACCGATGGCCAAATAGAGGTCGTCAATCAGATGATTGGGCACATCTTGTGTGTGTATAACTCTACGCATCTACGTACATGGGATGAGAGTCTTCCCTATGTTCAACACAACTACAAGAGGGATCTTCATAGCTCCATCAACCATGGCCCCTTTCAGGTGGGGCTGGGATTCCAACCCTTAGGTCCCATTGATGTTGCACTACCTCTTGCAACCACACAGATAGATTCTTCCCATGTTCAGTCTGAGGTTGACAAAGCCACCATATTCATTGAGTGGATTCAACGCATCCACCAATAGGTCTATGAGATTTTGCAGAAAGTCAATGCTAAGTACAAGTAGTGCCATTATCAACGCCAGGTACCACACAAGTTTCAGGTGGGAGACAAGGTCGAGTTACATTTGTAGAAAGAACACCTTAAAGGGCCCCATCAGAAGCTTCCAAGGTTGTGGGAGACAATGCTTTTGAGATCAACACTCCCCCCTTCCTTGGCTTGCACCTAGTGTTCAATGTGGACCTTCGTCGGCCATATTTTTGTTACAAGAGAATCCTCCCATGGAAAAGCAAATTCCCTCTTGGTATCTAGACCCCTAAAACCAAGACAGAAAGGGTGCTATCATTGGTCACTGACATTCTTTTAGATCTAATTAAGCTAATGAATGAAGAGGAAGAATAAAAGTGTACCTTTTTAAATGGCATTTGTCCTCGCAAAGTCCAAGTTGAGCTTCAATCCCAAGCTCTTCAATAGGTCCTATAGAAAAAACAAAGATACAACAAGCTTCCCATTCCACTGAGATTAGCTTAAATACAGATCTATCTATTGAAGACAAGTTCATGTGGAACAAACATAAACTTGAAAGAAACATGCCAAGCATGTATGTATATTAATGAGAACAAATGAAGAGTACTTACAATCCTCTAATGAAGTTGCAATAGCTTCTTCCATCTCTCCTTGTCCAACCCCTTTGCTCAAGTAATCTACACTGATTATGCTTCAATGGCATCTTACTTATGGGATCATAAGCTTGGTGTAATTCTCAATCTCCATATATGCTTTCACCATGAAGAGGCCTCCTTATATAGGCTTGGAGAGACCTAACCACTTGAGAGATCTTTGGGATAAGTTGAGGATTCCTCTCCTTCAATTGTGGATCTCCCCTAAGATCATGCCTCAACCTTAGATTCGAATCCAACCACCTTCAAATATTGAGGGGATTCTTCCCTGATTTCCTCCAACAAACCAAATTTCGCCCAAAAAAGGCTAGCACTCCCTCACAAAGGGACACAGAGCGTTGGAATGCTCCCCTAGTAGAGGGTACAGAGTGCCAATGCTCCCTCAAAGTATGTAGGGGAGTGCTCCCTTCCAAATTTGACTCTTGAGTGGCTTTTTAAGTGGCAAAAGGCTTGTACTCATTGTCAATTGATTTCTCTTCTTCAAGACTAGTCTTTGAGGTGTCTTAAGTGTCTTTACAGTGTCGTTTAGAGAGACTACATAGACAAGATAATGTTTGCGACACTTGTGAAACTTGCGACTAATATGCGACACTTGCGACATTTGTAACGACGACACTAGCCATCATTGCAATGAGTGATTTTGATGTGTAACAGATTGCCCCCCAAAGTGCAAAATCAGAAGACGATGATGACTGAAGTACTTTGTAGACTTTTTCGAGCAAGGGGATGGAGGCAGAGAGTCTGGAAAAAGCTGCACACAACCATCAAACAAATATTATGACATGTTTCAAACCCAAGGCAGACATACCTATGCTTGAGTGATAAAGACTTTTTAGGTATGGCTGCCATAAAATACACCGCGGATCCATAATTATATTGATAAAAGGTATAGCCACAGAAGATACAATGTGGATCTATACTCCTATGAACTGAACTGATGGTAGCCACGAAGAATACACAATGGATCTACGAGACAACAAGACATAGCCATGACCAATACAAAGTGGATCTATGTAACAATATATGTGTCATAGTTCAAAAGAACTCCTTTGCAAGTTGGACAAAGTATATATAAGAGTGATAACTCAACCCAGGGTCTTCTTACCGATCCTGATGTAGTACGAATCTAACCACATGAATAGATGTTCTAATGTCGAACATGATAGAAACCACTTGATTATCGATCAATGAGGTAAATTGTTAACAAGTACGAGGGAGATCACCATTGATGTCAATGATTGCCAAGGTACTCTAGTACATTCTGATGAATGTGAATGAATGAGTTGAAGTCGAACATCCGTGGAATCATCTGATCAGGGGTCAATGATGTAAACCCGTTGTCGGACATGAGGAGGCCTGCCATTGAGGCATGCAGGTCCCAAGGTACTAACTGCTTTCTAAGTCTAGTTCCTGGATAATGTGTCGAAGTCGACAGGAATAGACTCGTCGAAGGAGGGCCTTGATGTATCCCCCATCAATGACCCAAAATGGACATAGATATGTAATTGGTAGATCAAATGAACATGGACTGACACGAGTATTGAAACATGATATTTATGATGGCTGAATCTCAAGGCAGATACTTCCCTTGAACATTGAGGCACAACAACAGAAATGTGACATGGACCAAAACTTGATGATGCAGTGGATGCTATGACTTTCGTCAGGTGACCCAAAGGAGTAAAAGAAACTCAGAGGATTGGCTCAATGCAGAGGTTCAACGGATTAAAATGTGTGCAAAGACAAAGTGTCGTGTTCAAGGGTGACCGTAAGAGTTATTGGTAATGTTCTCAAAAACTGCTTGGCTTGCTTCCTTCAATTTCCCCCCCATCCAAATAGATGAGTACCTCTTTTTAATTTAACGAGCTCGAGGAGGGTAACACATGCTCGGTATGACTCACCTTTGGCAAGTCCCTCTTCCTTTGTTTAGTGAACTAGAAGAAGTAAGGGTTCGGCCACGTATGGTCCCTTCAATGTATGATTGTTTAACGAGTCCAGAGAAGGTAAACTCAGTGGTTTTTCATATTTAGAGAGTCTGAAAACAACTTAAAGACGACTCCAACGTTGTCATTTTTTCGTAATATTAGTCTTGCGAGGCTGAAAAAAGAGATAAATTATCACTCGAAAGACGCCCTTTCAAACCTTTTAACGAGTGGGAAAGGAAGAAAGATCACTCGACAATCTTTTCACGTTTAGAGAGTCTGAAAAGAGTTTAAAGAAGACTCCAGGGGGTTCCTTTTTTGTTTATCCATGCGGGTCCAAAAAAGAGATAAAAGTTTACCCGACGCGTTCTTATATTTTTTGAGCTTAAGAACGAACTAAGACTATGCTCGTAAAAGTGACAAGATCAAAAACTAACAAAAGTGCTTCGAAACCTGTCAATAATGTCAAAACTGCATTCCAGGGGATTAATAAGGCCTCCATAATATTTTTAAAAACCCAAAAACTATATCTTTAGGAAGAAAATGAAATGTATAATATTAAAATGGGGTAAAAAATGTCATTTACCATTTCATTTGTGCCAAGATTTGTAGCAGTGGAGAATTTGCAATTTGGAGGTGAATCTTGTTTTGCTCGGTGCCGAAGCTACGGTCAACCGTTTTCCTCACCGTTTGGACCAGATTGGTGCTCTTCTTCCCTTCTTTCATTTATATGGTTCACATTTTTGTTTAAGGCAATAAATATTTATAAAAATGATGCCCTGGGTCAGCCCAAGCGCCCAAAAAGCTTGATGCTCCTCTAAAAGTCGTGGGGGAGTGCTGAATGGCTTGGAAAATGCCCTTCTTGGTCAATGAAGGGCGCACCCATGCTCTGATGTAGTGGCTATGAGAGTGGTACCCAAAAAACCACAAGAAAAAAATGCCCAAAAACGACCAGTGCACACACAAAACGTGAAGAGGTTTTTTTCTTTTAAATTTTTGAATGCTTGATGGCTAATGTAAGGGTGTGTTGGTGCCCTAATGTTCATGCAAAGAGGGCGTTGGTCTTTTACAAGAGCAAACAATCATTTTTTTAAAGTTTTGAAAATTGCCGAAAAATGTGATTTTTAATGAAAAAATTGATTGTTGATGCAGGTGATTTCGGCAACAATCATGCTTGAGTGGAAAGAAAAAGAGCATGAGCTCGATGATGTAGCCGCTTTGAAAATTTCTCGATCGAGAGCCGCATTGAGGGATTGTGGTCTCCTCAAATATGTCAAAATGCAAAAAATGAAGAAAGAGGTCCTTCTTCTTGAGCATATGATCAGGTTGTGGAACGTTGCAGAACAAGGATTCCAGATTGGAACACAGCTTCTTACCATCGAGTTGGAAGACGTGTACTTCATAATTGGTCTCTCAAAAAGAAGGGCTCCCATAGTTTTAACCAGACAATGGGCACTTCCTGCGGCTATGGATGAGTATCTGGCAAACCATTGTGTCCCAGGAGCAAGGCTAGTGGGTGACAGAATTGCGATCAAAGATATCAGGGATCTTTCTCTTCGATCCATTCTGTTTGCCATTACGAGTATAGTGGGAAGTATGAGCATACACCTAGTTTCAAGATAACAGGTGGCCTATGGTTTGCAATGTCTAGAGCCAACACTGTTTAATTGGAGCGCAGGGTTTCTTCACCACGTGAAGGAACAGATTATGAGATACAGATCAGGGCAGCAGAAGTAGTTCAGATATAGTTCATTCTTGGTTTCATTATTCTTAGAACGCATCCCTGGGATGCAACCTTAGATTGCATTACCGGTACGACCAGTGAGAGAACCACGTATGGAGCGATGGACCAGCCTATCTCCGAGACTAGGCCTAGATTCAAAGTTTAGATTCATCGATGATTTCTTCGCTTGGCTGAGACACCAATTGATCGTGATAGAAGACTTTCCATACACCGGAGTAGATTTTCGGGGTAGCATGGACTTGGTTCTTCCAGAGGGGGAGGATTGGGATGTGTCAAGTAAGAAACCAAACCGATCTTGTCAAGTGTTTTTAATTTTTTAATGTTATAATTTTTTTTAGAGTACATAGAAGAGTCTTTAACAGACGTATCGTTTCATCATGCAGATAGAGGAGCAACACGTCCAACAAAGATGCCAACACTGGGGCATCGCGGGGATGCTCAGATAGCGGTAGATAGAGGGGTAGTAGTAGGAGGTCTCTTGGATGTTGAAAGAAACCTCCAAGGTCTCACGATGGGTATCCCTCCTCTCAGGAGGCGGGAAGTGCCACTACATCTACAAAGACACACCGTGGGAGTGTCCGAGAGTCTTAACTCTCTACTGAGGCGAATAGCCCATGCAGTGATATGTTACTCGCAACATAATGTGATGCAGGGAGATTAGGATCTTCCTAATGATTGGATAGTCTGTATGACAATGTTTATGGGTGTGAGGACCCACATTTTGCCTATCTATGTACTATTTTTGATGTAATCAAACTTTTTCAGTCACGCCGTATATATATACATTTCCGAGTTTTTACAGTGCCAAATGATTTTCAAATGATGATGTCTTTTATGTGATGTGTTTTAATTTATATGATGATATGTGATGTGATTCATTTCCTTTATCTATGTGCGAGATATCTATCCATAATGTAATTTTCTAACAAATCTGAAATGGTATTGAGTTCACTTGGTATGTGTCGGTATTCTATAAAATCAAACGTTCGTTCAAAATGATGAACTCGTAGGTGAAGTCATAGCAAGATAGGATTGTGAATAGCGTAGATTCGATTGAGTTGACAGACCACGAGTTGAGAGTCCAGATTGACAATTATGCGAGAAATGCATAGGGAGGATGCTTCGATTAAAAGTCCGATGACAGCATGATATTCTGCCATGTTATTAGTTGCCGATCCTAAGCAAATACCTCTGGAACTCACCAACTCGTCATAGTGGTAAATGACCCAAGCTGCGGAAGCAACATTCTGGGTGTGTCGACTAGCACCATTTGAAAACCCAACAAAGATAGGAAAGGGAGATGTCATCTGCACATGAAAACACAAGACACAGTATAAGAAGCTAAGGCAAAAACTCAAGCATGCAAAAGAAAAAGACACACCAAACTAAAATACAATAGTGTACAAAGCACGTATGCTAGATGTTCTAAGCATAGTACTTCTTAAGGTAAAGCCCGTTCTGAGGCTCACCCGGGGAGATTCCGTCATGATACTCTAACATGTAGGTGCCTCTATGTAGAACACGTTTCACGATGTAAGGACCATGCCATAGAGGTTCTAACTTACCCGTCCCTAACTTGTCATGAGCCTGGTCATAAACGAGGAGTAGGTCTCCTTTTGCAAAAGTGTGAGGATGGACATACTTATTGTATTGATTCTTGATTCATTTTTGATATGTCTCCTTAACAAGAGCAACATCACAACGTGTTTCATCCAACCTAGTCAAGTGTAAGAAATGTTCTTCTTCAGCAAAAGTGTGGGGCAGGAGTTCTACTTTGAGTTTCAACGAGGGAATTTCACACTCGATTGGTAAAACAACGTCTATGCCATATACTAGCTGGAAAGGAGTGAAACCAGTAGCAGTTTTTACTAAGGTCCGGTAGGCCCAGAGAGCGGAGAAAAGTTGTAGATGCCAGGATGTCTTGTTGGCCCCTACCATCCGTTGGATCATAGTTTTGAGGATTTTGTTGATATCTTCAACTTGTCCATTCGCTTGAGGATAGTACGGGGATGAGTTCTCATGATGAAAACCCAACTTGGCATGCAACTCACTCATCATTTGGTTTTTAAAGTGTGAACCATGATCAGTGACAATGACGTGTGGAACACCAAAACGAGTGATGATGTGGTTAAAAAAGAAAAGAGTTGTAGTACGACCATCATTCAGAAAGGTAGGCATAACCTCAACCCATTTTGTAAAGTAATCGACGACAACGATTATATAACCGTGCCCCCCTACTGAGGTAGGCTTACATTGCATTAAATCAATGCCCCATCTGGCAAAGGGGCCGATGGCAACAATGGGATGCAATGAAGCAGGGTGGGTTCGTGCCTTTTTGTGAAAAACTTGGCAAGGTGGGCATTTTTTGACTACCTCAATACAATGTTTGAAAATTGAGGGCCAAAAGTAGCCAACACGTAAGATTTTCTGAGCTGTAGCCATCCCAGAAAGATGACCGCCACAGGCTCCAAGGTGACAGTCATTAAGCACACGTTCAACCTCTTCATGAGTTAGACATCATCGCAGGATAGTGTCAATGCCACGATGGTATAAAGTGTTGTCGATAATAAGGTAACGATGAGAATGGTGGCGAATACGACGATGTTCTTCATGAGAGATATCGGGCTGAAAATGTTGGGTCTGGAGATAAAGAAAGATATCTCCATACCAAGGATCAGACGTGCTAATGAGGAACAAAGTTTCGTCTGGGAGAGAATCTTTGGGCTCAGTATCTTCATCAACATGGGGAAGGTTGCAAATAAGCTCTACAAACACCAGGGACATTTTAGCTTTGGATATATTGAACTCGAGATCGAATTCTTGAAGGATAACGATCCATTTCAAATATTCCCCCCCAAGAACTTGACATGTTAAAATGTGGTACATGAGGTTCGAGTCCGCAATAACCATGGTGGTGCATAGCAAAATGTAGTGACGAAATCTATGGATGACGATGACAGCTGCCAGAGCCAACTTTTCAACATGTGAATATCTGAGCTCTGGACCAGATAGACTTTTGCTCAAATAATATATCACCTGTTCCTTGCCATTAGGGTCCTCTTGAACTAACACCATGGAAATAGTGGAAGTGGAGGATGCTAAGTAAAGGATATAGTCCTTTGTGTAATTCAGAGGATGTAACAAAGGAGGGTTGGTTAATGCATGCTTAAGAACAGTAAACGAGCATTCAACAGTGTCATCCCAAATGAAAGGGGTGTCTTTCTGTAACAAGTGCATAAATCCTTTTGTAATCTCAACATAGTTACAAATGAAACAGTGAAGAAAGTTTGCTTTTCCCTTGCAAAAAAGGCAAGTGCTGGCCAGAGCGCTGCCCCTTTTCTGTGAGAATTTTTTTAGGATTTTCACTCTCTAAATTCATTTCTTGATTTTGGAATTGGCTCAGGAGTTTTACAATCTCAGTCCATCTTGGTCTTGGCCTTAAACACCCTGTTTTCTAAGAATTGATTATCTTTTGTTTGGAATTTTGACATTTTCTTTCCTTGCCTTGAAGTTACTCTTTATCTTTGTTGATTTAAGGTTAACTTGTTGTTTTCTTCTCATTTATCTGACTGAGTAGAAGCCTTCATGAGGAGATTCAAAGATCTATGCACCTTTCCATTTGATCTTTGAGGTCATCTTGTCCAAGTTTTTTTTTGTTTTCAATCTTTGTGAGCTTTTGGTTTTCTTTTTGCAATTTTTTGTCATCTTTGTCTTTCTTGTTTTATCACAACGAGAGTGCATTGTTTATGTGTAATTTTCTTATGATTGTCTGAACCTTGTTGACTTTCCAATCTGGATGACATAGGAAGTTTTATATTAGATTGATTATCATTCACACATAAAGCAAACAGATACCTTTTATGATTGTTTTGGGATTTTAGAAAGGATTTCTATGAGTTTTAGCATTACATTGGATTTGATTGAGAAACTAATTGATTGAGGATTCTGCATCTTACTGCTTGACAGTGAAAATAACATCTTTCTCTTTCCCTTAAATAGGCATTCATTGAAATAAAGGACTGCTTATCATTTCTTATGCATTTTTTTGGGATTTGAGTTGTAATACCATCAGTTTCATTGTCATACAACCTTTGAGTAAAGAACATTTGTAAAATTAATGCTAATTAAAATTTATCTAGAACATTTTATTTTTAGAATCTTCCACCAACATTAGACTAGGATTAACACTTTGGATTAGGCAGCGAGTACAACTCTCCAAAGTATTCAAAACAAACATTAGCATCTTGCGGTAGGGAGAGAAAAATCCAATTGTCGTATAGGCTTTCTGGGATCCCCCTCTCACACAAGGGTTACGCATGAGGTCACATTTGGGAGAATTACAGAGATTATCCTTCCATGGTTCAAGTGTTTGTAGTGGTCATATCATATATTGAGGGTTCTTCTTGAGGCTCAACTGGTTTCATTTGGCCTTGGTGCTTCGTGAACTCCGAATCCGTTTGGGGTCCTCTGGAGTTCTACTGGTCCACTTTTCCTCAGTTCTCTCAAAATATTTCAGACTTGTTATCCTATTCATACGTTTAGACCGGACTGTTGACTGTACCCACCCAGGGGCTGACTGCGAGTTGGTGTCCTTAGTTGCCATAATCTTTAGGTACATACACGAGGTGACGGTGAAGGGAAGTCTCACTGTACCTGGAACAAACATTGGTCAAACTCACTCGCGCTCCTTGGAGGGTAAATCCACAAATATTGCGTGGAAGCTTGCACCGAGGTGAAAGTCCATTAAGTAGGTCGCCATTGTAACTGTTCCACCATATCCTAGCCCCTTCTTGACTTGATCACACGACGTTGGATTTCATCACCAACTAGTATAATCATCGAGAGAAGTTTTGTTTGCTTGGTTTGATTCCTAGATTTGATTAATGTATGCTATTTCTTTGTTGTTAGTTGGCCATAGATTTTTTTCGTTGAATTTTTGGTTCTGCCAACATTGACCCTCCACGCAGTTCGCGTAGGGTATAGGGTCTTCCCCCATAAAATATGGAAGATTCTACCCCTTTACCCCCTCATTCTATGGAGGGCTCTCCTCAACAGAGCGAGGTCCACGACGTTATAACATCACAGGAGGAAGTTTCTACCTCTTTAGAAAATTTTTGGATTGTTACAAATCCTATGGAGGCTTTCTGCATTCCTACGAGATATGAAAGGTGTTTTCTCTAGATGAATTCAGCCAAAGAACTTGTTGTCATTGATCCTTCTGAAATTCTGACCATGTCTCTTTCAAGCCCGCAAGTCAGAGACCCACTTTGGACTGATATAATTCGAAGCCCACCTCACACAGTGCGAGATATTTACGGATTAGGCATAGGTGTCGATGTACATGTTATATCTCAATTACCCGAAACATCTGTTACCTATACCATACCTTTAGATCATTTTACTGGTATGACCGTCATTTCAACCACACTGTCCATTGGTCCAAACATGCAATCTGTTGGTCCAAGTTCCACTATTTTTCTCCAGATGGTCCATTCCACGATGGTCCCCCACGTTGCGACTATTCCCACCGGTAATGTGGTGGTTAGCCAAGCTCCCATTGGTACACCACTTTCATCTGGGCCTTCTTCATCACTTCCCCTTGGGTACAAAGCACTCAATGCTTCTGTTGTCAACACTACCTAGGTTATACCCGTAAGCTCGATACCTTTACAACAACCCAAAGGAAATGGTCTTGGTGGCTCTAATCCATCAAGTGGCACTGGTTAGTCATTTACGTCTGGTTCTCAAAATCCAAGGACTCAACCTCATGTTGCGGGGAAACCTCCTTTCGGAGGGCAACCTCTATTCAGGGGGAAACCTACTTTTGGAGGGCAACCTCCATTTGGAGAGAAACCTCCATTTGTGGGGCAACCTCCATTTGGAGGGCAACCTCATGTTGGGGGAAACCTCAAACTAGAGCCCATCATCAACCTTCTGGACAGAGTGTGTCTACAACAACCAATACTTGGCACACTCCTTTTCCGGGAAATCCACTATTCCTTGGGGGGAAACATCCTCAAGATCAACAACAACCTTATCCTCCTTATGGACAAAATGTCTATCCACTTTATGGATAAACCGATCAATCGAATTATAATCCTCATAACCCATTAGGTTATCCTCCACTCCCAAATGTTTCTCAACCCTCTTTGAATCCTCTCTACTCTGGTCAGCAACAACCGTATGCAAAAGGACCTACTGGTTACAATTATCCACCTAATCTAGTTTATGGTCCTACTAGTGTTCCTATGCCACACTAGTATCACCCTCAGGTTAATCGAAAACTACCATTCCTCGCTACTCTGGATCTCCCAGACTTGTCTCGGTTGACCAATTATCCTATACGTCATTATCCTTTCTAGCCAGTGATTCCGGCTAAACTACCTTCTGATATTCCAAAATTTGATGGTAAACCTGGAGAAGACCCAAATAACCATGTGATTACTTTCCATTTATGGTGTTCATCGAACTCCTTAATGGATGACTCTATTCGTTTACGTCTTTTCCAGCGAACACTTACGGGCTCAGCATCCAAGTGGTATATCGAACTTCCACGTGGTTCTTTCCAAGATTTTAACTCCCTTGCCATGTTCTTTCTCATGCACTTTAAACTACCCATTCGATATGAGACGGGTACCGAACTCTTGACCTCACTTCGTTAGAAAAACTCCGTGCATATATCCGATCATATTCATGAGTGGAGACGATGATGAAGGTTGATCAAAGCAGTCATTCCTGACCAATTATTGGTGGAATGGTTCACTAAATCACTATTACCCCTGATCACTCGTGATGTCGCCATGGGTGTTGTAGTCACAGAAGAGGAAGCCATTTCCAGGGCACAGTACTTAGATATGGTTTACTCATAGTCTGGTACTCTGTACGAGTTAATCCCAAATGTTACCCGTGCCACTACCGATCCATCCAAACCTTCGTCTTCATCACATGCGGATGGCGTTATTGGCTCCATCAAAACACAATCTTCATCCCAGTCAACTGGAACAACTAATCGATCTGCTCCGGCATCCACCTCTAGTTCGACCGCACCTCCCCCTACCTCCCCTCCAACTCAAATCTCTGAGGTGAATGTAGTGTAATATGCCTCTTCACAACAATTTGGAGGTAAGAAGAAGACAAAGAACAAAACCAAAAAGAACAATAATGTACAACCTAAAGCTCAAAACCCACCACCTGCTAATGAAAAGAAACCACAACGAAAGCCGAAATTCCCATGTCTTATTTGTGGTGACGATCACTACACTCGAGACTGTCCACATCGTGATGAAGTGGCCAAACTTTTCAAGGGGAATTCCCAACCTGCTGTGCTTACTTAGCCTTTTCCTCAGCAACAATCTATGGTTTCTCAAACCCCCTCTCCAGGGGGCAGTTCCAACCACCCTTCTCATGATAAAGCCTCAACAAGTGCCCATATCTATATCTTCAATGGGATTGATTTAACCACTTGCTCTATGACTTACGACACTCCTGTTAAACCCGACAAAGGAAACGTCACTAACGGTACTTTACCGAATCCATCACCATCCTCCGTTAGTCCTCCGTCTGGACCATTTCAGATTGAGAAACCTACGTTCAACTCTATCTTACACCCTCCTAAGAGCACTATCCGTAAATCTACCTTTAATCCTAGTTCATATGCCGCCTAGAACTAAAACATTGTTGAAGATCCGGCACAAGCACTGTGTGCTATGTCTGCGTTAGAAGTTCTACAACACTGCCCTAGTCAACGTAGAACACTCTTGGTTGCTATTGGCATTTTTGATCCCGAGTCGTCCAACAATATCATGTTTAACCTGGATAATTTCTCGCCTCGACTCTCTCATCAACTTGCTTTCCAAGTTGATGTTGTTGTTTATAATCAACAAATCCATCGCACTATCTTGGATGAGGGAGCCTCTACTTGTGTCATGTCTTTAGCCTGCTGGAAAATCTTGAAATCCCCCGCACTTAACAAATCCCCAATGATGCTACGTGTATTCGACGAGCGAGGTTTTCATCCCCATGGACTTTTTCAGTCCCTATCAGTCCAATTGGGTGACAAATCCATCTCTGTGGATGTCGAGGTGGTCGATGCTCCCCTCGATTACAACTTATTGCTTGGAATAAGTTGGTTCTATGCTATGTCCGTCGTTGCTTTGTCAGTATTTCGATGTGTGCAATTTCCTCATCAAGGTAAAATTGTCACTATCGATCAGTTAGATTTTTGTACACCTGACACTAGCACTCCTGCTACCAACAATATTCCCTTTCTGAGAGATCACAAGATCACGTATGAAAGCGTTGGTGTTGGCTTGTTGAAAGACTCTAGCCTTATGGGTACCTTCCCTACACCACTTCCACCCACCACACATCATGCTGCCAAAATCAATATGATTTCGACTATGGTTTACCAAGCCTTGGAATCATCTGACTCTTGGATTGTACCTAGTCCATTGGAATTCGATGCACTAGGTGACACCATGCCACTTAGTCCAGCCAAAACCTCATATGTTGCCATCCAATCCACCTCTCTCTCCTTGAATGATCAACATCTATTGGCACCCGACAACTACTTGATGCCATCATGGTTAAGTCCTTTGACGTCCGCACATGACTACATTTCCCAATTTTTTCCTTCTGATGAATCAATAATGGAAATGCTTAGCATTGACGATGTACCGTGGGATGATAGCCATCATCGATCCTCTTTTCTTCCACCTCTCGAAGAAATCCAGGAAGATATACACTCTATCTTCCCCCCTGATATTGTCCAATTTCCCCAATCACCTATACTTACACAAGATGTTATTTCTGAAGGGAATTTAGGCAACATTACCTCTATAGTTGAAACAAATATTTCGATCAAGGAAGGTATCGTAGAAAATGTTAATCTCGACGTTAATTGTACACCCGAGGAAGTGGTTTCCTATACCGCTTTGTTTAAAGAATTTCACGATGTCTTCGCTTGGAGCTACGAAGAGATGCCAGGGATCGATCCTTCGATCATTGTGCATGAGATTAAAACCTACCTAGGTGTAAAACTTGTTCAACATAAACTCCGGCCGGTCCATCCTAAGAAGACCGTGACTATTAAGGCAGAAGTTGAGAAATTATTGAAATCTGGCTTCATCTATCTTGTCCCTTTGACGAAATGGGTTTCAAACATTGTTCTGTTTACTAAGAAACAAGGGACAATTCGTGTATGTGTTGATTATAGGGACCTCAATAAGGCTTGTTGGAAAGACAACTACCCTACGCCCTTTATCGACCAGATTATTGATAATTGCGCTGGTAGCATAATTTTCTCTTTCATGGATGGTTTCTTAGGGTATAACCAGATTGAGATTTTACCTGCTGATCAGCATAAGACAACCTTCATCTGCCCGTGGGGAACTTTCGCCTATGAGAAACTAAATTTTGGCCTTAAAAATGTTGGTGCTACATTCCAGCAAGCCATGTCCTATGCTTTCCATGATATCAAACATATTGCGGAAGCTTACCTTGACGACTTACTTGCCCACTCATCCAATCGATCAGACCATTTTGGTCATCTACAGGCTATTTTTCTTCGATGTCGGTTCTATCGCATTCGTTTGAACCAACATAATTGTATTTTTGCTGTCGAATCAGGCTGACTCCTCAGCTTCGTTGTTTCCAAGGATGAGATTCAGGTGGATCCCTTAAAAATTAAGGCTATTTTGGCTTTACCTCCACCTAACAATCTGACACAACTCCAAAGTTTGTAGGGGAAAGCAAACTTTCTTCGTCATTTCATTTGTAACTATGCTGAGTGTATATCTTCCTGGATTTCTTTGAGAGGTGGAATAAAAGAGGATCGATGATGGCTATCATCCCAAGGTACATCGTCAATGCTAAGCATTTCCATTATTGATTCATCAGAAGGAAAAATTTGGGAAATGTAGTCGAGTGCAAACGTCAAAGGACTTAACCACGATGACATTGAGTAGCTGTCGGGTGCCAATAGATGTTGGTCATTCAAGGAGGGAGAGGTGGATTGGATGGAAACATATGAGGTTTCGACTGGACTAAGTGGCATGGTATCACCTAGTGCATCGAATTCCAACGGACTAGGTACAATCCAAGGGTCAGATGATTCCAAGGATTGGTAAACCGTAGTCGAAATCATATTGATTGTGGAAACATGATGTGTGGTGGGTGGAAGTGGTGTAGGGAAGGTACCCATAAGGCTAGAGTCTTTCAAGAAGCCAACACCAAGAAAACTCAGTCAATTAGGGTGAGTAAGATGAAAGAAAGAGGCAATCAATCAAATCTAAGAATCAGAAACACAATGTGGAGAGGGTCAAAGAATGAGCAAAGACCAAGACAAGGTCTAGGAAAGGAATTTAAAATCAAAGCTCCTCCCCAATGGAGTCGCCAATTTCTGTTATAGGAGAATCCTCCTGCGGACAAGTGGATTCCCTCTTGGTATCTAGACCCCTAAAACCAAGATAGAAAGGGTGCTATCATTGGTTACTCACATTATTTTAGATCTAGTTAAGCTAATGAATGAAGAGGAAGAAGAAAATTGTACCTTTTAAAATGGCATTTGTCCTCGCAAAGTCCAAGTTGAGCTTCAATTCCAAGCTCTTTGATAGGTCCTATAGAACATACAAATATACAACAAGCTTCCTATTCTACTGAGATTAGCTTAAATAGAAGACAAGTTCATGTGGAACATACATAAACTTGAGAGAAACATGCCAAGCATGTATGTATATTAATGAGAACAAATGAAGAGTACTTACAATCCTCTGATGAAGGTGCAACAACTTCTTCCAAATCTCCTTGTCCAACCCCTTCGCTCAAGTAATCTACATTGATTATGCTTCAATGGCATCTCACTTATGGGATCATAAGTTTGGTGTAATTCTCAATCTCCATATCTGCTTTCACCATGAAGAGGCCTCCTTATATAGGCTTGGAGAGACCTAACCACTTGAGAGATCTTTGGGATAAGTTGAGGATTCCTCTCCTTCAGTTGTGGATCTCCCCTAAGATCATGCCTCGACCTCAAATTCAAATCCAACCACCTTTAGATATTGAGGGGATTCTTCCCTGATTTCCTCCAACAAACCAAATTTTGCCCAAAAAAGGCCAGTGCTCCCTCAAAAAGGGACATAGAGCGTTGGAATTCTCCCCTAGTAGAGGGTACCGAGCATCAATTCTCCCTCAAAGTATGTAGGGGAGTGCTCCCTTCCAAATTTGACTTTTGAGTGGCTTTTTTAGTGGCAAAAGGCTTGTACTCCTTGTCAATTGATTTCTCTTCTTCAAGACTAGTCTTTGAGGTGTCTTGAGTGTCTTTACGATGTCGTTTAGAGAGACGACGTAGACAAGATAATTTTTGCGACACTTGTGACACTTGCAATATTTGTAACGATGACACTAGCCATCATTGCAATGAGTGATTTTGATGTGTAACAATTTTCCACCATGATTGGACACCTTAGAGATAGCAGAATAGTTGAAATCAATAGAGCTCAACCTTGACTGCATGGAATAGGCATCCATTGATCATATAATGGACACATAGGTCAAGGG
The DNA here is from genome assembly GCA_009831015.1 of Picea engelmannii. Taxonomy (NCBI): domain Eukaryota; kingdom Viridiplantae; phylum Streptophyta; class Pinopsida; order Pinales; family Pinaceae; genus Picea; species Picea engelmannii. The sequence goes on along the minus strand of ML781381.1, from coordinate 109,015 downwards.
CACTCACTAACATAGGATCCAACTTTAATGGATTGTCAAGGCAGGGCAACTCCCGCACCAAGGCAAATGGCTCACCCAGGGCCAAATTCAACAAAACTTTCCTCACCTGATGGGGGCCCTCAATGCAATGGAGACCATTGCTTCCTAAGGGGGGAGGACTGATCCAGGTAGACATTGGTGGCCACCCACCTATTCCAATTGGCTCCTTTTGACAGTTTTAGTTAAACACGTTCTTCTGTAATTGTTTGTAATTGTGGGTTCTACACTTTCGTGGTTGTCTCAAGCCCTACACAATGGCCAGATGGATATTGGTGGCCTCCCACCTAATCCAACTAAGTTGTTTTGGAATTTTTCATGTTAGCACATCTTTCTGTATTTTCAGGGTCGTTTTGGGGCCCTAAACAATGTTATTTGGATTGCCATAATTAAACTATAGACAGAGTAAGAGTTTTATGTCATAATGTGTATTTCTCGAAAAGACCTTTCCAACATGCTATCACACACCTAAAACAGAGGTTGTATGCAAAAGTTACGACCCCAAGAAGTTGAGGTACCAACTTAACCCTCGGGGCCCACATAAATTTTGTTGTTTCATCTCCTAGGGTTAGGTTTTTGGATGTCTAGGGTTTTGGCATTTATGAGTAATGTTAAAAAGGCTTCTGGAGGCTCATTATAATAATTCTTCTCAGATGAATGCGCGTAGTAGCCACATCTCTTCTCAGAGATAACTATCACCTTTCGAGCAAGTTGTTTTCAGTTTTGCAGTTTTTCAGTTTCAACCTATTTTGTTTATTCAATAGAATTTATTGTTCACATGATATTTTTTGTTGTTCTCTCTATCTCTATGTTATCGTATTCATTCTATTATTCATTTCGTTCCGCTCATAAATCCATATCACTTCATGACCATTGCACTCATTCAACTCCCTTTAGATAATATTACATAATGTCATTTTTATAGGCATCTTCTACATGTAAAACCCTAATTTGTGGTGCTCAAAATGGTTACATATCCATGAAGATGATTAGTTGTGATCCCATAATTCTTAGGATTATGTCGCTAGTTTCAACCACAAGTTGAATACAAGTCATGTACCAATCGACCATCCAATCAAGCACCTTTTGACCTATAGTCAACTAACTTATAGACCATCTAGTTGACTATATTTTGACCTATGAATTGAATTAACTGTTAAATAAATCAAACACATAGTTGATCATCCTAAACTAGCCAGTTGGTGTTATACACGCTTTTATCAGTTTGCTAAGTGTCACATCAAACTTCGCTAAGTCTCACAATTGTGAATACACTCTTTTATCACATTGCCAATTTCCCCATATGTCATGGTTCATTTTGCCTAGTGTCATCCCTCATTTGTCGCACTTACCTTAAGTGTCGCAACCATGATACCATGCAAGAATGATACCCTATGTTCCCCACTTTAGTTAAAGGAGAAAGACATCACTTCCAAATAAAAATTTTGTATCCTTTTCCTCAAGTCTTGGCTATGTTTGACCATGGATGCTCCCTTTCCAACTCTGAAGGAGTGTCCATACCCTTGAAACAGTGTTATGAGAGCATCCTGGAAGCTCTGTCTGCCTCTCTGGGGGGAATCCATGTTAATTAGGCCAAATTCCATAAATATAGTGGGATTCTTTGAGAAGATTGTGGATGGTTCTTAGGTTCCTCACCTTGTTTTGTCCGAGATTTGGTTCGACCTTCTTCCTTTCTATGATGGGAGAGATCATAACCATGGAGATAAGATCAATCCTAACCTAATCCCCTAAATGCTCGACCATCATCCCCTAATTATCCTAGAGTCGACCCCTCCTAATCCTATATAATTAGGACCATTTGAGGGAAGAGGGAGAGAAGAAATAATTAAGAGAATCACACCTTTGTGTTGGACATATTCTCTTTGATATGTTGTCATTGATGTCAATAGTCGATGCCATTGTGATGTGATGATAAGTTGTTATGATGAATTTTCATTGATGAGTTATCATTAATGAATTGTCATTGATGTCAATAGTATAAAAGTTAGCAGAGAATGAAAATGTCAAACAATATGCAGAGAATGAAAATGTTAAACAATATGCAGAGATTCAATCTCAGAAGCAAGGACATTAATCAAATCTCAGAAGGAAGAGAACATTGTAGAAATGCCATCGGGATCGAAATTCCCACAGGAAAAATCCAAAGGATTCAAGAAAAAATCCTTCTCATTGAGATAGTTTTAAGGAGTAGTCGTGCAGAGGACATAACGCGAGGTGTAGAGGAATCCACTCTAAATCTCAGGAGAGGTAGCATGCAGAGAATCCATGTAAAGAAGAAGTAACAAAGCACAAGGTATTAAAAGCTCAGGAGAAATAACGATGAACAGATCCGAAGAAAGATCGTTAGATCGAGGTGAAGCCAGAGTTTTGAAGAATTATATCTGGACCGTCAGATCTGGGAGTTACAAGAGAAAGACCATTGGAGGACTGGTCAACAATCAGATCAAGTTTTGACCATTGGATATGCAAGCACCAAATCAAGGGTAGGGATTGATTGCAAAGAGCGAAGGGAGAATTAAACAATGTGTTAATTCCAATCCCGCAATTAGTGTAGATCATTGGTCGTCACCAGCCAATAGATCTATGGTTGGCATCAATTCCACTACCATCGAGCAGTTTCCATTGAAGAACTCGACGATAGTTTTAAACGTCCTGCTAGTTGGGCCACACAATCATCCTTGATTGTTGATATACTCACAAAGCTTTCTCGACCGTTGGATCATAGAGGAAACCTGCATAAATAAGGAAAATAATCATGTCCGTTGATGTAGATTTCGGGACAAATCAGGACCGTCATATTGAGGGGAAGTCATAAGAATTAGATCTCAACTGATAGATCTGAAGCAGGAGCTTCGGAAGATATCCCAGCCGTTAGATCAAGATTTGATCTAGAGTTAAGTATTAGTTGTCGATCTGGAATAGAAAAGGGTTGAGAACATGTAATATTACTCGAAGGTCAAAGTCCCGAAGTGGACATGAGTCATCCGATCCGAAGAACACTTTGGATAATATAACGACCGTTGGATTGAGTAAAGTGGAAAGACAATGTCAGCCAAAAATGTTCCTAAGAGGACATGAGTCATCCGATCTGAGAAATTTTTCGGGAGTCATATTGACCGTCCGATCTATATAAAGTGGAAGGATAGGGTAAGCAAAGACGAAGGTCAGAGCCTCGAAGTACCGAAGTGAATGAGGACCATCGGATCTGGACAATACATGATGGTCGTTGGATCAGAATAGTGGTCAACTTCGGCGCTGACCACTTTGGCAAAAAAGGATTCAGAACATACGAGTTCACCCAAAGGCCGAAGTTCCAAAGTCACGAAGTAAAGACACATAACACACAAATCAGGAGATCCACATCAACAGACCACGCCAGCAAGGACACGTGGCATAGTCAAATGGTGAGAAGTGTCAAGGTGACTTCGGGAGCGTTCTGAACCGATGATCAAGCGTAGTGTAAGGATAACGTAAGTGGATGTGTTAACCGACAACAAGTGGTCACCACCGCTTTATGACTTATTCGATAGGTAATCACTTCGAAGGAATTGCTACTCCATAATTCATGAGCCATGAATAGCCGAAGTTTCAAAGTAAATGATAACTGTCCATCTCATCGTGACATTAAAACATGACCATTGATTTTGATAAGTGATCAAGCACTCGCTTGGCCTAGCGCTTGGTCACCCCCTGTGGTCATATGAAATAAAGAAACAAAGGGCGAAATAAGAGGTAGTGCTTAAATTAATAAGATCGTGGTTCTGTGCCTGTGGTCATATGAAAATGGTTTGAAGGAAGCACCTCATACAAATTTAATTCGACAGAGAGTTAACACTAGAACAATATAGAGAATCGATAAAAGATCAAATATGATATGTTGGTGAACTGAGAACACAAAAAAAGCATGGGTACAATATAATGAATCGATCAATGTCTGTGATCAACTCATGAAGACAAAAGAATCGACACACAATCATGATTAAAAGAGAGTTAAATCATAAGCATTATGAATAAAGGATAAAAGGAAAAATGATATTATTTAAAGTTTAATATTATCATTTAAATGAAAAGGTACAATGGTTTAATATCAAAATATGCAATGATTCAAATTTACACCAGTTGGAAGACTATATAAACAAGAAATAATGGTGAGAAGAAGCGTAGTTGAATTTGTTGATGTATATATATTTATATATAACGGATTGAATGAAGGTTCATTCTATCAGGTTGGTGCCTGTTTAAAAAGCCGGGTATTGTATGAGGATTGGATTCCTCACATCTCAGTTGGATCTGAGATCAAGAAGTTGGGACTTGTTATGAGGATTGGATTCCTCATTTCTTAGTTGGATCTGAGAACTACAAGATGGGTATTGTAACAAAGAGTTGGGTCTCTCATAGTTGTTTGAATATGATATTCAAAGATTGATCTTATGTATTCATTTGAGTTAAATAAATAAAGAAAATATTTATTCTTTTATATATTGGTTGAGAAAATGAAATAAATATATGTTGTTCAATTAATTTATGAAAAATGGAAAATTGTCCAAAGTTTTGTGACACTGATTCACCCCCCCCTAAGTGTCAAGTGTCCATTTCAACAATTGGTATCAGAGCAGGTACCTTCAACACAATTTAAATACTGAAGGTAGATTCATAAGAAATGGGTGGACAAATTGTTATCTCCACAAATGAATCTCCCTTATTTGATGGAACAAATTATTCTTCATGGAGGGAAAATATGAAAAGATATCCGAAGTCAATAGGATCTGGAGTTTGGGATTCGGTAGTAAGTAATTCCTAGCACTTAACTACTTCAAAGAGAAAAACCAAAACTGCAAAGGAGGCAAGGAGAAACAATTCAGTAGCCTTAAAAGCAATTCAGGATGGATTGCCAGACCAAGTCAAAGAAAAGATGAGGCACTACAAATCTGCTAAAGAATTATGGCTCCAAGCAGAAAATATTATCAGAATGAAACACAATAAGAAGATAAATCCTATCAAAGTAAGGAACAAGACTCAGATAAAGAGGATTCTTGTCAGAATAAAGAACAAAACTCAAAAGAAGAGAATTCTTATCAAGATAAGGAACACGATAAAGAAAAGGAAAATTGCAATAAGATTGAAGAACATAATAAATTGAAAGGCACTTCTAATCATAATAAAATGAAGGATTCAATTCAATCCCTAGTCATAAATGAAGAAGACAACCTCATCAAGGAATTGAGGCATACCTCAGTAATCACTAAAGAAAAATTACATAATCTTAAAACTGATGGTACAGTTGCAATAGAAGAGATTTGTATGGGACCAAGAAATTATATACATCTTAAAGTGTTTGTGGAGGCTCTTAACAATCTCGAGTACATAACTATGTGCACTCTAGAAGAGTTGGAGAAACTCCAACAAAAGGATATGTTGCTACTTCAACAATTAGAACAATATAATCATGAAGTGCATGAGCAAAAGATTCACTTAGAAAACAAAGAAGAAGAGATCAAAAGATTGAAAACTGAAGTTATTAATCTAACATAAGAGATGGAAGAATTAAAGACACGTGACAGTAAAAGAAAAGAAATACTAAAATAATTAGAAGAATTAGTTAACATTCTAAACACTCAACTTGAGGAAAATAAAGAAAATGAAGAAGACCTAAAGATCCAGTTAACAAGGAAGGAAAATTCTTACCACATGTTGGAATTGGAAATCATCAATTTCAAAAAGATAAATGAAATTACTAATGCAGATCTAATGACTCAAATTGAAGAAGCTAAGAAAAAGGATAAAGCCGAGAAGATCCAAATAACTAAAAAGGAAGAATCATGCCAAATGTTTGAATTGGAAACCATCAACCTCAAAAGGATTTAGCTAGAATACGAGGAAGAAATCAAAATATTGAAAACTAAAGTTTTTGATCTAACAAAAGAAATGGAAGAATTGAAGACATATGACAAAACTATTAAATACAAAGAAGTCTTGGATGAGACATCAATCTAAAGACTCAACTTGAACATGCTAAATAAGTGGAAGAAGCCCTAGAGATTCAATTGACTAAAAAGGAAGAATTATGTCAAACATTGAAGTTAGAAATAGCCAATCTAAAAAAGATGAATGAAAAGACACATAAGATTGTCAATTTCCAGGATAGCTCAGCTATCCTAGATAAGATTTGGAAGAGCCAAAGATGAGCTGATGACAAAATTGGTTTTGGATACAATAAGAAAGAAGACAATGAGAAATGGAACACCATTTACAAACATGAGAAAGGATCATCCTTCTCAAAAGGAAAAGGTGCAATTACAAAGGAATTACAAGTCGTGAACTTTGTTAAGGAAGGAGGCTATAGAAGTAAGAAGGAAGAAGACAATCAAATGACAGATCTCTCAAGCCAAAATAAAATCAAGAATGGAAACACCTTCAATGGCTATTTCTTTTCTTGTCATAGCTTTGGCCAAAAAGCAATGGACTGCAAGAAACTGGAGAAAGGATATACAAGAAAATCCAAAAACTCAATTAGATGTTGGAGATGTAACTTTGTTGGGAACACAACAAAATTTTGTCATACAATGAGATGTTACAATTGTGATAGGTTTGGGTACAAATTCCAAAGCCGCAGGAGTTCAAATATCAATCCTTAAATAAGTCATTCAAGTCAGTGACAAAACCTAATAAAAGTTGGAAGAAGAAAGGAAATGACAAATCTCCAAAAACACAATTAGAAAGAGAAGATCCAAAAAGCAAAATATCTCATAGAAAGATATGCAGAAGAGAATCTGAAGGAGAAAGCAAGAAAGTTGATATTACACCTGAAAATGAAGAAATTAATAATAAGAACATGATGGGTGAAGGTCCTAATAAAGAATGTGAAATTCAATATGAAATAAATCAAGCCCAAGAAAAATAAGTGCTTATAAAAGAATATGGGACAATATCAAATTATGATGATGTCATAAGTTGTTAGCAAAAGAAAGAAAATGCAAAGAGAAGTTTAAATTTGTTTCTACAAAATCAAAGGATTATGCCAAGAGTTTTTAAATTAACATATGGAAAATCTTGACTATATATAGATTAGTGGTCAAAAGAAAAATCATTGGTAGGGTTAGTTGTAGAATATGAGAAGAGGAAAAATAAAGGTAGCAGAGAAGTTCAAGGAGTATCATTCAACAAAGATCAATTGATAACAAAATTGGTATTTAAATCAATTGGTATCATTCCTTAATTGATATTCCCATGAAATATCAAAGAAGAATAAGAAGCAGATAAAAAAGATCAGTAAGATTCATACTCTTGTTCTATTTGACAAAGGAAAGTCAGTGAAAACTTAGGAGGAGTATTTTGGTTATTAATAAGAAAGTAATTAGATTAAGTTTTGAAAGACTTGATCACTACAAATGGGTATCACTACAAGTTGGTATCAAGAAGACTACTTATTTGAACACAAATATACCAATGGACTGAGATAAATAGTTAGTAAATTAACATGGGAAGAGACCATGTCAGGAAGAGCTACCCTTTCAGAAACAAAGGGGGAGAGTAGTCAGAGGCATATAGAGCATATTGATAGGGGGGGTCATTCATTTATGATAGACAAAGCATGAATGGAAGGGGAGTTACCCAAGTTCATATTTTGGTCAACAAAATGTCGACAAACAAAGATTTATCATAAGGGGAGCAACCCTTTTCCATTGATGTCAAAGGGGGAGAGTAACTTCAGAGGAAAGAAGCATCATCATAGGGGGAGTTTGTGTATGAAGTTAGTGTGTTTCCCTCAATGGTAAAGGTGGAGATTGTTGGAGATATTGTCTTTGATATGTTGTCATTGATGTCAATAGTCGATGTCATTGTGATGTGATGATAAGTTGTTATGATGAATTGTCATTGATGAGTTATCATTAATGAATTTTCATTGATGTCAAAGTATCACAGTTAGCAGAGAATGAAAATGTCAAACAATATGCAAAGATTCAAGCTCAGAAGTAAGGACATTAATCAAAGCTCAGAAGGAAGAGCACATTGTAGAAATTCCATCGGGATCGAAATTCCCACAGGAAAAATCCAAAGGACTCAAGAAAGAATCATTCTTATTGAGATAGTTTTAAGGAGTAGTCGCGCAGAAGACATAACGCGAGGTGCAGAGGAATCCACTCTAAATCTCAGGAGAGGTAGAATGTAGAGAATCCATGTACATAAGAAGTAACGAAGCACAAGGTATTAAAATCTCAGGAGAGCTAACAATGAATAGATTAGAAGAAAGATCGTTATATCGAGGTGAAGTGAGAGTTTTGAAGAATTATATTTTCACTATCAGATCTAGGAGTTACAAGAGAAGGACCGTTGGAGGACTGGTCAACGATCAGATCAAGTCATCACCGTTGGATATGCAAGTGCCAGATCAAGTCGTGACTGTTGGATATGCAAGTGCCAGATCAAGGGTAGGGATTGATTGCGGAGCGCAAAGGGAGAATTAAACAACACATTATTTCCAATCCCACAATTAGTCTAGACCATCGATCGTCACCTGCCAATAGATCTATGGTTGGCATCAATTCCACTACTAACGAGTAGTTTTCATTGTAGAACTCGATGATATTTTTAAACGTCGTGCTAGTTGGGACCTCACAATCATCCCTGATCATTGATCTACTCAAGGAGCATTCTCGATCATTGGATCATAGAGGAAACTTGCATAAAGAAGGAAAATAATCCTGTCCGTTGATGTAGATTTTGAGACAAATCATGACCGTCATATCGAGGGGAAGTCAGAAGAATTAGATCTCAATTGACAGATCCGAAACAGGAGCTTCAGAAGATATCCCAGCCGTTAGATCAATATTTGATCTAAAGTTAAGTATTAGTCGTCGATATCGAATAGAAAAGGGTTGAGAACAAGTAAGATTACCCGAAGGCCGAAGTAGACAAGAGTCATCCGATCCGAGGAACACTTCGAATAATATATCGACCGTTGGATCAAGTAAAGTGGAAAGACATTGTAAGCCACAAATGTTCCTAAGAGGACATGAGTCATCCGATTTGAGAAATATTTCGGTAGTCATACTAACCGTCCGATCTATATAAAGTGGAAGGATAGGATAAGCAAAGACAAAGGCCAGAGCCTCAAAGTACTGAAGTGAATGAGGACCATCGGATATGGACAATACATGATGGTCATTGGATCATAATAGTGGTCAACTTCGGTGCTGACCACTTCGACGAAAAAGGATTCAGAACATATGAGTTCACCTGAAGGCCGAAGTTCTGAAGTCATGAAGTAAAGACACGTAGTACACAAATCAGGAGATCCACATCAACAGACCACGTTAGCAAGGACACGTGGCACAATCAAATGGTGACAAGTGTCAAGGTGCTATTAGCATGTTAGGTATGCGTAAGTCACAAATCTATGTGACACATGGCGACCACTCATTCAGTGCCACATCAACAAGTTACGTCACTCCGAGAGTTTGTACTTCAGGAGTTTCATCACCAACAAATACCCGAAGTTCTGAAATGAACGAGAACCATTCATTGTGCAAATAAAATCCAACCCATCCGATCTACTTCGGCGAAATGAAATCCAAAAGATTGAAGGACTATGAAGGAGAAATCACCCGAAGTGCTGAAGGATGAAGTCAACGCTAACCGTTGATCTACTTCGGGAGAGTTCTCAACTGATGATCAATCATAGTGGAAGGATAACATAAGTGGAGGTTCTAACCGATAGTAAGCGGTCACCACCACTTTATGACTTATTCGGTAGGTAATCACTCTAGAGGAATTGCTACTCCATAATTTAGGAGCCACGAATAGTCGAAGTTCTGAAGTAAATGAGAACCGTCCATCTCATCGTGACATTAAAACGTGACCGTTGATTTTGATAATTGATCAAGCACTCGCTTGGCCTAGTGCCTGGTCACCCCCTACAGTCGTATGAAATAAGGAAACAAAGGGTGAAAGAAGAGGGAGCACTTAAATTAATAATACCGTGGTTCTGCACCTGTGGTCATATGAAAATGGTTTGAAGGAAGTGCCTCATACAGATTTATTTCGACATAGAGTTAACACTAGAACAATATAGAGAATCGATAAAAGATCAAATATGATATGTTGGTGAACTGAGAACACAACAAAAGCATGAGTATGTATAATGAGTTCATCCATGTCTATGATCAAATCATGAAGATAAAATAACCGACACACAATCATGACTAAAAGAGAGTTAAATCATAAGCATTATGAATAAAGGATAAAAGGAAAAATGATATTATTTAAAGTTTAATATTATCATTTAAATGAAAAGGTACAATGGTTTAATATCAAAATATGCAATGATTCAAATTTATACCAGTTGGAAGACTATATAAACAAGAAAGAATGGTGAGAAGAAGTGTAGTTGAATTTGTTGAAGTATATATATTTATATATAATGGATTGAATGAAGGTTCATTCTATCAGGTTGGTGCATGTTTACAAGCCGGGTCTTGTATGAGGATTGGATTCCTCACATTTTAGTTGGATTTGAGATCAACAAGTTGGGACTTGTTATGAGGATTGGATTCCTCATTTCTTAGTTGGATTTGAGAACTACAAGTTAGGTCTTGTAACAGAGAGTTGGGTCTCTCATAGTTGTTTGAAGACGATATTCAAAGATTGATCTTATGTATTCATTCAAGTTAAATAAATAAATAAAATATTTATTCTTTTATATATTGTTTGAGAAAATGAAATAAATATATATTGTTCAGTTAATTTATGATTAATGGAAAATTGTCCAAAGTTTTGTGACACTGATTCACCCGCCCCCCCCCTCTTAGTGTCAAGTTTCCATTTCAACACTTTGATCTTGGCAGAGATTCAAGAGAGTTTGTTTTTGTGGAAGAAACCTTTGCTCCCAAGTGAAAGACCTCAAGGGATGAAGAGGAAGCTTGGAGGATTAGATTCATCCTATCATGTTGTATATTATTTTGATGCATATAACTTTGCATGTTTCTCTATCTATTATGCTCATTTCTTGTCTCATTTTCCAAGTTTAGTATACCAGTTATCATCTCCTAACCTTAGATAGAAGTAGAGAAGGTTTTTGCTTGTTTCTCGTAGGATTACTTGTGGAGCTTGGACCTAGAGCTCAATCATCAGGGGCAGCGAGGACAACCATTGGAAACCAGGTACACTCATTCTGCCTCCTTTCCCTTCCTTCTCATTTTATGAAACAAAGAACATAGGAATAATTTATTTAGAATTCAGATCACCATTTGTTAATGTTTGTCTCGATCGAAAGGAATCCGATCGAGGGGGATTTCACCCTGTTCGCGGGATAAATCTTTCACCACAAAATTTTGGCGACCATACTGGGGAAGATTTTTTATTTTTTCTTTGGTTTCCAACCCTTCAATCTGTGTATTTTTTAGCTTTGTTTGAGGTTTTATTTATGTTCTTGTCTCTTTTTTGGTCACTTAGCAAATTTATCCTTTCCATTCTGGCCTTTTTTGTAAGTTTTTTTTTTCAATTTCTGAGACCTCTAGACCCTTATAGAGCGTCCATTATTTGCTGGATGCACCCTGTTTAACCATTATAGAGCGTCTTGGATGCTTATTGCTAGTTTATAAGGAGCATCCATCACTCTAGAGACGCTCTATCTCATAATGTTGGGGAGCGTCCACCTGTAGGAGCCTTGTTTTAGGCTCAATTTTTCAGTTTGTTCTCAGATCTTGCTCAAATTCTCCTTGTGGCCATTTGAGAGTCTTCTTTGACTCTCATTGATCACTTATGGGTGGTTAGGTCAGATTGGTCCTTCCTTTTTGCCATTTTTTTCTCCAGGCTTGCTTTTTTGCTTGAGATCATTTAATCGTTTATCTCAGGTTTATGTGTTTGCATGCTTGTTCTTTTCTCCAATTTATGTTTTCCGTG
>ML781381.1:78656-97007 GCA_009831015.1 Picea engelmannii | reverse complement strand
CTTAGTGTCAAGTTTCCATTTCAACACTTTGATCTTGGCAGAGATTCAAGAGAGTTTGTTTTTGTGGAAGAAACCTTTGCTCCCAAGTGAAAGACCTCAAGGGCTGAAGAGGAAGCTTGGAGGATTAGATTCATCCTATCATGTTGTATATTATTTTGATGCATATAACTTTGCATGTTTCTCTATCTATTATGCTCATTTCTTGTCTCATTTTCCAAGTTTAGTAGACCAGTTATCATCTCCTAACCTTAGATAGAAGTAGAGAAGGTTTTTGCTTGTTTCTCGTAGGATTACTTGTGGAGCTTGGACCTAGAGCTCAATCATCAGGGGCAGCGAGGACAACCATTGGAAACCAAGTACACTCATTCTGCCTCCTTTCCCTTCCTTCTCATTTTATGAAACAAAGAACATAGGAATAATATATTTAGAATTCAGATCACCATTTTTTAATGTTTGTCTCGATCGAAAGGAATCCGATCGAGGGGGATTTCACCCTGTTCGCGGGATGAATCTTTCACCACAAAATTTTGGCGACCATACTGGGGAAGAACAATTTTTTTTTCTTTGGTTTCCAACCCTTCAATCTGTGTATTTTTTAGCTTTGTTTGAGGTTTTATTTATGTTCTTGTCTCTTTTTTGGTCACTTAGCAAATTTATCCTTTCCATTCTGGCCTTTTTTGTAAGTTTTTTTTTTTCAATTTCTGAGACCTCTAGACCCTTATAGAGCGTCCATTATTTACTGGATGCACCCTGTTTAACCCTTATAGAGCGTCTTGGATGCTTATTGCTAGTTTATAAGGAGCATCCATCACTCTAGAGACGCTCTGTCTCATAATGTTGGGGAGCGTCCACCTGTAGGAGCCTTATTTTAGGCTCAATTTTTCAGTTTTGTTCTCAGATCTTGCTCAAATTCTCCTTGTGGCCATTTGAGAGTCTTCTTTGACTCTCATTGATCAATTATGGGTGGTTAGGTCAGATTGGTCCTTCCTTTTTGCCATTTTTTTCTCCAGGCTTGCTTTTTTGCTTGAGATCATTTAATCGTTTATCTCAGGTTTATGTGTTTGCATGCTTGTTCTTTTCTCCAATTTATGTTTTCCGTGCTTGATGTATAAGTCTTTTTGAGCTCTTTGCTTGAAGTAATCTTTCATCAACCCTCTTTGAAGTGCATTGTTTGGTTTTTAGTTTTCTTGAGTTTTTGCTTAAATGCTCTTTTGACCAAGTTTGTTGCTTGCTGTAGTAGTTTGGTGGTTTGGGATTTTCAATAGCGACATGTTTTGAGTCGTAGACTTGCTTTCTCCATTTCTTTTGCATTACTATTTGTGAAAGGATACATAAATCTGTCTTTTTCATTAAAAAGAAAAATAATTGTTTATGTTCTTGAGATCATCATTAATTGTGAAAAGATAAAGTGAAAGTTACGTTCGAAGTTTTGTTGTAATTGGTGATTTGGTGTGTTTTGAAAAGAGTAGTCTTGAGTGTTTTGTTTTTTCGAGTATTTAGTAATAAGTTGCATTGGTTGAGGCATTGCATCAAAGTTTTAGCGTTGTTGTTTTGTGAAAGGAAAACAAAGAAACTCCTCTCCCTCTCATAGATAAAGTTCATTGAATAAAAAATTTATGCATTTCATTCTTTGCATCCTTTTTTGGAGTCGAGTCTCTCACATCATCAGTTTCATTTCCACACATTGAGTAAATAACAACCTGTTGAGGGGTCCTAAATATTTTTAACTCAACAATAGGAACCAAACTTGCCACGGAGGCCCAATTAGACTCTGCAGTTTGATGGTAGAATGGTTCTCCAGATCTTTCGATCTGGCCAATTTATCGATGGGATTTGCGTAGTGATTGACATGATATCTTCTTATGAAAATTCCTCCTTTAGTTTAAACGTTCTATTTTTGTCTTTTCTTTTATAATATGAATCTAATAAAATGATTTGTGCTGGTATAAATCAACTTGTAAAGGGGGTTCTTAACTACTGAAGAAGGCTAAGCTTTGGATAACCCTTGTGCTCAAGCATGCAGACAAAGATATTCACACCTGTGACAAGCTTATTACTAATACATTAACTTGCTGGTATTCCAATTATTGACTGAGATACAATTATCGTAATAAAAACATGCATGCAATGAGATGATGGCAAGAAAAATAGTTTCCTTAGCACTAGCATTAATCACACATTAACACAACGATTTGCTTTCATTATTAGAGACAATAATTACACAAAAAACATTGAAACAACTAACTTATCAATAGATTCATAAACTCTTACTCGTTACAACATCCATTAATGAAATAAAGTTGGAAGTAATTCCTCCTCAATCCAATCACACAACGCCTTTGATGAAAAACAAAATTTGTCTCTAGTCCTAAACATGACTTCCCAATTAAGGTAGTTCAAAAATAGTTCTTTATAATTCCAAAAATGAGGGTCTTTCCCAAAACCATCGACCTTTGTTCAAAGGTCATTCCTCTTATTTATAATGAATCATTAACTAAAAATAGCTATTACAAGTGCAAGCTAAGTAAAACAAAATATCGCCACGTGGCGCTTCCATCTCTCTGTTCTCTAAGAATCATCAAATAATTTTATAGAAGTGGATGACTCTTCTCATATTCTGACCATTTGACGAAGAGTTTCTCGCATGTGTTGGCATACAGGAACCTATGCTAATCCATCGGGGCTGAAATCATTTCTTTCACTTCCACTGCTCGTTCCATGTACTTGATTATTTTAACACTCAACCACTGCAAAACTGCTCGAGCCTTAATCAAATGCTCCATGAAATTCTCTACTTGACCTGGCACCATGCTTGCCACCTTTTCTATCTCTGTTGTTGATGTTGAGTCTTGTTCTACATGTTTCTTGACTATGTCATGCAGGTTGACAAAGTCTTCGAGTGAGCCAAATTTTGGGAGGTCGATGCCTTTCATCTCTCGATTAATCTTTTCCCAGCTCTTTTCACACTCGAACCACTTCTCCTGAATTTCCCGCTGAGGTTTCTGGGCCATTTTTACCCAGTATTCGATTGCTTTCCTAATCCGATCTATGCTGTTATCCCTCAGCACCCGAATATCATGCTCTTCGGCATCCCGTCCCTTTTGTACTACGTTGATGTAATCTATCCTTTCTATCGCTTGATGAGCTTTTTCATACAACCTTTCCATGTCATTTCAAGTCGCTAGCACCATAAGGGTATCCTCTTGGAAATCAACTATGACTGCAGTGAAAAGGTGTCGTTCATTCGTGAATTTGGCTTAGGCATATTGGAACTCACTTCTCAAAAACACCATGGCCTATGTGGAGTACTGATAGTATTTTTCCAAATGGCGCAGATTCTTCAACTCCTTAAGTGCAGTCGCCAACTCCTTTTCATGTCTTCTTGCTCTATCCAATGTGGCATCCGTGATAGCCATCCCTGCGCCGATAAGTTCAGACATCTTGGCATGCTCTGTGTTGAGAAACTTCTCCTTCGTAGTGATGAGAATCAAGTTATCTAATGTGAGCCTCCTCTTCTTAGTGGTCCTCTTCATGATGAATTTTCTCTTCCTGTCATAGGCGATCGCTTGTATGTCGGTGAACTCATCAACAGGTTCGGGGATTTGTTGTTCTCCCTAGGTTAGAGTATTTCCCACACTCCCACATGTGTGTATCTGTTATAGGATGGGTTCCTGAACTTATTCCATATGTCCCGATGGCTCGACCTCCATTTGTTTCTCATCGAATGGTAAGGTATCGGAAAAAAATGAAGAATCAGGGGTAGGTTCGGTACTTGCTTGGTAATCGATTGTCGAAGTGCCAATTTCTTGCTGTGGAATTTCCTCTTTTTTTCCACCCGATCCTAGCTCATCCCTCGAGTTGTCTATTTGGGTTCCTGGCAAGTTTAGTAGCTCAATGTCTAAGACACTTTCGACCTCATGGTCACTCTATGGAAGGTTTTTAATTGAAGCATTGGGACCTGGGGTAGATGCTTTCTCAGGTTCCTTTAATTCTGTAATATGCACTAGAGTCACCAGGGACACCTCCGAAATTTCCTCCTCATCATAAATGGTTATTAATTCAAACAAGGGGTTTGGTATACTTGTTCTACCGGGTGTCCTTACTATCTCAGTCTGGGTTGAAATTCCCCCTGGTGATCTAATCTGTGGTGGTGGAACTTCAGGGTTTTCTAGCCCGATGATTTCTTCAAGTTGTATTGGCTTTAAGCCACTTGGATCTCCTCTGATTTTGATTGGGTCATCAACGAGGGTCCTTGACATTTCTACGAGATTAGGGTAATTCTGCAGTTGATCAATGATTCTCTGCGCCCCTTCTAGCAAGAACAATCCTCTTCTTTGTGCCTCTGTAGCCTATGCTGCTCTAATTGCTTCCCTAACTCTGAGGGCCTCTTGGGCTGACTACTCTATTGTCTCCACCTATTCATCCATGCTCATAGCCTTGAACCTGGTCATGTTCGGGTTGGCCATTCTCTGTACTACCTCCTCCTAGTCCTGAGTGCATTCTGTGAAAATTTCATCTTCAAATCTGTCATGCGCGTATGGCCAATAGGAGGATAACTATGCAACATGTTGGCAAACCAAGCCTTTAGGGTCGTGATTACAAAATTAGACTATCGGGAACCTGAATTCAAGTTGTTTAGGCCCTTCTTGTTTGGCCTGAGCAATGTCCTTTACCAAATAAAACACCACATGGAAACCGTAGGGTATGAAATCTCGCTTCTTGTCCTTGACTAGCATGGCGTTATAGCCCTACAAGATAGTCTGAGCAGATTTCTCCCACAATGAGTCCATCTGGGACGTGAGCAAGGAGTAGATGTGGTGCTTCTGTGGCCTTGAACACCCTGATATAGGTTGTGCATTCATCTAAATACCAGTAGCCTACCTTCGCTACCTTTTTCTTGGTTGCTATGGATTGTCTTGGGAACTCTTTAAATACAATAAATGAATACGGGTGATGAATTCATCGCAAATGAGTGTGTAGCATTTTTTGTACATGTTCTCCCATAATATGCTGAAATAACGTGAACATGGAGCTCCACAACATGCCAGCTTAAATTCATGTCAGCGAAGACATTTCTCGCACAGATCACATCGAGCAGGTACAAGGCCATGTGGAAAGAGGGTGCTTCCCCTTCTTTTGGCGTCTAAGCCTACTGTACATAGATGCTCAATTTCTTTGAAATTATTGCTCCCCAGTTGACGCTCCTTCCAGAGATCACCACTGTGTATGCCAAGGGCATCCATGCTTCCGAAAACTTGGAGCAGTCTTTCTCTCCATACAGTCGGCAAATGAGAGCCATCAAGTAGATGTATGAATCCCTTAGGTTAATTGTCCCATACCAGTCATTGCTCCGGTTTGTAAAATTTTTGTCCTCCTTCCACCATGAGGCCATCAACTGGCTGGTGTCGTGGAATTCATAGAACTTCACCACGTAGTCTATGTTTAGCCGCTTCTCTGGGTCTCTAAGTTTGTAGTACTTTTGGACTTCTTTCGGGAGGAAAAATCTGACACACCCACCATTCTCATCATTGATTAAGTACTTATGCCCTTCTATATGGTCGACTAGCCACTTCAAAACCTCCATGCATGAGAAAACCGGGGTTCTGCAGGCTACCATGTGCAAATACGACCGTCGGATATTTGGGAATACCTGGTCGTAAAACGCCCTTACATACGGGTCACTGTGTGGAATACATTCTGGGTACTCCTCCTGATTGATTTTGTTGAACAGGTCTCCCCACTATGGGAGCATTAGTTTGGATCTAGTGTTTGCTTCTGTATCACCAAAGACCAGAGGTTGAACAAAATATTTCTTTGTTGAGGTTTTTACGATCGGCTTTGCCTTGGGAGCGTACTCCAACTGCCTCTTAGTACCAGGAGAAGAACCTTCACCTGTTTTTGCTTCCTTTAGCTTGGGTGCTCTCGACGAGTGTCAGGTGGTTGGATTTCTCGAAGGCATTTTCCATGCAACTTAGAAAATAGTTAGAGACTTTGCAAGAAATCATATGTATATATAACAAATCATGACCACCGAATTGACAAACTTGAACACATACCTCTACTGCTTGTTTAACCTGGTCTTGATAATCTGAGAATTAGCACAGTCTCGAGACACTTGCTTTGCTTCTTTGGATTCTCTCGAATTCAAACTTGTGCACATAACGAAATTGTTCAAAGTCGTTCTAGAGATTTAAACATGGACAAACATACCTTGTCGCATTAGTGATTCAATTCAGGTTATGAGTGTAGTTCTATTAAATCTACCGCCAGATCTTCAAAGATGTTTAAAATTAAATTCGTTCATAGGTTGACGGTGTGAGCACGGGTTGTAACATGGCCTATTGGTGATTTCAAATCGATTTTATTCAATCGACACACAGGGTAGAAACATATGCGGGATGAAGCATTAAACAATCTATTAAATTCCATAATTGGATTGTATCTTATGCCAAAAACATCCCATCGTTTCACTAGTCTAGCTGGTGAGTCGGCGGTCGGGGTTCCGCTTTGAACACTTTTCGTTGATATCTCCTTGCAAAAGCTTCGACGTCGAATGATCTTGTCATACAAAGCTGACGTGGCAAGGCTGACTTGGAGGTGTGACTAGGACACATGCAACCTTAAGATGATTCGAGACGAAACTAGGTCGTACGACACCCCTATGCGACAAAGACACGTGGCACTCAAGACCACCGTCTTCATTTACTCGTGTTATTTGGAATAGAGACTTTTCTTAAGCTAAATGTTCTAAAACTTGACCCTATCTAGCCGACGCCGAAAGTTATCAAGGATCGATGATCGACGATAAACCTACCGAAGTGCTTCTGGATTGACTCTCTCGAAAATCTCTCGATGTCAAAAGTGTATCGGGGTTCGACGATATGTTTATCGCAGACAAAATTGATTGTTTTAATCCTTCTAGATTTCCTTGACCTCGAGAAAGCACATTGGTCATCGACTATCGGTGATTTCTTTATGGATTTTGTCAATGTATATCCCTCCCATACTTTGCCGACGCCGATGGGTATCGACTATCTCTTCAAACTTCGTGGCAAATAACTCACGCAAACCAAATTTTCCTTCTGCCGATGCCGATGGTGCATCGATGATCAACGATTAGTGTAACTGTATGGTCACTTGACCTGCTTGAATTTTGTCGATGCTGAACACAAGCACGTTAGTCGAAATGTTAGTTGCAAATTCTTAGTTAGAATGTCAAGTTCTTCTAGACACAATTTTTCATTTAACAAGTTCAAAGATACCTGACTTGATTGATAAGAGTCATGAAAAGAAAACAAAATAAACCATCCCCCAAAGTGAACTCAATTTATACAGTAAAAGAAAACAAGTGGTACCCAAAAAGTGATAGAATTCATACGGCTTTTTAGGGTGTGTTGAGCGCTCAACACAACCCATAAAATTAAGTGCTAATAAAATTCACTTGCAACCTTTTTTTTCTTTTAATTGGTAGTAAACCAACATTGGTTTAGGTCTAGAGCTTTGGAATAGGTGGTGAGAATAACTTTCTGAAGTTGCAAAATCAAGAATAGAGCCTTGAGTTATGGAGTGAAACCTAGTTGCTATATCACTGTGTCTGGGAAACCCTTCTAACACAAGGGTCAAGCACAAGGTCACATTGGGACTAATAGAGTAATCAACTTGCTTGGTTAGTCTTGGTGTAGTGGTTGAACGTATTACAAACAATGTTGAAAGGCACTTGGGGATCACTTGGGAGATATCTCTCAAGGGGATTTCGGGCTTAGCTACCCTTCCCTTGCGTGTAAACATGACCGTTGATTGGCTCCCTACTATTTTGGTATAGAAGGTGGTACCATAAAGGTTATAATCTTTTAGACTTCCTACCTAAGGTGACAACATAGGCAAATTTTGTTGTAGCTGGGATTGACGTTGGTCAAACTCACTTAGACTCCTTGGAGGGTTGCCCACTTCTTAGTGAGGTAACTTGCACCAGGGTGTAAGTTCGTTAATTAGGTCACCAACATAACTTTCCCACCTGTTGAGACCCAACCCCTTCACACATCGATCCAACGATGTTGGATTTCATCACCATCTAACGCTTCCTTGTGCAAAGGTTTGTTTTCATGGTTTGCTCCTTAGATTCTTAGTGAGTGATTTATAGATAATGTGTTTTATTTTTGTGGTAGTTGGCCTTAGGATTTTCATTTTTATTTTTGCATAGTCATCATGGCTGATGACGATGGCCTTCGTTTATCCCGTAGGATGCAAGGATTACCTCCTGAAGGTTATCAACCCCTGCCTCCTCATTCACTAGAAGGCCCCTCTCCCAAAAGGGTTGTTAACGAAGAAAGTTATTCAAAAATTGGAAGTGCATCCACTCCATTGCTCCCACATTCTGAGGGAACAATAATAGTTTATCAAGAAGGTTTCAAACCTCTTGCAAACCCACCTTTCACAAATCCTTTGGATCCGCTTTTAGTGAGAGTTAATTCTTCCCACAAGATTATACTTGAGGATTATCCTAGATTACCTTTCGCACCTTTTGAAGAGGTAAATATGGCATCAGGGAAATCTCATGCTAATGACATATTTGTAACCCTATTAGGATATATGAAACCATTGATCCTACCTACACCCATGTTCAACCTGTATGGGAAAGACCCTCTGGACACAATATTTTTTTACGATTAGGTCTAAATCTGACCCAATTTTTTTCTCCATCACATGTGTCCACAACCGTTGTTGCTCCTATTTCACAATCACTTCCTTCTCCTCCTCCCATGGAAGGGACAACCGTGTCCCACATTACCTCCCAATTTAGTCAAATTAATGTAACTCAAACACCTCAATTACCACCAAATTATAACTCTTTAGCGAACAATTTGAATCTATTTTCATTTGGTCCAGTTGGTAACGTCATGACAATTGCTCCAACTGTATCACCTATTTCACAAAAATCTTGGGGGAAACCTCTTGTTGGTCCATATTCAGTGAGGGTTCACACTCTGATTGGGGTGAAACCCTCAACCAACAAGAATCTTCTAGGAATCCACCAACCCATTGGAGTTTAGCCTCCGATTGGCCAATACAACGGAGGTCAATATCTCGTCGGGGAGCAACCTATGGCCCGTGGTTTTTTTGGTGGGGACTCAATATCCAGATGCAAGACAACCTGTGGCTGGTGGGCATATTGGGGAAGGTCCATATCCAGCTACAGGGCTACCTACGACTGTTGGGTATCTTTGGGAAAATCAATACCCAGTTGGAGGGCAACCTTCGACTAGTGGGTATCTTGGGACTAGTCAATACCTAGTTGGGGGGAAGCCCTTAGTCAATGGACAACATCCAGTTGCAGAGAGACCATTTATAATAGGTCAAATTCCTATTGGTGGTTCTACAATTGTACCAGGACCATATGATCATTTAGAACCTACTAGACTTAACCCTGAACATCCATATCTATGAACTTCTCATTTATCATGGACTCATAACATCCTCAACAACAATCTTTTTAGATTGGACCATCTCAACATGTACCCAACTTACCACAATAACATCTCCAACCACAACCTTACATGTGAGGCCCATTCCAACCTAGTCATGGCCCTAATGGGCTACCAACATCTCATCCATATTGCAACCCACATATCAACCATCAACTCCCATTCTTGGCTACCATAGATTTACTAGATTTATCGAGGTTGAACAACGACCCTATTTTCCATACACCTTTTTGGCCTCCCATTCCCCATAAGTTACTATTGGATACTCCTAAATTTGACTACAAATCTGGAGAATATCCAAATACCCACGTTATGACTTACCATCTTTGGTGTTCTTCCAACTCCTTGATGAATGACTACATTAGATTGCATCTTTTCCAACAAACTCTTACAGGTTTAGCAACCAAGTGGTAAGTTGAATTGCCTCCTCATTTTTACAGTGATTTTAATTCCCTTGCCATGAATTTTCTCACCCATTTCCAATTACCAATTCGATATGATATGGGTATCGAACTTTTAACCTCACTACGACAGTCTACCTCCACCCACATCTCCGAGCATATACATGAGTGGAGGAGACGTAGACAATTGATTAAAGCTCGTATTCCCGATCAATTATTGGCTGGGTGGTTCACTAAATTATTGTTACCATCCATTGCTCGTGATGTCACCATGGGTGGTGTAGTCATTGAAGAATAGACAATTAGTCATGCCCAATACTTAGATCTAGTTTATTCTCATAATGGAACTTTGTACGATTTGATTTCTAATGCGCCACATCCATTAACTGATCCTACATGTCCCACTCAAGATTCCCATGCCAATGGCATGGTCGATTGTCAAAACCCAGTCTGCTACTGGAAAGCAGCGTTCCCAACCATCACAATCATCTAATCCCGTTCCTTCATAGACTGGCACTAATGCCAAATATACTCCTACTCCTTCCAAATCCTCTGAAGTCATTGTGGTACAATCCGATTCATCCCAATATTATAGAGGAAAGAATAAGAATAAAGGAAAATCCAAGAAACCTTCCAATAAGCAGGAAGAAAACAAAAACCCTAAAACCACTACTGAGAATAAACCCTAGCATAAAGCCAAATATCCTTGTCTTATTTGTGGAGATGATCATTACATGCGGGAATGTCCCCATCATGATGTTGTTAGAAAGATCATTGAAGGGGAGTACCAACCCATTGTTTTGACCAATTCTTTCCCAGCTCAACAACAACAAATGATTACCCAAAACCCCACCCCTCCTCATGGGAGTAATGAAGTCATCCTCATCAATGAAATGCTTCATCCAGTAACCAGGTATTCATGATGAGGACTGTTGATTTGAATACTAGAGCCAAAGAATATGATCTCGTTCCATATAACTCTAGGGGTGTTGATCCCAAGACCTTCACATCGTCCATATCATTTATCCCTCCATATTTTAGCTCTCTTCAGATTGAGAAGCCTAATCTTGACTCAATGTTGCGCCCTGCCAAGGGTACAATTCGTAAGTCAGATTTTAATCCTAGTGCTTGTGCCACACAAAGTTATAATATTGTGGAGGACTTGGCACATGCCCCTTGCGCAATGTCAACCCTTGAATTTTTGCAAAACTATCCTAGCCAGCGTAGAACGTTGTTGTCTGTTATAAGAGCCATAAATAAAGATACATCTAACATTATAATGTTTAATCTGGAACATTTAAAATCGAGACTCTCCCATCAACTTATGTTCCAAATTCAATCCGCAGTTTGTGGGAAACATGTCCATCGCACTATTTTGGATGAAGGAGCCTCTACCTATGTCATGTCTTTGTCCTGCTGGAGAGATGTTGGTTCTCCTACTATCAACCAGTCTTCCACTACCCTCAAGGCATTTGATGGGCGTGGGTTTAAATCATATGGTATTTTGAGTTCCCTCACTGTGGAAGTGGGGGGGAAAACCACTTATGTAGAGGTGGAAGTGGTATATGCACCCCTTGATGATAATCTCTTGCTTGGTCGCAGCTGGTTGTATGCCATGATCGTTATTGCATATTCAGTCTTTCGAATGTTACAATTTCCTCATCAAGGCAAAATTGCGACTATTGACCAACTTAACTATTGCATTCTATATTTCAATACCCACAATGTTGATAACATTCCGTTAGTCAGCGGTTCCCAACTATCTTATGCGAGTATAGGGGTTGTCCTTGTTTGCACGGGGGTAGACCCAGGGTTCAACGCTACAACAACGCACCAATAAAACCCTAACTATCGACCCTTTTGGAAACACCTGTGAAGAAGATGAATTCTCACCTTAGGTAGAGGCAGGGGTGGTTGCATGAATCAAGTGTCTGCAACCTTAGCTGGGACACAAATATGTGATTATATCACTTATAGAGTACTTAGCATAGATTATTCGTCGATATTCAACCCTTATTATACTTCGCAGATAGCACAGAGCATCACAACATTCACTTAGATCTAAGGTATTTCAGCACTTAGCAACAGTAAAATAGATTAGATCCAGTAGATCAACACTAAACATCTTCATACATGTCAGATATAACAATCACACACCTCTAAGAAGCACAAAGCATAAGTGTATCTATCTAAATATACCAAAGCACTTAGCAAAAGAAGGGATAAACACATCAAGTCGAAACACAAAGCATAACACATAGATTTACGTGGTTCACCCCCACCCTGGGGCTACATCCATTGACTCTTCTTCTTTATTATTGTCCTTAATTGATTATAGCACATAGCGACCAAAAACCCTTCTTCGCATAGGACAAAAGATATGTCCAGCTCGCTAGATCCTTCTTCCTTGCGCTGCAACACAAAGCCTTCCACAACTCCTTATAACAACTTGCACTTAGCTCTGCAAGCCTCTTACAGTTATGCACAAAGCACTTACAAACCTTACTTTCACTTAGCATACATCACATAGATGTCGATATTCGACTACTACTTTCTTGCCTATCCTTCTATTTATACATACAAAAGCGGTATAAAGCGTGGGTAAACCCATGGGCCAACATCCCTTTGCCATCACATATTCCCAAAACCCAAAAAGGAACCCAAAAGTGGGCCGAGATCCCGTGATCTCCACTTCCTCTGGCACTCCATCTTCGACAGGCTGTCAAAGTCCAAAAAATGGTCAAATATGACCAAGATTATCCCAAAACTTGTTCAAGGGCCAACAGGTCCCCAACACTCACCTGTGACTCGTCTCGAATCACTCCGGTCTGAGCAGTTCTGCCTCGAATGCTTCGAGCTTGGCTTGAGCTGCTTCGACCTGCTGCAGTGCTATGACGTCTTCCTTAGTGAACTTTTGGATCACTACGTCGTTCACTGGCCCTTCTAAGCATTGTTCTGCGGTGATGATGATCTATTCCAGTTTGACTCCTTGGCTTTCAACTTCAGTGAATAGTTGGCATGCCTTTACTTGCACTGGTTGAATTCATTGAGTGACTTCCATTACTTTACTCTGAATCATATGGATTTGTTGCTGGGTGGTGTGTTGTTATTGAAACCTCTTCATTCTTTCAACTGGTGTTAAGGCCTTCAGTTGTGCCTGTAACGTATCAGCGTGTTGCTTTGCTTCTTGTAGCTGCGACTCAATTGCCTGTAACTCTGGATTCTCCATGAGGTTATCGTAAGTATGGGCACTCTGGTTAATCAACTGCTTGTAATCCAAGGCAAGATCTTTTAATCTTCCAACTGCGCTGCAGGAAGTTTCTTCCCTTAGGTCTCTTACCTCTTGTGGAGTTTCGGGTACAACGCGAAGCTCTAGATCTGCAATGCGCTGCTGTAGCTTCTCGATCACGTCTTCAAGTTGTGCCACCTGTTGTGGGATTCTTTCTTTGGTTTGTACCTCAATGAATTCCATAGAGTGAAGTGCTCTGTTGACTGCTTCCTTTACCTCCAGTTGCTCCACCAACAACTGTTCCTTTCCATGCTATAATTGTGCTTTCTCATCATTCCATTTTGATTGGAGAGCACTCTTTTCTTGTTTTGTAGCATTGCATTGTTCTACAAGTACTCCCTGTACTTGTGTCAAATCCTGTATGGCTTGCTCTGTTTCATCTTGTGCTTTTCGAAGTTGAGCCTCGACAGAATCCGCGATTCGGTGGAGTTGAGCTAGCTCATCTCCTTCTTCTGGTGTTCCAATCGACAAGGGCATAGTGGAGACTGTGCGCCTCGACTGAAGTTCCTACTGCACTCCTTGGAGCTCTATCTCAATCTGATTGTACATCACCTCCTGCTTGGCTTCCTGCTTCTCTGCAATCTCTAGTGAAGCGTCCTTCAATGCAACGATGATGAAGTTAAAGTCATCCGGGGTGAGGATAGTCTCGAACTTGGTCTTGGTTGCTTTCGTTTTCTTTCTGGATGAAGGCTTCTGGGGGGACACCTTTCTTTTCTTCGAGGGGTCCTCCTCGTCCTTATGCGATGTTTCCTCGCCGATCTCTTCACCAACACCTCCTTGCTTTGGTGACATAGACGTAGTCTTCATGGATGTGCTGTCTATATCCTGAACTTCTTTAGGCTTCTTTGTTTTTCTAGGTCTGGGTGTATCCTGCGAAACTTCCAGACTGTCTACATCAGACAACTCTACAAGGTTGGCTAGGATAAGGAGGTTTGTTGACCATTCCTTGGTGATTTCCTCCAAATCTTCCTCAGTAATCTTGTAATAGGATTGCAACTGCTGCTTATGGCCATCTGCACATGCTATTATATAAATGAAGTGACGGTCCACGCTGAACTTCATTAAGGGATGAAACCTGTGGAGGGTATTTGGGGTCATACGAGGCTCAGACTGGATGGCTACTTTCAACTAGTTGTAGTAAGTGTGGAAGGCGACATTTGACTGCCATTGCTTGTTCATATCGTTCGAGTACCACATGGTACTGAACTTCGTGCCCAATGGTTCAAAGGGCTCGATGTCCGGGAAGGTCGTACCTTCTGGTATCTCCCATGCAATGAATGCGATTAGTATGAGAAGTCAGCTAAAGTGGAACTCATATCCTTGGTCTTGTGATTCCCTATAGTCCAGTTCCAATTGGTTTACCAGGTACTATGCCCAATTCATTTGAAGTCCTTCTGCGCACTTCCCTGCGAGGTCAACGACGAATCCAGTCACTTGCGTGGGCCGATTCTTTCGAACTAGCTTGCCTGCGATCAACTGACATGAAAGGCGCACTGTGCCGATTTGGATAGAGGCTACTTTGTAGCCTCGCGTTCCCTTCTCGACATCGCCGTAAGTATCTTTGATCCCCTGCGCTAATGCTTAGTCTGAGGTCTTTCCATGGTAAAAATCCTGTGGGTCGGGGCCTTGCATGCTAAGCCCGATGATCCAATTGATCAAGGTCGGATCCACAATGATGCGGCGATTCAACCATAAGTATCCTCCATGGTAACTTGACAACAACAATTTGACACAGGCGTTCACTGCCTAGTGCCTGCCAAAGTGCGGGATCTTCATCACATTGAGCAGTGTGAACTATGCGAGGTTCTGGGTCCATGACTACGGGATAATCTTTGAATTCTTGCCTTTGGTTCTAGTCAAGTACTTATGCGGGGCGAGCATGATGTAATCCTTTATGTCGCCGAGGTTGAAGTCGCTAAACTTCAATGCTGCAAGCTTATCCTGGTTGGCATGAACTGTGCGCACTCCTTTCGGGAGGTATGCAGTGACCAAAGCATACTCAAAATCCCTGGGCACGCTGTCTCTATTCACTGCGTTGCTCAAAGGAGGTATATACGCAGGTAAGATGCTCGAAATCAACTTGGCATTCGCGAGATCGTCTCTATGCTTCGTTCTCGTATCTATCGAGATTTTGGAAGTTCCTGCTCTGTGAGCAGTCGATGGAAAAGCTTGGACTCCTCTTGTCGATGATGCTTGCACACTTGCAGACATCTTTCTTTCCGACATGACTTTCTTGGTCCTGAGATCAACGAGTACTTCCTTCGCAGATTCTTCAATTGCACTAAGCTCCTCAAACATACGCGCTTGGGTTTAATAATATCGAGTTCACAAAGTAATGTAGACACGTCAATAAGATGGAAAGCAAGAGCGTAATGATCACTGGACAATCTTAATCAAGGTTGCGAACTCAAATTATCGATTTGGCAAAAGTGTTCTTCATGCATGGCACGACGAGCTAAATAGGTAAGTCGATAACGGTTGGCTCACAACGGTCATGTGCCTCCATTAACTCCTGTTTGATCCTTTATGGCAAGGCCCAACGGTCTGATGATGCCTCTTTATTGCTTTTTTGACCATTCAGAGCGGAAGTTGAATGGATATATCTGTCCAACGACTATATTTCTTCGTCATGGAGAAATACTCTATGTCGTTGTTCTGATATCTCGATGAAGCTCCAATTTTGCAATTTGTATTTCTGCGAGGTTTGTTCTAGAATATCCTGTAACCTTTCAGTATTAGCCCTTTTCTTTCATAACTTTCTAGCCTTCTTTCCAGTGAGCTTCGTCTCAGTAATGCTTTTATCATTCTGAGTCATTTCTTCTTTGGTATTAGTTACTTCACACTATTGGAATTTTTTCCTAGGGTTCTTGTGTAATACTTCTTCCTTGTCTGGGATACATAATTCAATCTTTTGAGGATTTTATAGTGTTCTCTTAGCCTCGACATCCGAGTTTCTAGTATTAACTATCTGCGATCTACTCTTCTATTCCTCAATCAAGTGCATGATCCTTTTGGTCATAAAGTATTTTAACTCTTGCTTCTTCTGTTCCAAAACTTCTTCTTCCTCCTTTCGTTTGGCTTGATCTCTATCAATCCAAGGTTTTCCTATTAGCATGGTAAACGGGGCTCTGTCTTCAACAAATTTAATAATCTCAAAGTCCTCTTTTGTCGAAGCTCCATTGACAATCATAGGTATCTGGGCAAGCCTTCCACATAGGGTTACTAGATTTCCTCTGAATAAATTTATTCCTCCTAGGGAAGGGATCATAACAAGCCTTCCTATAGCTTCCCAGGTTCTTTTTGGCATAATATTCATCTTTGTTTCTTCATCCAGGACACAGTCAATGTCGAAGTCCCCTATTCTTGCTTCGATGCATTCCTTCTCTTTGAAGATCTCTGATAAGCTGACATGTCAGTGGTCATTCAGGGTCTCTTTCACTTGTATCAATACCTTCTCCAATTCTTCCTGGGGTTCTGCCTTTTCTGGATCTGCCTTAGGGTTTCTTTGATTCAGATTCATTCCTTCAAGCTTAGCGATCATTCTAGTGAAATCCAATACTTCATGGTCCATGGATTTGCAATCGAGACAACTAGGTCTTCTTCCAGGGCATTCCTTAGCAATATGTCCTGGTCTTCTGCAACTATAACATAGGGTTAAACCTCTCTTTCTTCGAAATGATCCCTAGCTTTTTCTGTACTGCACACTAGGATCATGGTAGCGAACCTGCAACAAATTATTTCTAGGATCCTGCATCCATTTGTTAGTCAAAACATTCTTTCTAAGCATATGTTAGACATATCTTTCATTATTCTTATCAGATTTATTCAGATCAAACCTTCTTTCGTCTATTAACACCCTAGCTTTCAAACTAGGACAAAACCTATCAGATATACCTAGATCCATACTCTAGAAACAAAAAATTCCACCTTTCTTACTTTTACAGAGCACAAATCTTTCAGATCTAAGAAATTTTAACTATTCTTACCTTTAACAGAGCACAAAGCTTACAGATCTTACCTCTTTCAATCAGAACTTCTCGCTTTTACCTTTCTTGGAGCACAAAGCTTTCAGATCCTGCTTCTTTTCTACAGATCTGACCTCCTTTCTTTCAGATCTGGCTTTCTCTCTTCAGATCGAGCTTCTTTCTATCAGATCTAACCTTCTTTCTTTAGTACAAATCTTTACAGATCAAGTAGAATACTGCGCACTAGGGCACAAATCTACACACAAATCTTTCACAGTTTCAGGATGAATCTTTGCACAAAGCTTCCTCTTTCTCAGTTCCCAACAATCATAGTTTCAGTCCTGGCAAAGAAACCATTTGTTGGCACATGGGAAGACCCAGGGTTCAACGCTATGACAATGCACCAACAAAACCCTAACTACCGACCCTTTCAACAACACCTGCGAAGAAGATGAAGACTCACTCGAGGTAGAGGCAGGGGTGGTTGCAGGACTCAAGTGTCTGCAACCTTAGCTGGGACACATATATGTTATTATATCGCTTACAGAGTACTTAGCATAGATTATTCGTCGATATTCAACCATTATTATACTTCGCAGATAACACAGAGCATCACAAAATTCACTTAGATCTAAGGTATTTCATCACTTAGCAACAATAAAATAGATTAGATCCAGTATATCAACACTAAGCATCTTCATACCTGTCAGATCTAACATTCACACACCTCTAAGAAGCACAAAGCATAAGTAGATCTATCTAAATATACCAAAGCACTTAACAAAAGAAGGGATAAACACATCAAGTCGAAGCACAAAGCATAACACACATATTTATGTGGTTCGCCCCCACCCCGGGGCTACGTCCACCAACTCTTCTTCTTTATTATCGTCCTTAATTGATTACAGCATAGAGCCACCAAAACCCTTCTTCGCATAGGATAGAAGATCTGCGCAACTTGCTAGATCCTTCTTCCTTGCGCTACAACACAAAGCCTTCCACAACTCCTTACAATAGCTTGCACTTAGCTCTGCAAGCCTCTTATAGTTATGCACAAAGCACTTACCAACCTTACTTGCACTTAGCATACATCACATAGATGTTGATATTCAACTACTACTTTCTTGCATATCCTTCTATTTATACATACAAAAGTGGCCTAAGCGTGGGTAAACCCACAGGCCAACATCCCTTTCCCATTACATATTCTCAAA
>ML781381.1:48983-69337 GCA_009831015.1 Picea engelmannii | reverse complement strand
TTATGGGTGGTTAGGTCAGATTGGTCCTTCCTTTTTGCCATTTTTTTCTCCAGGCTTGCTTTTTTGCTTGAGATCATTTAATCGTTTATCTCAGGTTTATGTGTTTGCATGCTTGTTCTTTTCTCCAATTTATGTTTTCCGTGCTTGATGTATAAGTCTTTTTGAGCTCTTTGCTTGAAGTAATCTTTCATCAACCCTCTTTGAAGTGCATTGTTTGGTTTTTAGTTTTCTTGAGTTTTTGCTTAAATGCTCTTTTGACCAAGTTTGTTGCTTGCTGTAGTAGTTTGGTGGTTTGGGATTTTCAATAGCGACATGTTTTGAGTCGTAGACTTGCTTTCTCCATTTCTTTTGCATTACTATTTGTGAAAGGATACATAAATCTGTCTTTTTCATTAAAAAGAAAAATAATTGTTTATGTTCTTGAGATCATCATTAATTGTGAAAA
Organism: Picea engelmannii; assembly: GCA_009831015.1. Classification (NCBI taxonomy): domain Eukaryota; kingdom Viridiplantae; phylum Streptophyta; class Pinopsida; order Pinales; family Pinaceae; genus Picea; species Picea engelmannii. The sequence continues at coordinate 68,892 of ML781381.1, read as the reverse complement.
GATAAAGTGAAAGTTACGTTCGAAGTTTTGTTGTAATTGGTGATTTGGTGTGTTTTGAAAAGAGTAGTCTTGAGTGTTTTGTTTTTTCGAGTATTTAGTAATAAGTTGCATTGGTTGAGGCATTGCATCAAAGTTTTAGCGTTGTTGTTTTGTGAAAGGAAAACAAAGAAACTCCTCTCCCTCTCATAGATAAAGTTCATTGAATAAAAAATTTATGCATTTCATTCTTTGCATCCTTTTTTGGAGTCGAGTCTCTCACATCATCAGTTTCATTTCCACACATTGAGTAAATAACAACCTGTTGAGGGGTCCTAAATATTTTTAACTCAACAATAGGAACCAAACTTGCCACGGAGGCCCAATTAGACTCTGCAGTTTGATGGTAGAATGGTTCTCCAGATCTTTCGATCTGGCCAATTTATCGATGGGATTTGCGTAGTGATTGACATGATATCTTCTTATGAAAATTCCTCCTTTAGTTTAAACGTTCTATTTTTGTCTTTTCTTTTATAATATGAATCTAATAAAATGATTTGTGCTGGTATAAATCAACTTGTAAAGGGGGTTCTTAACTACTGAAGAAGGCTAAGCTTTGGATAACCCTTGTGCTCAAGCATGCAGACAAAGATATTCACACCTGTGACAAGCTTATTACTAATACATTAACTTGCTGGTATTCCAATTATTGACTGAGATACAATTATCGTAATAAAAACATGCATGCAATGAGATGATGGCAAGAAAAATAGTTTCCTTAGCACTAGCATTAATCACACATTAACACAACGATTTGCTTTCATTATTAGAGACAATAATTACACAAAAAACATTGAAACAACTAACTTATCAATAGATTCATAAACTCTTACTCGTTACAACATCCATTAATGAAATAAAGTTGGAAGTAATTCCTCCTCAATCCAATCACACAACGCCTTTGATGAAAAACAAAATTTGTCTCTAGTCCTAAACATGACTTCCCAATTAAGGTAGTTCAAAAATAGTTCTTTATAATTCCAAAAATGAGGGTCTTTCCCAAAACCATCGACCTTTGTTCAAAGGTCATTCCTCTTATTTATAATGAATCATTAACTAAAAATAGCTATTACAAGTGCAAGCTAAGTAAAACAAAATATCGCCACGTGGCGCTTCCATCTCTCTGTTCTCTAAGAATCATCAAATAATTTTATAGAAGTGGATGACTCTTCTCATATTCTGACCATTTGACGAAGAGTTTCTCGCATGTGTTGGCATACAGGAACCTATGCTAATCCATCGGGGCTGAAATCATTTCTTTCACTTCCACTGCTCGTTCCATGTACTTGATTATTTTAACACTCAACCACTGCAAAACTGCTCGAGCCTTAATCAAATGCTCCATGAAATTCTCTACTTGACCTGGCACCATGCTTGCCACCTTTTCTATCTCTGTTGTTGATGTTGAGTCTTGTTCTACATGTTTCTTGACTATGTCATGCAGGTTGACAAAGTCTTCGAGTGAGCCAAATTTTGGGAGGTCGATGCCTTTCATCTCTCGATTAATCTTTTCCCAGCTCTTTTCACACTCGAACCACTTCTCCTGAATTTCCCGCTGAGGTTTCTGGGCCATTTTTACCCAGTATTCGATTGCTTTCCTAATCCGATCTATGCTGTTATCCCTCAGCACCCGAATATCATGCTCTTCGGCATCCCGTCCCTTTTGTACTACGTTGATGTAATCTATCCTTTCTATCGCTTGATGAGCTTTTTCATACAACCTTTCCATGTCATTTCAAGTCGCTAGCACCATAAGGGTATCCTCTTGGAAATCAACTATGACTGCAGTGAAAAGGTGTCGTTCATTCGTGAATTTGGCTTAGGCATATTGGAACTCACTTCTCAAAAACACCATGGCCTATGTGGAGTACTGATAGTATTTTTCCAAATGGCGCAGATTCTTCAACTCCTTAAGTGCAGTCGCCAACTCCTTTTCATGTCTTCTTGCTCTATCCAATGTGGCATCCGTGATAGCCATCCCTGCGCCGATAAGTTCAGACATCTTGGCATGCTCTGTGTTGAGAAACTTCTCCTTCGTAGTGATGAGAATCAAGTTATCTAATGTGAGCCTCCTCTTCTTAGTGGTCCTCTTCATGATGAATTTTCTCTTCCTGTCATAGGCGATCGCTTGTATGTCGGTGAACTCATCAACAGGTTCGGGGATTTGTTGTTCTCCCTAGGTTAGAGTATTTCCCACACTCCCACATGTGTGTATCTGTTATAGGATGGGTTCCTGAACTTATTCCATATGTCCCGATGGCTCGACCTCCATTTGTTTCTCATCGAATGGTAAGGTATCGGAAAAAAATGAAGAATCAGGGGTAGGTTCGGTACTTGCTTGGTAATCGATTGTCGAAGTGCCAATTTCTTGCTGTGGAATTTCCTCTTTTTTTCCACCCGATCCTAGCTCATCCCTCGAGTTGTCTATTTGGGTTCCTGGCAAGTTTAGTAGCTCAATGTCTAAGACACTTTCGACCTCATGGTCACTCTATGGAAGGTTTTTAATTGAAGCATTGGGACCTGGGGTAGATGCTTTCTCAGGTTCCTTTAATTCTGTAATATGCACTAGAGTCACCAGGGACACCTCCGAAATTTCCTCCTCATCATAAATGGTTATTAATTCAAACAAGGGGTTTGGTATACTTGTTCTACCGGGTGTCCTTACTATCTCAGTCTGGGTTGAAATTCCCCCTGGTGATCTAATCTGTGGTGGTGGAACTTCAGGGTTTTCTAGCCCGATGATTTCTTCAAGTTGTATTGGCTTTAAGCCACTTGGATCTCCTCTGATTTTGATTGGGTCATCAACGAGGGTCCTTGACATTTCTACGAGATTAGGGTAATTCTGCAGTTGATCAATGATTCTCTGCGCCCCTTCTAGCAAGAACAATCCTCTTCTTTGTGCCTCTGTAGCCTATGCTGCTCTAATTGCTTCCCTAACTCTGAGGGCCTCTTGGGCTGACTACTCTATTGTCTCCACCTATTCATCCATGCTCATAGCCTTGAACCTGGTCATGTTCGGGTTGGCCATTCTCTGTACTACCTCCTCCTAGTCCTGAGTGCATTCTGTGAAAATTTCATCTTCAAATCTGTCATGCGCGTATGGCCAATAGGAGGATAACTATGCAACATGTTGGCAAACCAAGCCTTTAGGGTCGTGATTACAAAATTAGACTATCGGGAACCTGAATTCAAGTTGTTTAGGCCCTTCTTGTTTGGCCTGAGCAATGTCCTTTACCAAATAAAACACCACATGGAAACCGTAGGGTATGAAATCTCGCTTCTTGTCCTTGACTAGCATGGCGTTATAGCCCTACAAGATAGTCTGAGCAGATTTCTCCCACAATGAGTCCATCTGGGACGTGAGCAAGGAGTAGATGTGGTGCTTCTGTGGCCTTGAACACCCTGATATAGGTTGTGCATTCATCTAAATACCAGTAGCCTACCTTCGCTACCTTTTTCTTGGTTGCTATGGATTGTCTTGGGAACTCTTTAAATACAATAAATGAATACGGGTGATGAATTCATCGCAAATGAGTGTGTAGCATTTTTTGTACATGTTCTCCCATAATATGCTGAAATAACGTGAACATGGAGCTCCACAACATGCCAGCTTAAATTCATGTCAGCGAAGACATTTCTCGCACAGATCACATCGAGCAGGTACAAGGCCATGTGGAAAGAGGGTGCTTCCCCTTCTTTTGGCGTCTAAGCCTACTGTACATAGATGCTCAATTTCTTTGAAATTATTGCTCCCCAGTTGACGCTCCTTCCAGAGATCACCACTGTGTATGCCAAGGGCATCCATGCTTCCGAAAACTTGGAGCAGTCTTTCTCTCCATACAGTCGGCAAATGAGAGCCATCAAGTAGATGTATGAATCCCTTAGGTTAATTGTCCCATACCAGTCATTGCTCCGGTTTGTAAAATTTTTGTCCTCCTTCCACCATGAGGCCATCAACTGGCTGGTGTCGTGGAATTCATAGAACTTCACCACGTAGTCTATGTTTAGCCGCTTCTCTGGGTCTCTAAGTTTGTAGTACTTTTGGACTTCTTTCGGGAGGAAAAATCTGACACACCCACCATTCTCATCATTGATTAAGTACTTATGCCCTTCTATATGGTCGACTAGCCACTTCAAAACCTCCATGCATGAGAAAACCGGGGTTCTGCAGGCTACCATGTGCAAATACGACCGTCGGATATTTGGGAATACCTGGTCGTAAAACGCCCTTACATACGGGTCACTGTGTGGAATACATTCTGGGTACTCCTCCTGATTGATTTTGTTGAACAGGTCTCCCCACTATGGGAGCATTAGTTTGGATCTAGTGTTTGCTTCTGTATCACCAAAGACCAGAGGTTGAACAAAATATTTCTTTGTTGAGGTTTTTACGATCGGCTTTGCCTTGGGAGCGTACTCCAACTGCCTCTTAGTACCAGGAGAAGAACCTTCACCTGTTTTTGCTTCCTTTAGCTTGGGTGCTCTCGACGAGTGTCAGGTGGTTGGATTTCTCGAAGGCATTTTCCATGCAACTTAGAAAATAGTTAGAGACTTTGCAAGAAATCATATGTATATATAACAAATCATGACCACCGAATTGACAAACTTGAACACATACCTCTACTGCTTGTTTAACCTGGTCTTGATAATCTGAGAATTAGCACAGTCTCGAGACACTTGCTTTGCTTCTTTGGATTCTCTCGAATTCAAACTTGTGCACATAACGAAATTGTTCAAAGTCGTTCTAGAGATTTAAACATGGACAAACATACCTTGTCGCATTAGTGATTCAATTCAGGTTATGAGTGTAGTTCTATTAAATCTACCGCCAGATCTTCAAAGATGTTTAAAATTAAATTCGTTCATAGGTTGACGGTGTGAGCACGGGTTGTAACATGGCCTATTGGTGATTTCAAATCGATTTTATTCAATCGACACACAGGGTAGAAACATATGCGGGATGAAGCATTAAACAATCTATTAAATTCCATAATTGGATTGTATCTTATGCCAAAAACATCCCATCGTTTCACTAGTCTAGCTGGTGAGTCGGCGGTCGGGGTTCCGCTTTGAACACTTTTCGTTGATATCTCCTTGCAAAAGCTTCGACGTCGAATGATCTTGTCATACAAAGCTGACGTGGCAAGGCTGACTTGGAGGTGTGACTAGGACACATGCAACCTTAAGATGATTCGAGACGAAACTAGGTCGTACGACACCCCTATGCGACAAAGACACGTGGCACTCAAGACCACCGTCTTCATTTACTCGTGTTATTTGGAATAGAGACTTTTCTTAAGCTAAATGTTCTAAAACTTGACCCTATCTAGCCGACGCCGAAAGTTATCAAGGATCGATGATCGACGATAAACCTACCGAAGTGCTTCTGGATTGACTCTCTCGAAAATCTCTCGATGTCAAAAGTGTATCGGGGTTCGACGATATGTTTATCGCAGACAAAATTGATTGTTTTAATCCTTCTAGATTTCCTTGACCTCGAGAAAGCACATTGGTCATCGACTATCGGTGATTTCTTTATGGATTTTGTCAATGTATATCCCTCCCATACTTTGCCGACGCCGATGGGTATCGACTATCTCTTCAAACTTCGTGGCAAATAACTCACGCAAACCAAATTTTCCTTCTGCCGATGCCGATGGTGCATCGATGATCAACGATTAGTGTAACTGTATGGTCACTTGACCTGCTTGAATTTTGTCGATGCTGAACACAAGCACGTTAGTCGAAATGTTAGTTGCAAATTCTTAGTTAGAATGTCAAGTTCTTCTAGACACAATTTTTCATTTAACAAGTTCAAAGATACCTGACTTGATTGATAAGAGTCATGAAAAGAAAACAAAATAAACCATCCCCCAAAGTGAACTCAATTTATACAGTAAAAGAAAACAAGTGGTACCCAAAAAGTGATAGAATTCATACGGCTTTTTAGGGTGTGTTGAGCGCTCAACACAACCCATAAAATTAAGTGCTAATAAAATTCACTTGCAACCTTTTTTTTCTTTTAATTGGTAGTAAACCAACATTGGTTTAGGTCTAGAGCTTTGGAATAGGTGGTGAGAATAACTTTCTGAAGTTGCAAAATCAAGAATAGAGCCTTGAGTTATGGAGTGAAACCTAGTTGCTATATCACTGTGTCTGGGAAACCCTTCTAACACAAGGGTCAAGCACAAGGTCACATTGGGACTAATAGAGTAATCAACTTGCTTGGTTAGTCTTGGTGTAGTGGTTGAACGTATTACAAACAATGTTGAAAGGCACTTGGGGATCACTTGGGAGATATCTCTCAAGGGGATTTCGGGCTTAGCTACCCTTCCCTTGCGTGTAAACATGACCGTTGATTGGCTCCCTACTATTTTGGTATAGAAGGTGGTACCATAAAGGTTATAATCTTTTAGACTTCCTACCTAAGGTGACAACATAGGCAAATTTTGTTGTAGCTGGGATTGACGTTGGTCAAACTCACTTAGACTCCTTGGAGGGTTGCCCACTTCTTAGTGAGGTAACTTGCACCAGGGTGTAAGTTCGTTAATTAGGTCACCAACATAACTTTCCCACCTGTTGAGACCCAACCCCTTCACACATCGATCCAACGATGTTGGATTTCATCACCATCTAACGCTTCCTTGTGCAAAGGTTTGTTTTCATGGTTTGCTCCTTAGATTCTTAGTGAGTGATTTATAGATAATGTGTTTTATTTTTGTGGTAGTTGGCCTTAGGATTTTCATTTTTATTTTTGCATAGTCATCATGGCTGATGACGATGGCCTTCGTTTATCCCGTAGGATGCAAGGATTACCTCCTGAAGGTTATCAACCCCTGCCTCCTCATTCACTAGAAGGCCCCTCTCCCAAAAGGGTTGTTAACGAAGAAAGTTATTCAAAAATTGGAAGTGCATCCACTCCATTGCTCCCACATTCTGAGGGAACAATAATAGTTTATCAAGAAGGTTTCAAACCTCTTGCAAACCCACCTTTCACAAATCCTTTGGATCCGCTTTTAGTGAGAGTTAATTCTTCCCACAAGATTATACTTGAGGATTATCCTAGATTACCTTTCGCACCTTTTGAAGAGGTAAATATGGCATCAGGGAAATCTCATGCTAATGACATATTTGTAACCCTATTAGGATATATGAAACCATTGATCCTACCTACACCCATGTTCAACCTGTATGGGAAAGACCCTCTGGACACAATATTTTTTTACGATTAGGTCTAAATCTGACCCAATTTTTTTCTCCATCACATGTGTCCACAACCGTTGTTGCTCCTATTTCACAATCACTTCCTTCTCCTCCTCCCATGGAAGGGACAACCGTGTCCCACATTACCTCCCAATTTAGTCAAATTAATGTAACTCAAACACCTCAATTACCACCAAATTATAACTCTTTAGCGAACAATTTGAATCTATTTTCATTTGGTCCAGTTGGTAACGTCATGACAATTGCTCCAACTGTATCACCTATTTCACAAAAATCTTGGGGGAAACCTCTTGTTGGTCCATATTCAGTGAGGGTTCACACTCTGATTGGGGTGAAACCCTCAACCAACAAGAATCTTCTAGGAATCCACCAACCCATTGGAGTTTAGCCTCCGATTGGCCAATACAACGGAGGTCAATATCTCGTCGGGGAGCAACCTATGGCCCGTGGTTTTTTTGGTGGGGACTCAATATCCAGATGCAAGACAACCTGTGGCTGGTGGGCATATTGGGGAAGGTCCATATCCAGCTACAGGGCTACCTACGACTGTTGGGTATCTTTGGGAAAATCAATACCCAGTTGGAGGGCAACCTTCGACTAGTGGGTATCTTGGGACTAGTCAATACCTAGTTGGGGGGAAGCCCTTAGTCAATGGACAACATCCAGTTGCAGAGAGACCATTTATAATAGGTCAAATTCCTATTGGTGGTTCTACAATTGTACCAGGACCATATGATCATTTAGAACCTACTAGACTTAACCCTGAACATCCATATCTATGAACTTCTCATTTATCATGGACTCATAACATCCTCAACAACAATCTTTTTAGATTGGACCATCTCAACATGTACCCAACTTACCACAATAACATCTCCAACCACAACCTTACATGTGAGGCCCATTCCAACCTAGTCATGGCCCTAATGGGCTACCAACATCTCATCCATATTGCAACCCACATATCAACCATCAACTCCCATTCTTGGCTACCATAGATTTACTAGATTTATCGAGGTTGAACAACGACCCTATTTTCCATACACCTTTTTGGCCTCCCATTCCCCATAAGTTACTATTGGATACTCCTAAATTTGACTACAAATCTGGAGAATATCCAAATACCCACGTTATGACTTACCATCTTTGGTGTTCTTCCAACTCCTTGATGAATGACTACATTAGATTGCATCTTTTCCAACAAACTCTTACAGGTTTAGCAACCAAGTGGTAAGTTGAATTGCCTCCTCATTTTTACAGTGATTTTAATTCCCTTGCCATGAATTTTCTCACCCATTTCCAATTACCAATTCGATATGATATGGGTATCGAACTTTTAACCTCACTACGACAGTCTACCTCCACCCACATCTCCGAGCATATACATGAGTGGAGGAGACGTAGACAATTGATTAAAGCTCGTATTCCCGATCAATTATTGGCTGGGTGGTTCACTAAATTATTGTTACCATCCATTGCTCGTGATGTCACCATGGGTGGTGTAGTCATTGAAGAATAGACAATTAGTCATGCCCAATACTTAGATCTAGTTTATTCTCATAATGGAACTTTGTACGATTTGATTTCTAATGCGCCACATCCATTAACTGATCCTACATGTCCCACTCAAGATTCCCATGCCAATGGCATGGTCGATTGTCAAAACCCAGTCTGCTACTGGAAAGCAGCGTTCCCAACCATCACAATCATCTAATCCCGTTCCTTCATAGACTGGCACTAATGCCAAATATACTCCTACTCCTTCCAAATCCTCTGAAGTCATTGTGGTACAATCCGATTCATCCCAATATTATAGAGGAAAGAATAAGAATAAAGGAAAATCCAAGAAACCTTCCAATAAGCAGGAAGAAAACAAAAACCCTAAAACCACTACTGAGAATAAACCCTAGCATAAAGCCAAATATCCTTGTCTTATTTGTGGAGATGATCATTACATGCGGGAATGTCCCCATCATGATGTTGTTAGAAAGATCATTGAAGGGGAGTACCAACCCATTGTTTTGACCAATTCTTTCCCAGCTCAACAACAACAAATGATTACCCAAAACCCCACCCCTCCTCATGGGAGTAATGAAGTCATCCTCATCAATGAAATGCTTCATCCAGTAACCAGGTATTCATGATGAGGACTGTTGATTTGAATACTAGAGCCAAAGAATATGATCTCGTTCCATATAACTCTAGGGGTGTTGATCCCAAGACCTTCACATCGTCCATATCATTTATCCCTCCATATTTTAGCTCTCTTCAGATTGAGAAGCCTAATCTTGACTCAATGTTGCGCCCTGCCAAGGGTACAATTCGTAAGTCAGATTTTAATCCTAGTGCTTGTGCCACACAAAGTTATAATATTGTGGAGGACTTGGCACATGCCCCTTGCGCAATGTCAACCCTTGAATTTTTGCAAAACTATCCTAGCCAGCGTAGAACGTTGTTGTCTGTTATAAGAGCCATAAATAAAGATACATCTAACATTATAATGTTTAATCTGGAACATTTAAAATCGAGACTCTCCCATCAACTTATGTTCCAAATTCAATCCGCAGTTTGTGGGAAACATGTCCATCGCACTATTTTGGATGAAGGAGCCTCTACCTATGTCATGTCTTTGTCCTGCTGGAGAGATGTTGGTTCTCCTACTATCAACCAGTCTTCCACTACCCTCAAGGCATTTGATGGGCGTGGGTTTAAATCATATGGTATTTTGAGTTCCCTCACTGTGGAAGTGGGGGGGAAAACCACTTATGTAGAGGTGGAAGTGGTATATGCACCCCTTGATGATAATCTCTTGCTTGGTCGCAGCTGGTTGTATGCCATGATCGTTATTGCATATTCAGTCTTTCGAATGTTACAATTTCCTCATCAAGGCAAAATTGCGACTATTGACCAACTTAACTATTGCATTCTATATTTCAATACCCACAATGTTGATAACATTCCGTTAGTCAGCGGTTCCCAACTATCTTATGCGAGTATAGGGGTTGTCCTTGTTTGCACGGGGGTAGACCCAGGGTTCAACGCTACAACAACGCACCAATAAAACCCTAACTATCGACCCTTTTGGAAACACCTGTGAAGAAGATGAATTCTCACCTTAGGTAGAGGCAGGGGTGGTTGCATGAATCAAGTGTCTGCAACCTTAGCTGGGACACAAATATGTGATTATATCACTTATAGAGTACTTAGCATAGATTATTCGTCGATATTCAACCCTTATTATACTTCGCAGATAGCACAGAGCATCACAACATTCACTTAGATCTAAGGTATTTCAGCACTTAGCAACAGTAAAATAGATTAGATCCAGTAGATCAACACTAAACATCTTCATACATGTCAGATATAACAATCACACACCTCTAAGAAGCACAAAGCATAAGTGTATCTATCTAAATATACCAAAGCACTTAGCAAAAGAAGGGATAAACACATCAAGTCGAAACACAAAGCATAACACATAGATTTACGTGGTTCACCCCCACCCTGGGGCTACATCCATTGACTCTTCTTCTTTATTATTGTCCTTAATTGATTATAGCACATAGCGACCAAAAACCCTTCTTCGCATAGGACAAAAGATATGTCCAGCTCGCTAGATCCTTCTTCCTTGCGCTGCAACACAAAGCCTTCCACAACTCCTTATAACAACTTGCACTTAGCTCTGCAAGCCTCTTACAGTTATGCACAAAGCACTTACAAACCTTACTTTCACTTAGCATACATCACATAGATGTCGATATTCGACTACTACTTTCTTGCCTATCCTTCTATTTATACATACAAAAGCGGTATAAAGCGTGGGTAAACCCATGGGCCAACATCCCTTTGCCATCACATATTCCCAAAACCCAAAAAGGAACCCAAAAGTGGGCCGAGATCCCGTGATCTCCACTTCCTCTGGCACTCCATCTTCGACAGGCTGTCAAAGTCCAAAAAATGGTCAAATATGACCAAGATTATCCCAAAACTTGTTCAAGGGCCAACAGGTCCCCAACACTCACCTGTGACTCGTCTCGAATCACTCCGGTCTGAGCAGTTCTGCCTCGAATGCTTCGAGCTTGGCTTGAGCTGCTTCGACCTGCTGCAGTGCTATGACGTCTTCCTTAGTGAACTTTTGGATCACTACGTCGTTCACTGGCCCTTCTAAGCATTGTTCTGCGGTGATGATGATCTATTCCAGTTTGACTCCTTGGCTTTCAACTTCAGTGAATAGTTGGCATGCCTTTACTTGCACTGGTTGAATTCATTGAGTGACTTCCATTACTTTACTCTGAATCATATGGATTTGTTGCTGGGTGGTGTGTTGTTATTGAAACCTCTTCATTCTTTCAACTGGTGTTAAGGCCTTCAGTTGTGCCTGTAACGTATCAGCGTGTTGCTTTGCTTCTTGTAGCTGCGACTCAATTGCCTGTAACTCTGGATTCTCCATGAGGTTATCGTAAGTATGGGCACTCTGGTTAATCAACTGCTTGTAATCCAAGGCAAGATCTTTTAATCTTCCAACTGCGCTGCAGGAAGTTTCTTCCCTTAGGTCTCTTACCTCTTGTGGAGTTTCGGGTACAACGCGAAGCTCTAGATCTGCAATGCGCTGCTGTAGCTTCTCGATCACGTCTTCAAGTTGTGCCACCTGTTGTGGGATTCTTTCTTTGGTTTGTACCTCAATGAATTCCATAGAGTGAAGTGCTCTGTTGACTGCTTCCTTTACCTCCAGTTGCTCCACCAACAACTGTTCCTTTCCATGCTATAATTGTGCTTTCTCATCATTCCATTTTGATTGGAGAGCACTCTTTTCTTGTTTTGTAGCATTGCATTGTTCTACAAGTACTCCCTGTACTTGTGTCAAATCCTGTATGGCTTGCTCTGTTTCATCTTGTGCTTTTCGAAGTTGAGCCTCGACAGAATCCGCGATTCGGTGGAGTTGAGCTAGCTCATCTCCTTCTTCTGGTGTTCCAATCGACAAGGGCATAGTGGAGACTGTGCGCCTCGACTGAAGTTCCTACTGCACTCCTTGGAGCTCTATCTCAATCTGATTGTACATCACCTCCTGCTTGGCTTCCTGCTTCTCTGCAATCTCTAGTGAAGCGTCCTTCAATGCAACGATGATGAAGTTAAAGTCATCCGGGGTGAGGATAGTCTCGAACTTGGTCTTGGTTGCTTTCGTTTTCTTTCTGGATGAAGGCTTCTGGGGGGACACCTTTCTTTTCTTCGAGGGGTCCTCCTCGTCCTTATGCGATGTTTCCTCGCCGATCTCTTCACCAACACCTCCTTGCTTTGGTGACATAGACGTAGTCTTCATGGATGTGCTGTCTATATCCTGAACTTCTTTAGGCTTCTTTGTTTTTCTAGGTCTGGGTGTATCCTGCGAAACTTCCAGACTGTCTACATCAGACAACTCTACAAGGTTGGCTAGGATAAGGAGGTTTGTTGACCATTCCTTGGTGATTTCCTCCAAATCTTCCTCAGTAATCTTGTAATAGGATTGCAACTGCTGCTTATGGCCATCTGCACATGCTATTATATAAATGAAGTGACGGTCCACGCTGAACTTCATTAAGGGATGAAACCTGTGGAGGGTATTTGGGGTCATACGAGGCTCAGACTGGATGGCTACTTTCAACTAGTTGTAGTAAGTGTGGAAGGCGACATTTGACTGCCATTGCTTGTTCATATCGTTCGAGTACCACATGGTACTGAACTTCGTGCCCAATGGTTCAAAGGGCTCGATGTCCGGGAAGGTCGTACCTTCTGGTATCTCCCATGCAATGAATGCGATTAGTATGAGAAGTCAGCTAAAGTGGAACTCATATCCTTGGTCTTGTGATTCCCTATAGTCCAGTTCCAATTGGTTTACCAGGTACTATGCCCAATTCATTTGAAGTCCTTCTGCGCACTTCCCTGCGAGGTCAACGACGAATCCAGTCACTTGCGTGGGCCGATTCTTTCGAACTAGCTTGCCTGCGATCAACTGACATGAAAGGCGCACTGTGCCGATTTGGATAGAGGCTACTTTGTAGCCTCGCGTTCCCTTCTCGACATCGCCGTAAGTATCTTTGATCCCCTGCGCTAATGCTTAGTCTGAGGTCTTTCCATGGTAAAAATCCTGTGGGTCGGGGCCTTGCATGCTAAGCCCGATGATCCAATTGATCAAGGTCGGATCCACAATGATGCGGCGATTCAACCATAAGTATCCTCCATGGTAACTTGACAACAACAATTTGACACAGGCGTTCACTGCCTAGTGCCTGCCAAAGTGCGGGATCTTCATCACATTGAGCAGTGTGAACTATGCGAGGTTCTGGGTCCATGACTACGGGATAATCTTTGAATTCTTGCCTTTGGTTCTAGTCAAGTACTTATGCGGGGCGAGCATGATGTAATCCTTTATGTCGCCGAGGTTGAAGTCGCTAAACTTCAATGCTGCAAGCTTATCCTGGTTGGCATGAACTGTGCGCACTCCTTTCGGGAGGTATGCAGTGACCAAAGCATACTCAAAATCCCTGGGCACGCTGTCTCTATTCACTGCGTTGCTCAAAGGAGGTATATACGCAGGTAAGATGCTCGAAATCAACTTGGCATTCGCGAGATCGTCTCTATGCTTCGTTCTCGTATCTATCGAGATTTTGGAAGTTCCTGCTCTGTGAGCAGTCGATGGAAAAGCTTGGACTCCTCTTGTCGATGATGCTTGCACACTTGCAGACATCTTTCTTTCCGACATGACTTTCTTGGTCCTGAGATCAACGAGTACTTCCTTCGCAGATTCTTCAATTGCACTAAGCTCCTCAAACATACGCGCTTGGGTTTAATAATATCGAGTTCACAAAGTAATGTAGACACGTCAATAAGATGGAAAGCAAGAGCGTAATGATCACTGGACAATCTTAATCAAGGTTGCGAACTCAAATTATCGATTTGGCAAAAGTGTTCTTCATGCATGGCACGACGAGCTAAATAGGTAAGTCGATAACGGTTGGCTCACAACGGTCATGTGCCTCCATTAACTCCTGTTTGATCCTTTATGGCAAGGCCCAACGGTCTGATGATGCCTCTTTATTGCTTTTTTGACCATTCAGAGCGGAAGTTGAATGGATATATCTGTCCAACGACTATATTTCTTCGTCATGGAGAAATACTCTATGTCGTTGTTCTGATATCTCGATGAAGCTCCAATTTTGCAATTTGTATTTCTGCGAGGTTTGTTCTAGAATATCCTGTAACCTTTCAGTATTAGCCCTTTTCTTTCATAACTTTCTAGCCTTCTTTCCAGTGAGCTTCGTCTCAGTAATGCTTTTATCATTCTGAGTCATTTCTTCTTTGGTATTAGTTACTTCACACTATTGGAATTTTTTCCTAGGGTTCTTGTGTAATACTTCTTCCTTGTCTGGGATACATAATTCAATCTTTTGAGGATTTTATAGTGTTCTCTTAGCCTCGACATCCGAGTTTCTAGTATTAACTATCTGCGATCTACTCTTCTATTCCTCAATCAAGTGCATGATCCTTTTGGTCATAAAGTATTTTAACTCTTGCTTCTTCTGTTCCAAAACTTCTTCTTCCTCCTTTCGTTTGGCTTGATCTCTATCAATCCAAGGTTTTCCTATTAGCATGGTAAACGGGGCTCTGTCTTCAACAAATTTAATAATCTCAAAGTCCTCTTTTGTCGAAGCTCCATTGACAATCATAGGTATCTGGGCAAGCCTTCCACATAGGGTTACTAGATTTCCTCTGAATAAATTTATTCCTCCTAGGGAAGGGATCATAACAAGCCTTCCTATAGCTTCCCAGGTTCTTTTTGGCATAATATTCATCTTTGTTTCTTCATCCAGGACACAGTCAATGTCGAAGTCCCCTATTCTTGCTTCGATGCATTCCTTCTCTTTGAAGATCTCTGATAAGCTGACATGTCAGTGGTCATTCAGGGTCTCTTTCACTTGTATCAATACCTTCTCCAATTCTTCCTGGGGTTCTGCCTTTTCTGGATCTGCCTTAGGGTTTCTTTGATTCAGATTCATTCCTTCAAGCTTAGCGATCATTCTAGTGAAATCCAATACTTCATGGTCCATGGATTTGCAATCGAGACAACTAGGTCTTCTTCCAGGGCATTCCTTAGCAATATGTCCTGGTCTTCTGCAACTATAACATAGGGTTAAACCTCTCTTTCTTCGAAATGATCCCTAGCTTTTTCTGTACTGCACACTAGGATCATGGTAGCGAACCTGCAACAAATTATTTCTAGGATCCTGCATCCATTTGTTAGTCAAAACATTCTTTCTAAGCATATGTTAGACATATCTTTCATTATTCTTATCAGATTTATTCAGATCAAACCTTCTTTCGTCTATTAACACCCTAGCTTTCAAACTAGGACAAAACCTATCAGATATACCTAGATCCATACTCTAGAAACAAAAAATTCCACCTTTCTTACTTTTACAGAGCACAAATCTTTCAGATCTAAGAAATTTTAACTATTCTTACCTTTAACAGAGCACAAAGCTTACAGATCTTACCTCTTTCAATCAGAACTTCTCGCTTTTACCTTTCTTGGAGCACAAAGCTTTCAGATCCTGCTTCTTTTCTACAGATCTGACCTCCTTTCTTTCAGATCTGGCTTTCTCTCTTCAGATCGAGCTTCTTTCTATCAGATCTAACCTTCTTTCTTTAGTACAAATCTTTACAGATCAAGTAGAATACTGCGCACTAGGGCACAAATCTACACACAAATCTTTCACAGTTTCAGGATGAATCTTTGCACAAAGCTTCCTCTTTCTCAGTTCCCAACAATCATAGTTTCAGTCCTGGCAAAGAAACCATTTGTTGGCACATGGGAAGACCCAGGGTTCAACGCTATGACAATGCACCAACAAAACCCTAACTACCGACCCTTTCAACAACACCTGCGAAGAAGATGAAGACTCACTCGAGGTAGAGGCAGGGGTGGTTGCAGGACTCAAGTGTCTGCAACCTTAGCTGGGACACATATATGTTATTATATCGCTTACAGAGTACTTAGCATAGATTATTCGTCGATATTCAACCATTATTATACTTCGCAGATAACACAGAGCATCACAAAATTCACTTAGATCTAAGGTATTTCATCACTTAGCAACAATAAAATAGATTAGATCCAGTATATCAACACTAAGCATCTTCATACCTGTCAGATCTAACATTCACACACCTCTAAGAAGCACAAAGCATAAGTAGATCTATCTAAATATACCAAAGCACTTAACAAAAGAAGGGATAAACACATCAAGTCGAAGCACAAAGCATAACACACATATTTATGTGGTTCGCCCCCACCCCGGGGCTACGTCCACCAACTCTTCTTCTTTATTATCGTCCTTAATTGATTACAGCATAGAGCCACCAAAACCCTTCTTCGCATAGGATAGAAGATCTGCGCAACTTGCTAGATCCTTCTTCCTTGCGCTACAACACAAAGCCTTCCACAACTCCTTACAATAGCTTGCACTTAGCTCTGCAAGCCTCTTATAGTTATGCACAAAGCACTTACCAACCTTACTTGCACTTAGCATACATCACATAGATGTTGATATTCAACTACTACTTTCTTGCATATCCTTCTATTTATACATACAAAAGTGGCCTAAGCGTGGGTAAACCCACAGGCCAACATCCCTTTCCCATTACATATTCTCAAAGCCCAAAAGTGGGCCAAGATCCCATGATCTCCGCTTCATCTGGCGCTCCATCTTCGACAGGCTGTCGACGTCCCAAAAATGGTCAAATATGACCAAGATTATCCCAAAAATTGGTCAAGGGCCAATAGTCCTTTTAAAAGACTCTACCCTAATGGGTACTTTTCCATTACCTGCCCCCATTCCTTCCACTTCGACTACCCAGGTTAACATTATTTCATCCATTGTACCCCAATCCCTTGGTTCTTTGGATCCTTGGGTCATGTCAAGTCTGTGCTAGCTTGAGTAATTTGGTGACATCATGCCACTAAGTCCATTTGAGGCAACATATCATGCCATTTAGTTCGCTTCTTGTTATGATGCTATCGATACTCATCTTGTTGATCCATCGATGATCCAGATTTAAGAGTAGAACGAACTGATTAATAGACTGAATACAATAAACATAGAGATATGAAGAACAACACAGATATCTAATGAACAATATCGTCTATTGAATAAATGAAATAGGCTAAAACTGTAAAATTGCAGAACTGAAACACTTGCTCGAATGGTGGTAGCAATCTCCGAGGAGAGATGTGGTTGCTACGTGCATCCGTCTGAGTAGAATGACTACAATGAGAATCCAGAGGCCTTTTTGATATTACTCATGAATGCCAAAACCGTAGACATCAAAAAACCTAACCCTACGAGGTGAAACACCAAAAGTCATGTGGCCCCCTATGGGTAAGTTGGTACCTCAACTTCCTATGGTCATAACTTTTTCATACTGTTAACACATATGTTTGTATGGGTAAGGTTTTTCCCTTAGGAAATAGCCCCATGGCGAAAAATGATGAAAAGGGGGTTAAAAACCCACTTCCTACCTTTTATCCTAAGTTTTGGGCCCGGGCGCGTTGTGTTAAGAGGTGCGTAGATCTACACTCAGATCTAAGGTGCTCAACCCAAGTTAGAACCCCTCGAGCATTCTTTCTTTAACGAGGGTGGGGGGGGGGGTCCGAGTAGGCGGTTTTCTGGCATGGGCCCCACACTATTGTGGCGCCTCCTCATTAACTCAGACCCCCACTGCTCAATACCTCTTACCACCTACCCCCCCCTCCGAGTAGACTGCTTACCGCCTACCTCTCCTGCCAACACCTGTCTTCCACTCACATCACCCATTCACGCTTTTCCCCTGGCACTATCATACCTCCCTATCATTTCCTTACATGTGTATCCCACTCCCTCTTCATGTCACATCTTCTTTCCACCTCCTCCTCTCGCTTCACGACACCTGTCCCCATGTCACTTCCTCCTACATCATTGTTGTCCCCATTGCATCTGTCACCGTAGCCTCTCCTTGGTCTCCTTGTCACCTTCATGTGCCACATCACCACCCAGCCTTTGCATCTCACCCTCTCACCTCTCGACAGGTGTTTCATGCACCCATGCTAGGTCACCTCCACCATCATCTCCATGTTTCCCCTCTTGACCAATCATACTCCTCTCCCTTTACACTTCGACCCACGCTTTCCAAGTCATCCTCCACTCTCGCTTTCTTCCACCTAGTCCCCAAGCATGTACTGTATCTTGTTGATCCCACACCAATCACCTTGCCAACTCCTCCTCAACAGTCTCCATGTCCACCTGCCATCTCTCCGTAGAGGTCCAACGAAGCACAAATTGCCACCGTCAACATTCAAAGACCAATCATAGTGACATGTGTCGCGTTTGACTTATGTCCACTCCGATCCTGATGAAGCAGTTAATGAAAACAATGAAGGTGGGTGAGACATCATATCCTTCCATAAATAGAAGGCTCGAAAGGGATGAGTTGTAGAAGCAAGCTGTCAGTCCAGCCTGGCAAAGATCACATTTGACAGAAGACTACATGGGCAGTCTGACCCACGTCTTCATGTGCAACCTGACAGAGAATCTCATCAACGCAAAGCCTTGAACGCATGACATGATGGTGTCTCAAGAATTTTGGACCCAGTTCTGAGTATATGTAGGCATTTTTGCAATTTTGTTTAGTGTTGATGGTTGAGCTAAGTTGCCGATTGTAAAGTTTTAATAAAATTTTGGTTCTCTGGTCATGTGTGTAATTTGAGACTTCTTGTTTAATGACAACCAACTTTCTGTTCCATCTCTTTTACCTCTAAGACTGAAAGACTCAGGCATGGATGATCCAATCGAGTTGTTATAACTGTATTGTGATGTATGTTTGATTGCAGTATTGTTATAGCGTTTTCAACTCCCCGAAGTTTTGGATCCAAGAGGATTTTGTATTCGAAGCTTTTCATCCTTAGACTGCTAGATGACCAGATGTCCATAACATACTTCTACATTTTCTCATCAAGTTCTTCCTCCTACTCACCCTTACTATGACTTACTGTTTGAAGTTGAATAAAGACCTCATCTGCCTGCACATACCAACCCATTTTTCTGAGTTAAAGCGATATTATTTGAGTCTGCGTCCATTAGACCACCCTTAAAATTATTCATTGTGATATACAAATTGATGGGTACTGGGCTTAACTCCCTTGCAATCAGGAGGTGACTTCACTCATATATGAACACCTGAAGAACTTCGAGAGATATATCCGCCATTTTTGGGCTAGGTTTTGAGCATGGGGACTGATCCAGATTTTATGAGTAGAACGAAATTAATACAGATTATTAACAAGTGCTTAACACAAAATAACAAAGATACAACAAAACTGGTTTTCTATTCAATAACGAAATAAGCTGAAACTGTAAAATGCAGCAGAAAACAAGCTTGTTGGAATGGTGACGACTTATCTCTGAGAAGAGATGTGACAGCTGCGCTCATTCACAAGAAGATGGTTACAATGAGGCTCCCAAGGCCTTTTTACAATAAACATGAATGTCAAAAACCCTAGACATCCAAAAACCTAACCCTGGGAGATGAAGTGCCAAAAGTCATGTGGGCCCCATTTGGGTAAGTTAGTACACCGACTTCT
>ML781380.1:587885-600924 GCA_009831015.1 Picea engelmannii | reverse complement strand
TCACTAGGTGCCATTCCTGTTGACAGGAACTGCACTATCTCCGTGAAGTGATCATCAACCTTCCTGATGACCAACAATTGTGCATCTAGCAGTGTATACTCCAAACTAGTAGGCTCTTCTCCATGTTCCAACCTCGACAAGTGGTCATGACCTTTGTTCATTCTTCCTGGCTTAACCACGATCTCGAAATCATATTCCTAAAATAATAGAATCCATATGCATATTATCCCCCCCAGCACTATCTTGTTGACTAGGTATTTCAATGCTGAGTGATCAGTAAACATTTCAAAGTGTCCTCCCAACAAGTAGTGGTGAAACTTCTGTAGTGCATACACCATGGCTAATCCTTCTCACTCTGTGGTGGTGTAATTAATCTCAGCTATTGATAGCTTCCTGCTAGAAAAGGCTAATGGGTGGTCAATGTTTCCTGCTCTCGGTTGTGATGACACTGCTCCTAATGTGATAGAAGATGCATCGACATGCACATGGAATTCCTTACTCCAATCTGGGAAAACCAGAATGGGCACAGTAACCATTTTCTGTTTCCGTGTGTTGAAACTCTGCTGGCATTCTTTTGTCCAATGAAATTTACAGTCTTTCTTTAAAAGATTCTCCATGGGTTCTATGATTTGTGAATAGCCCTTAATGAACTTCCTGTAGTATCCAGTATGTCCCATCACAGTGCACAACTGTTTGACTGAAGTAGGAGGGGGTAGATCGACTATAATGGCAATCTTGGATGGATCTACCAACAATCCCTACTTACAGACAATATGGCCTAGCAACACTCCGAAGGGTGAAAAG
This sequence comes from Picea engelmannii, assembly GCA_009831015.1. Lineage (NCBI taxonomy): Eukaryota > Viridiplantae > Streptophyta > Pinopsida > Pinales > Pinaceae > Picea > Picea engelmannii. The sequence continues at coordinate 600,120 of ML781380.1, read as the reverse complement.
AAGATGCAGTTATTCAAGTTCAATGAAATCTGACATTGCCTGAGCTTATCCAACATTAGTCTTAAACATTCAATATGATTTTTCAAAATGATGAAAACAGTCCAATCATCAAAGTATGCTTCCAAGAATTTATGTAAAATCTTCTTAAACGCTTCAACCACCACCCTGGAAAATATGGATGGTGCATTCTTCAATTCAAATGGCATCACTGTATACTGGTAGGATCCCCATTTTGTTGCAAATGTGGTCTTATGGTGATCTTCCTTGGAAATCCAGATCTGATGGTATCCTGAAAATCCATCTGTAAAATAATATACCTCCTGTCCTCCTACATTGTCTACTACTTCATCAGTGAATCACATAGGGAATGGGTCATGCAAACAAGCATCATTCATCTTCCTAATATCTACATAGATCCTGATTTATCCTCTCTTCTTATGTTGTACCACCATAGGGCTAATCCACTCTGAGTCTTCAACAGGTTCTATGATTCCTGTTTCCAGCATTCTGTCAAGCTCAATATTCACTTTCTCCTTATATTTAGGGTTCAATTTGTAGGGTCTCTATTTGATTGGCCTTGCATCTGGTTTCAAAGGGATCTTCATTTCTCCCATGGGTCCTTTAATTCCCTTCATATAAGTGAACTTGGTTGGAAACAAGTACTGATATTCATGTAGTAGCTCTGTGATCTTATCAATGGTGGTGACATCCCAATAATCTCCAACATTAGCAATTTTTGGTGTTTATTCTGTTCTAATGTTGACTTTTTTTATTTTGATTGGCTGTCCAAAAAAAGGTAGTTTGACTCTTGGTCCTTCTACATCTCTTTGGCCTTCTGTTTCTGCGATGTTCACATTCCTAGGATCATCGTCTTCAAAAGCATTGATATTGTAACAACCTTACAACTTTTGAAGAGGTGCAGTCCATTCATCCTCTTCTTGCTCGAAAGGGAGGCTAGGTGCCTCATCGAACACTTTCTATATCAAAACTTGTAATGCTTGATCTACTATAGGATATTGGATTTCAAACAAAAAGGTAGTTACAAATTTTTGGGTCATACCTTCCCAATCTGCAGTGATGAGGTGCATTTCTGCTTGAAGATACCAGTTGATGGGAGTTGTGTCCAATGTGTTAATGAATTTGTGTACCCACTGTTCTTAAGGAATGTTTCTCCAAGCTTCCTCGCAACTTCGCACATGGTCCTTTGGACAACTTCGACCTGTGTACCTAACTTCACAACCTTCTACTTGCTCTGAAAATCATTCTTTCATCAAAGTGCGACATTGTACCTAGTCTGTAATATTGTTTTTGTGTGTCCCCCACCATATCGCTGGAATTGATTTCAGGGCCTCATCCATGGTCGAAAATCTTTGTTGGTTTGGTACAATTTCTTCAACGTTCACTAAGAATGCTTCTAAGTGATTTAGACCATCAAAGCTAGGCAAGTTACTTATTTTTGTGCCGATACAACGAACTTCTCTGGTTAATGTAACACATTCCTTGTAGATACTTCATACATTTTTTTCTTCCAGTTCTCCAGTGATTCTTCTAAATCTGATGAGCATGCGCTGTCAGTTTGCCAGCTCAAATTCCCATCTGCTTTAGGATTAATGTAATCCTATTGTCTAGATGTTAATTTTTATATGTTTTCTAGTTCATATGCACAATATTCCTCTCTGATGGGTTCTGTGTATCACTAAACTTCATCGGGATCCAAAGGTGTAATGAACCTATGGCCATATCCTTCAAACGTCATTCTTCTTTTCTTTAAATCAACCATAGTGGGATTATTGAAAGCCCAATCAATTCCTAACAACGCAGGGTAAGGAAAACTATCATCAACTATCTCAATCACCTCAAAGTCTGCAAACGTCCTTACTTTGTCGATGTCCATAGGGACATGCTCCAGTCTTCCAAAGGGGTTTACAACTTGCTGATTATCCATCCTAAGCCTGATAGGGGAATAAATCAACTTAGGTTTCCCCATCAGTGCCCAGGTCTGCTTCGCCATGACATTGACCTCTGACCCTAAGTTGAGGACCACATAGTCTATATCATACTCTCCGATCTGAGCATTAAGGTGTATTTCTTTATTTTTCCTTCTCTTCTTGGATATTTGATGTAATTCTTTATTCAACAAAGGATCTACCCTTCCTATATCATACTTTCTGACCAAATATTGTAGTTCTTGTATGGATTTTTCATCTTTAATCAACTCAATAAACATATACAATAAACTGACAAGTTTACTCACCTCTTTTCCATCTCTGGGAGAAGTTAACTGATCAAATGCCAGAGGTGTTTCACATTCTCTTACTTCTAGTCGAACCTTTGATGAATAAGCCCGATCTCTTTCGAATTCCTTTCTTTCTTCCTCAAATATCTACTTCTCCTTCCTTGGGTCAAACTCTTGTGTCGTCTTTGTAGCTTTCCTAACTCCTGATTCTTCTGTAGTCTTTCCTTGGATCATTATGTCTTCTCCTGTAACAAATCCTCCTCTAGTGATAACAATGACTCTGGGATCTGCTCCATGAGGTTCTGATTTGATTAGTTGTATTTGTTGGTTTCCTCCTCGTCTCTCCTGAAGTTTAGCCAACAATGATGGACATTCCTCGATAACATGCTCGAATGAGTTGCAATAGCTGAAAGTGGTAAAAGGGATATGACAGTCCCTTGCCAAGTGTCCTGTCTATGTGCAGTTATAATAGATGATCTGTCTTCAACCTCGACCCATACCTCCTCCTCTTCCTCTTCCTCGAAATCCACCATGAGGGTTGAAGTTTCCTCTCCCAGGGGGATTATATTGCACAGTGCTTCCTTCTTTTTGTACTTTGCCTTGAATTTTGTATATATCCCTTGAACTTTCATGCATGAGATCATAAGCCCTATAATCCATGTAATCGTGTCTTATCATCTTACAGAATGTGCAATACAGATTTGTGGGTGTCTGGAAATATTTTTGCAGATAGTAACATTCACCAGAGTGATGTTGATTTCTACATACCTCGTACCAGGGTAGGGTAACTTGCTTCAAAGGGATAGGAGCTCTAGAGGCCAAGTATTCATAAAATAAGGGACAGTGTTCCTTGTCATGGCCTTCTGATTTTCATATGATACACCAGATGTCTTCTCTTTTATCTTTTCCCTTGTATTTCTTCATATCTTTGACCTGTAGAGATAAACTAGTTAGCTGACTCAAGATTTTACTCATGCTTGAGCTGGATTCTCCGATAGGGGCAGATTCTAACTTCATGGAGATATCCAGTGCCTCAGCCTACGAAGCACTCTTCTGTTGCATCAGAGGAACTCTGATGTGTGGTAAGAGGGAAGAAATGAACCATTCCTTGTTCTGCTCATCTGGGATCTGAAAACTCAAATGGCCTGTCAAGGTCTTAAATCTCTGATCAAACTCCCACATGGGTTCAACTGTTCTTTGCTTGATTTATTTTAGTTCTGTAATGAACTGCGAATATGACTTAGGTTTCTTGAATTAAAAAATTAGTGCAATATTAATGATATTAAACGGTTTAGGTGTAGCTCCTTGGATGAATTTCATGTACCATCTCAGTGCGCAATCTCTTAGGGTAGTACTGAACTAAGCTTGTTTGACAACTTCTTCAGTGATATTATTAATACTCCACACAAATTCACATAGAAACCAGTGTTTATTAGGATCTTCAAATCCATCTCCTCTAAAGGTGGGTAACCTCATCTCATCTTCCGTAGATCTTCCTAGGTTTCCTAACGAAGTATATGGTGAACTGCTAGTGATAGTGCTCTGAGCGCTCTAGTGACTATGATTACTCCGATTACTTACTGCTACCGAAACAACATGAGGAATAATAGTACTTACTTCAACAGTCGACGCAGTTCCTGTAGTTTCTTGCTCTTCTTGGCGAGGTTCCTCTCTCCTAGTGGAATTTGAATTCTCTTTGTTCATCAGATATGCCTCTTCTCCACTGTAGAACTCTTCGTCTCTGTAGTTATTCTTAAACAAGTTCGTGAGATGAACTTCTATGAACACTCTCCAACTACGTGTATGTCTAGCCTCTGTGTCATTGTCACTGTCTGAATTTTTGAACATTATCTCTTTCGATTTAACTGATTACTGTATCTTCAAGATGTTCTTCTCATGCAATATCATCTTGATCTTCAACTTCAGAAAATGTAAAAATTTTCCTCTAGCTCCCTTAAAGAAGTATCTCTTTGCTTGGCTATACGATTCCACTCTTTCAACAACAAACTCAGTGATATACCCTCCGATGATACTATCAAACCAATGATCTACTGCTCTTGACACGACGTTGTCAACTCTGTTGATCTTCTTGATCAACACCGACGTCCAAACCACAGGTGGTCTGAGTCTGACTTCGAACTGGATATATGCTAACCTAGCTATCCACTCATATAGATCACGATGGATTCCTCCAAATAAAATATCATGTATATCAGTAAATGTATATCTTACCAACTAATCCTCTATACTAAGATTAGGGTTCTTGTTCCAGGCTTCAGCGAAGTCCTTTTCTTGATCTTCTATCCACTTCTGAATCTTTGTATTTGATGGAAACCACCTTGACATTCCCTCAAGAAGATTCTTGTCCTGACAAAAGAACCATTTGTTGGCACAGGGGCAGACCCAATGTTCAGCTCTAACAACACACCAACAAGCCCTAACTACTGGCCCTTTCGGCAACACCTGCGAAGAAAATGTAGTCTCACCCGAAGTAGATATAGGGGGTTGTAGGACACAAGTGTCTACATCCAGAGGAAATGCAGAGTGGAATCACAACAACAACACACAACCACCTAGTTATTCTTTATCTTCCTTAAACCTACTGTGCAAGTTATATATTAGATCTAACACAATATCACAATAGCAGCATATCAAATGATAGAGAACACAACATCAATCACACATAACACAAGATATACATGGTTCACCCTCTCCCTAGGGTTATGTCCACAAAACTATTCTTTATGATATATTAATATGGAAGAATACAATTCTTGTCTGCGCTCTTAGCTAGCATATATTCTCTTATTCTTTCTCTTTATTCCCCCCTATGCACCCAACTGAAGATCTTACAATACTAGAAGGCTCTTGCACTCAACACTTCTCTCTCACACAATAATAATCTCTCCTCAACACACAATAGTAAAAACAACCTTGTACCGACCTGCTACATGTCCTCTTGACCTTTATTTATACATTACAATCACTCACCGACATCCTTAGGATGAAACCTAGGTGTTCAAAACCCTAAATACCAAAACCCTAGGTGTCTAAAACCCTAGGTCAATTTGACCCGTGCTTTCAGGGCTTCACCAACCTGTCTTTCCTTCCTTCACGTACAATGCTTCAAAGGATCTGTTGACATCTTGTTTCACTTGATGAGTTTTCCATGACCCATCTTCCTTTATGATCTGTTATCCTCGACCTCTTATTCCAATGAATTTCTTTCTCTTACTTTTCTCCGTCTTTCCTTCTCTTCTGCTCGCTTCGACCCAGTATCAGTCACTGTGTCTTTTGCACAGTTTGTATTTTGCCTTTTCTTTCTTGGTCTTTGCTTTCTTCCATAACCAAGGGCCAAAAATCACACCTTGCCCCGAGATAAGTCATGCCACTACTAAAACAACCCAATAAAATTTATGATACCAATTCTAAATGTGGAAATAACACACATCATGACATTCTATCTCATGTAGTCATTCATTCTAATTAAAAACATAAATGCAACTGCTTCAACTGTGCATAGTAGCAGCTAAGCATAGATACAAATATTCAACCACATAAATGAAAATTCATATGCATCATTATATTCACAAAAAGTAGCATTAACCAAAATATCTCAGAGTAAAATGCACAACAACCATATCAAAATTTATCATAAATAAACATAGAAAATAAGAACATTTATCTTATGCAATATGCAACTCGTTAGAGAGGAAAAAAATTCCTCCCAACCATATAATTTTTGTTCTATTTCTCAACAAAAAGTCACACCAAATATGGGGCTATGAATCTGCTGGCCCTTGGTTATGGAAGAAAGCAAAGATTAAGGAAGAAAAGGAAAAATACGAATTGTGCAGAAGACACAGTGACTGTTACTGGGTCGAAGTGAGTAAAAGAGCAGAAAAGACAGAACAAAATAAAAGGAAGCAAGATGTTGGATGAGGAGATTGAGGATGACAGATCAGCAAGGAATATGGATTGTGGACAACTCATCAAGCGGAAAAATACACTATTGGATTCTTTGGAGCACCGCGTGAGAAGAAAGGAAAGACACGCTAGTGAAGCCCTGAAAACTTGAGTCAAGTTGACCTAGGGTTTTGGTATCTAGGGTTTTGACACTTAGGTTTTAACCTAAAGGTGTCCGAGAACTATTGTAATGTATAAATAGAGGTCTAAAGGACCTGGGATGGGTTGTTGTTGATGGTGTTATGGATGTTGTGGTTATATTTGTTATCATGTGATCGAGTGAGGATTATTGTGTGAGAGAGAAGTGTTGAGTGTATAGCCTTATGGTATTGTAAGATCTTCAGCTAGGTGCGAAGATCAACCCTATAGCTGGGTGCAAAGGGAGAGGAGATATAGAGAGAAGAAGAAGGAAGATCTTCTAGCTGAGAGCGCATACAAGAACTGTGGAAGAGCGTGTTGTGCCAGAGTGGAGAAAAAATGAGGATAGGCCCAGGAAGAGGCATGGAATTCAATATAAGTTGTCCAATGGGGATACCAGTAGTAGTAGTAGTAGTAGTAGTAAGGGAGTAGGTGAAAAATTCCGTACCCCTTGGTTGTTGCGGAGTGTCGTAACCTTAGAGGAAGATGAAGCATAGAGAAGTGGTGTGCTGATGAGAGAAAGGGATAAATCACAGAGCCATGGTGCACTGAAAATAAAGGAGAATGAAGCACATATTTGTGGTGTGCAGATGGGACAGGAAGATAGAGCACATATTTTTAGTGTGCTTATAGAAGAGGATGATAGAGTGCATATTTGTGGTGTGCAGGAAGAAGAGGAAGATGGGGGTTCCCTAGTGGTGGCGGAGACATATTGGTGATTGTAGATGGTCTTGCGTAGCTACAAATCGCAAAATCTATGGGTCACCTCACAAGAAATGTCAGAAGAATATGAACTTACCACCCCTTTGTATGACCCCCCTTGCACATTTTTAATCAAGAAGAAAAAACCATAGATAATGAAGTGATTGGAGCAGGAGAGAGAGAATAAGGAGATATAAGATAAGAGACAAGTGAAGAGGAAGGTGAAACCAACACTACTTCACCTAGAGAAGCATTGGTGTTGAGGAATCAAACCCCTAGCAATCAGAAAGGAGGAAGTAGCTCGAATTTGAGGGTTGAAAATAAGGACAGTACTCTGAGACTACTTGTATTCCATGGAATAGATAGGGATGACGTGGAACAACATTGGTTCATGTGTGAAGCAATCTGGTCTATGAAGAGGATAACAAACAAAGTAGAAAAGATCGTGCAGTTGGAAACCACATTCAGGAAAAGAATCTTGACATGGTATTTAAAGTACAAAGCCACTGTGTCGGCAGGACAAGAAAGGTACTTGAAAGATATTAAGAAATATATGCTTAAGGAATTCTAGAAACCTAAGTCGGAATATCAATGTATCATGGAGATAAAGGAAATTAAGAAAAAGGAAGTAGAAATCATCTGGGATTAAAACTAGTGGTTCAAGATTTTATTGGACAGGATGATGTTTCAAATTAAACACCCACAACATAGAGAATGGTTTATTGCAGGGTCACTCCCCCATATCTGCATCTCGCTCACCTAGTATAAGGTGATGACTTAGGAAGAGGAAATCAAAACTGTGATGTGATGCAGCCCCCCTATCCTCCTGGATATTCTGCAACCTCCCGATCTTGGATCTTCAAATTCTTAAGTCGAATTATCTCTTTGTGCCTTCAACAAACCGTGAAAAATTATTGCACACAGGTCCCTCTGATGTTACCTGCAAGTCTAGGTTACCCGCAACGTTGCTCTTTGACGATTGGAAACACCATCCTTATGAGTGCTAACCCTACACTAGACTTTTCTCCTATGTGACCACAGGATGTGACTATGGGTTGGCTCTTCATAATTTCAGGCTTCAGAAATATTTCGACCTTTGTCTTTGGTTCTTCCTGAAACACTTTCCTTCGAATTCGTGGATTTCTGTCGCATGTCTCCCTGGATCTGAAAGTCCATCTGTACTTTGGGTTTTGCGACTTCACAAAATTTCCCCTAATCCACACACAACTTCTCCAGATCTCTATCTCCTAGATTTTCCAATCCACTGCCAGTGTCTCCTCGCAGCCAACGGTTAGGATTCGCTTCGCAAATTCAGTGATCCTGCTTCTCAACAATTTAAACACTATGAACTCCAAAGTGCCAAAATGATTTACGACTAACCTCTGTGCAGCTTCCCCCAGATATGATAGTTTGGAATGATCCCAATCCCTCTGGGATGGATCTTTCTCGTTATCCTCGGGAAGCCTTAACAAACTCTTCCCTTTGAAAATTTCTTGCCGCTCTCCCTCCTAAGCTTGTTCCTCCTCAAAATTTTACCTCCTTAGATTTATCTCTTCGACACTTAGTCGAATTTCAGCCTATGCACACCTTGCAATAGGTATTCTTCCACAACTTTAGTTCTCTGTCGACGACTTTCACTACTCTTCTTAAGCTTCTAAGTCAAAATACTTTGTTGTGCGCTCCTTGTGGATAATTTCCTTCAATCTTGACTTTGAAGCATGAATGTGCACTCCTTGCAACAATCCTTCCACGCTCTATTGTTCCCTCTGAACAATATGAAATTGAGTGAGGTTCCTCCTACCCACACTCTCAAACTATCTCTAATGAACTTTCTGATTCAAAGCAGACTCTGTCATACACACCTTGTGGACACTGTGCACTCTTTACACATATAAATTTCACGTTATCTCTTCTGAGCTTATGATTCTAAACAAACTTTGTCAATTCACACCTTACAAACACTATGCACACTTGCACTTTCTCGTAGAAGAGAAACAATTGAAACTTATATAAATCTTCATAGATTCATACATTCAACCATGTAAATGCATTCATAAACACAAGAACAAGAAATAATAGAGAATTGCAAATAAACAGAAACTCTACCATTCATTCATTCAGATAGACACAACAATACCAGACATTTGGGACAATGCTCCTATGTTATATTCATTCCACTAAAATATACATGTTTTCATACACTCTGATAAACTTCAACACTTATACAACATATTCAACTATATCAACTACAATAATAGCTTTAGCAACAACTATAAACAACCTATACAATAGATTCAACAACAACTTATGGGAAACAATACAAGGCTTTATACAAGAGGGGCTCTTCGAGCCTTTCCCTCCAACTACTCTAAAGATATCCTATCGAATTAAAAGCTATCAACTATTGAGGCTTTATTACAATAAATATTTTTAACAGAGAGATAAGATCAAACACATCGAATTTGTATTGCATGCAACTTTATTAAAAGAAAATACATCATCTAACGATCTCATGCAATCGTCCAACAACAAAACATTGAAGATGTTATTTAATTACAATCATTTAAAAATATTTACGTGATATGCCATTTTAAATTTAAAATTCACTTTAAAATGTGTGTTAGGCGTTGAGTTTTCCTCCACTCACGCTTTGTTGGTGATGCTCCTGCATCATACTCCTCTGGCTGAAAAATTCACGTACTCTTGTCCATGAGATCCTACACCGACTTTCCATGATTCTGGATATCCTCTTCATTTACCAAACTGACATATTCTATTGAGCATCCTTTCCATTATACCAAATACTCAAAATTTATTTTCCTCTTGGTCTGCTTATCAATTCGTCGATCTACGATCTTCTTCATCTACGGCTTCTCTGATACAGGCATCTCATTTTTCCACTGAATCTCTTTCTGATCTTCTGATCCTATGGTTTCACCTTCCCTGTAAGGATACAGGTCTACAATGTTGAATATGGGTGATATACCCACATCTTCTAGTAGCTCTATCTCATAAGAATTCTCATCAAATTTTCTTAGGATCTTGCACGGTCCTATCTTCTTCAACTTCAATTTGTTATATGTTCCTCTTGGGAACATCTCCTTCCTAAGATGTGCTAGAACTTTATCTCCAACTTCAAATTGAAGTTTCCTCCGATGTTGATCAGCTCTACATTTATATTCACTACTACTCCTCTACAACTACTATTTGACTTGAATATGAAGCTCCTTCATTTCTGCAGCGAAGTCTTTGGCTCCAACACTTCTAAATTCAGTCTTCTCCAGATCTCTTAACTCTGAAACTCCCATTGTATTCATTCCATACACTACCTGAGATGGACTCTTTTCGGTACTTATGTTTACTGAGTCATTGTACGAAAAATCTGCTTGTTCTAGAATCTAATCCCACTGACTATGATGCTCAGTGACCAAACTTCTTATAAAATCTCCTAAACTCTAATTCACCACCTCAGTTTGTCCATCCATTTGAGGGTGATATGTAGAACTAAAGGATAGTTCTATTCCTATATTCTTTCACAATTTTCTCCAGAAATGACCAACAAATTTGGTATCTCTATCTGAAACAATACTCCTGGGCAACCCAGTAAGTCTCACAACTTCCTTGAAAAACAAGTTAGCAATGTGCATTGCATCATTGGTCTTCTAGCATGGGATAAAGTGTGCCATATTTGAAAATATGTCAACTACCACAAATATGGAATCACTTCCCCTTTGTGTACTTGGAAATCCTAACAGGAAATCCATGCTTATTGCATCTCAAGGCCTCTTTGGAATAGGCAATGGTTGATACAACCCATTATTTTGTCTCCTTCCCTTTGCATACTGGAAAATATTACATATGTTCACAAACTTCTTTACTTCTTCCCTCATACCTGGCCAACAATACAAACTGTTCAATTGTGCAAACATTTTTTCATGGACGAAATGTTCAACTAGACCTCCACTATGCTTTTCCTTCAACAAATTATCTCTCATCAAGAACTTTGGTATGCACAACTGGCACCCCTTAAACAGTAACCCATCTTAAATCAGGTACTTTTTCCACTAACTTATGTCTCTAAGCACAAGATTTGCACATGCTTCATATGCTTCTTTGAAATCTAGATCATCACAATACATTTCCTTAAGGTGTTCAAACCCCAAGGTTTTCACTTGAAATTCTTGCAAAATTAGAAATCTCCTTCTCAATGCATCAACAACTTTGTTAGTATTACCAGAGATACGTTTAATGACAAAAGTGAAATTTTGCATAAACTCTATCCACTTAGCATGTTTTTGATTTAACTTCTCTTGTCTAGTTATGAATTGTAAACCCTAATTATCGTTATACAAAACAAACTCTTTTGGAACAAGGTACTGCCTCCACTTCTTCAAGGCTTGAATTATGGTGTAAAACTCTTTATTCTTTGTGGACTACTTTTTATTAGTACCATTCATCTTCTCACTTAAATATGCAACACGCCTATTATCTTGGCTTATGACTACTCCAATCGCAACTCCACTCGCGTCACATCTCACTTGAAATGTCTTCCCGAAGTCTGGCAAGACCAGAATCAATTGTTTTGTTATCTTCTCCTTCAATATATTGAATCTGTTCTCATCCTAATCTGTCCATTTGAAATAATTATGTCTCTTCTTCACCATATCCATCTTTTGTGCACCGATTTCACTGAAATTTTTTATGAACTTCCAATAGAAACTTCGTAATCCATGGAAGCTTCTCACCTCAAATATACTCCTCGGTGACGACCATTCTCTCATTGCTCTCACCTTCTCGGGATCCATTTCCAATTCATTCGAAGAGATCAAAAAACCCAAATAAATGATTTATGTCTTCATAAAAGAGGATTTCTTTAAATTTATCAACATCTTCTCCCGCTACAACCTCCTCATCACTAATGTTAAGTTCCTCAAGTGATTTTCTCCAGTTTTACTGAAGACCAGTATATCATCTAGATATACGATCACAAACTTATCAATAAAATGTTTCAACACTTCATTCATCAACCTCATGAAAGTACTCGGGGAATTCATTAAGCCAAATGACATAACAAGCCATTCATACAATCCCTCATTTGTCTTAAAGGTTTTTTTCCACTCATCACCTTATCTCATCCTTATCTGGTGATATCCACTTTTTAAATCTATATTTGAAAAATAATTCACTCCACTT